>CAVLGL010000013.1:7520000-8120000 GCA_963668995.1 Parnassius mnemosyne | reverse complement strand
GCAATTTCATGGTTTTCGAAGAAAAGAATTCTAAATTAAAAAAAAAAGAAACATTATTTTACATAATCATATGTAATAATGAAAATAGGAGCCACGTAGCAGGGCTCCGTCGATCACCCTTATTACAATATTTAGATTTTAGGTACTATGACGACATATTTTACTTAAGAAAAATTTTTTTTTTATTTGACCTTAAACTTTGACATATGCCTCGAAAATGTCCTATAACTCGGAGCTTGTTATAAGACAGTATTTTAAAATGTTAGAATATTTTGAATTGATCTTGACTATTTGACTTTCAGAGTATTTGACCTTGACCTTAAAGATGTCATTGACCTCATTATTGCTTGAAAATAAGCTTAGACCCATGACATGATTTTTCCCACCCTTACTACTCCCCCTACCACCAATCCCGAAAGAAACTGTTGGCATTTGTTTCCTCGGCCCCTATGGTTTTGCTCTATTTGCCGATTTCATAATTACACTAAAAAGGGTCTATTCTACAAAAAAAAAATATATTGCTGCTATAAAAAGCGGCGGAAACTATTACACACTGCTTCCTAGCTGACACTGACAGATAGCTGATGTCATAAGGAGTAACACAGGCTAATTTTATTTTAGAAAAAAATTAGGATTCCGGGCAATAAAATTAAAACCAATGAATTCCAATCCTAATAAATACCAAGCAGGGGAGGTGCGGAAATAGCTATTATGTAACTATTATGTAATAATTTGTATTAAATTGGAACTTAATTTTACATGCATTGTACTGCATAAAGAAATATATGTTTCTGTTTTAATTTTTATATGGATAATTTTCTGCCGACTTCGAAAAAGGAGACCATACTCAATTCCACTGTATGTTTTTTTATGTGTGTTACCTCATAACTTTTTACTGGGTGAACCGATTTGGATGATTCTTTTTGACGTGACAACGTCTTATAATTCGATGAAGCTAGCTGCACGCACAAAAAAACATGACTCATGCGGCGTTACCTCGCTCTGAGGCGTTCCATTTAAGGCTTGAAGTGCAAGCGAAAGCGCGGAACGAGCGACAAAGAGGCACAATCGGCCTCCGCGTTCGGCAGCGTTCGACATCTGTCTCTTTCCTACTTGAGTGAGCGATGCGTCCGCATGGACAGCTGCTATACAACAATACATTTACATGTTTTCGTCAAGTATGAAGTGTATTGAAAAGTGAATGTGATGTCAATTGTTTATAACAACATTTTCTTATGACGTTGTCACGTTCAACTATCGTCAGTAAACCGACTTTACAGATAACCGTTTTTTTTTTTATTTGAAAGCTGGTATTTTTCATGTGGTTCCATATGAATTTGATCAAGGTCAGACTAATAGTTTTTGAGTTATTCTTAATAACTCAAAAATTGCAATAACCAATTTTATCGGTGCTGTCAGGTATGGAACCTGGCTTGCTCGGGTACTGTCAAATTTACTAAACTAGATTAGCCCGGCTTTCATTGTATCCGCTGCGACTACGTATCAATCGGGAGGGTTATTATTGCTTATCTCAAAGAAATTTTGACCCCGCGAAATTTTTGGAGATCATAGCCCTATATTTATTTTATGCCCTTGTTAAATTAGGTTTTGATGGTTTACTAACTTAATCTACCATACCAATACATTTTGGAAACTAAAGTTGAATAAAAATTAGAAATTAAGATTTCGTCCAGAGAAAGTTTGTACACCTTATGTAAAGGTTACCGAAGGTCGAAAATGGGTTGGCAACCGCAGTTTTTCATTTTTATTAAGGTGTTATCGGGGAAAAATACTGCTAATTATCCTGTTTTAGATTCCCTATATCGCCTCATACAACACCGACAGGATGATATGGGGCAGTGGATCTACTTACACCGTCAAAACACGTTACTTTTAATAACCACGGTAAGAATGCTAATTTCATCTTACTGCAAGGAACAAGTCTCACATCTCACGCGTTCCTAGTATACGTCTTATTGCGCCTTCGAGCCGTAGACGATCACGGTAATAAATAAAATGCGTTTACTTTTAACGTTGACTGCTGTGCTGACTGAAATTCGTCTAATTTTTTTTAGCTTAGTTTTACGATGGCTTCGTCAATTGTGAATTGATTTTGATACTTCTTTTTTATGAAATATACATTTCATATATAATCCCATATAAAACTGGAGAAAAATTGTGTTATGTTTTTTATTTCAAATTAAAAATGGTGATTACTATCTCACCTGATGGAAGATTGTTATGCAGCCTTCGGTGTAAAATTGAGTTAGCTTTAAAACTTATTTACTTTTATAAGCTACTCCAGCATCTATAAAACGACAAGGCCCCGGATAAGGATGGAGTTACAGCAGAGCTCTTAAAACTAAATGGAAAACCGATACTTGAAGTTCATTAGATGCTTATCAATTTTGTCCTTTCTGGTAGCGTATCTCCGTAGGCGTGGAGCAAAAGTTTGTTGGTCTTTTCTTCAAGAAACAAATATTAAACTAAATAAGATTATCCTCAGAAGCATATATTTTACGTCATCAACCACATATAATATATTGTATTAGAGAATAACTTCAAACTACTTTAATCGTTGCTAATATAGATATGCAAGACAGTCCCTAGCAGTGTAAAATTCTGTATAACAGCTATACAGAATTTTACACATTTTTTTCATAGGATCGGGTGATAAACGAGCACACAGTCCACCTGATGGTAAGTGGTTACTGTGACCCATAGACATCTACATCTATCCTCAATAAAGACTCAAGATGCAGATGCGTTGTCACCCGTGAGGACTAAGATGGAATGCCTCTTTGCCAGTAAAAAGGGTCTCCGGTTCTCTACACTCACCATAAGAAACACAGCAGCGTTAAGCTGCTATTTTACGCTGGTTTTCTGTGAGAGCATGGTCCTTCCCCGGTCGAGCCGACCCATTCGTGCTACAACCATAATATAGCTGCAGCATGGCTCTACCACGTAGATGTATACACTGCTAGGGACTGACCTCCTCTATTTACCCGAAAGCTAGTTAACTTGAAGTAGAGATTTGAGCCCTTGCTTTGAGGGCTCCGTGACGCAGTGGCTCTCAAAAGCCGCAGAGCAGCGTATTATTTATATTTTGAAAGCGTCTAAAACATTGAATTACAGAACCCAATTGCCTTTACGGCTCCGTGGCGCAGTGGATTCTGAGAGACGCAGGTTCGAAGCCCGCACGGTACAACTATTTGTATGGCCTAAAAATAATTATTAAACTGCCCTCACAATACAGAAGAAAGTTTTAGTATGAGACGTTTTTTTAGGTAAAAAAGGGGAAAGTTCATCACGCTGCTCTAGCGTATGTTGACGGGCTTTATATGTCTTCGTCATATTATTTCGTGTTTCATAACAAAATTTATCCAGCCATTACGAGTGTTTTACGTGGATAGTTGAAATTTAGTATAACAATAAAATGTGGTTACTCAAATAGAGATTGTTAGTATTCGAATTTACACTTAAGAGTTGATTTTTCTAAGAAAAAAGAAAAGAAGACAGAATCTGAGATAAGAGAAGAGTGTGAATTGCAAGATGTTATGACCAAGATTGATGATTTGATTGATTGTCGCTCAGCGAGCTATGGAGAGGGCTATGCTCGATGTTTTTCTGCGTGATAGACTTAAAAATGAGGACATCCGCAGTGGAACCAGGGTAACCAACATAGCTCATAGGATTAGTAAGCTGAAGTGGCAATGGGCCGGCCATATAGCTCAAAGAAACGACCACCGATGGGGAAGAGAGGTTTTCGAGTGGCAGCCTCGTACCGGCAGGCGAAATGTATAGTCATAACTTTGAATGCCTTCATAATGGTCAGAATAGTTGTTAATGTGAGCCTATCAAAAAAGTCGATTGTGTAACCTACCTCGGTGTTAAAGTTGATACTAACTTCTCGTGGTCCAGCCATGTAGATTATATTTGTAATAAGTTTAGATTACTTCTAAGCAAATTTTATCACTTAAGCTTTAAAGTTCCTTCTGCTACTTTAAAATGCTTATATTTTTCATTGGTAGATTCGATTTTGGGATACGCCCTTGACAGTTACGGTCTTACATTCAAAATCTACATTGATAAGCTTGAAGCACTACAAATTAGATTTTTAAAGTTACTAGTTAATAAAAAAACTAAAGATATCTGTGAAGGTGATTACACAAAATTGTTCAAAATCTGCAAAATACTTCCAGTAAGTTTAAAACATAAGTATTTACTTGCCTTAAATAATTACAACTGTCGAGAACGTACTCTAATACTAGTTAAGCATGGTCAGGGTACACAGTCGATATCTGCAGGCAAATTTGTAGTACCTAAAGTAAATAATTATTACGGGGACAGAACTTTAAAGAAACGTCTACCGTACTTTCTCAATACACTACCTGAGGATATTCGACGTGAACCAGTAAAAAACATATTTAAAAACAAATTAAAGCAATACTTATTGGCTAGTCTTAGTGCTTAACTTTAACATTATTATGTATGAGACTCAAATGTTCCTGCAGATAAACTGCGTAAGCAGTTTTGCGGGAATATGCATATTAAAAAACCAAACTTTGTACTTTTAATAATAAATAAATAAATAAAAAAAGTGTTAGGCATGCCCCCACTAGATGGAGTGACATACAGGAAGTCAATGGATGCAGGAGGCTCGGGACCGTACTTTGTGGAATTCCTTGGGGGAGGCCTATGTTCAGCAGTGGACTTGTGAAAAGCTGTAATGATGATGATAATGACCAGGATTAAGATAGGAATGCTTGGGTAGTTTAGATATATAGAAATAATAATTATAGAAAGAGTAACAAAGCAAATTATTCTGTAGATGTGCTGTAGGGATGCTAGAAATGAAAGTTAATTAATCAAATTAGTGACATATTTAATATAGGCCAAATTAATAGTATCCATAACCTGAAAACATGTAAAGAAAAGAAGATGAGAAATGGTGAGATAAGAGAAGTATTGTTTGCAAGATGTTATGACTAGGATTACAGTTGTATGTGACTCTCCAGATGAAAGTGTATCGACCAAATTAATTATATTATGAAAACTAGCCAAATTACGAGTATTTATAACCGACAAGCAAATATGCAGGTACATGAAAGAAGCGAAAAAGGTGTGTCAGGATTGTGCCAAAAGGATTTCCGCAGTCTCTGCCTCTCCCTCTGGTTGACAGGCGTTTGATTTTATGTGTGTATAGTAACACTCCCTCCACGCCTCTCTCAAATATATAAAATTTACGTGACCAGTATAAAAACCATATTATGATTTTTTTCAAGGATCTTTCTAAAGGTTTAGTTATATGCCGTTTAATAAATTTATGGTGTGATCGTCGTATTTAGGACCCTTATTTACGTTGTGTTTGTATAGTAACTTAGTTCTTTTAGGTTTCTCATGGAAGAATTAATATTTACCAGAACAGTCAAAAGCTACTGCTAGTACCTTACAATTATTTTAAGCTAAAGAACACCATTCACGAAGACAGTGTTAAAAAAGGTCAAAAACATTAAATCGTCCCTATTCCACTAGTATCAGGTACATATCAGTCAATTCCTTATTAATTAATCCCTTTCTGCTTGGAAAAGGCTCACAATAAGTCATCACCACCAATTGCATGATAAATATATATATATATTACCTTACGCCTTACACTTCATCACGTCTGCAGAAACGGCGGTCTGGCAGGTGGTGGCGCACATGGACGGCTTTTATGGCCAGTGGGCCTATTATTCGAATTATTGTCTAAACGTATCGTATTCTGTATGGCGCTGACACGCATTGACACGCGCAACTTCGGTTGATGTTTGTGCTTACGCACTACCAAGGGGCCAATCCCTCGTTTGTTTCAAAGACCTTACTATCATTTATATGTAGTTTAACTTTATACTTATTAATGCATTTTAGTAAGTAAGTTCCAAATATTAAATCTATAATATTTTATAAATATTTATAGTGAATTTAATTATTATTTATTAATAATGAAAATAATGCATCGTCACAGTATGTATGTACGAGTATGTAAAGAAAAGACATTTTCGACATGATCGTTTAGGATATAAAAATATAAACTCTAAAGCTCCATTTTAAATCGGAAAACTAATTGTGGATGACAATCACTTCATCGATTGTTATTTTCAATTTCTTAGATATGCGGGTGATACACGGGATTATTTCATGATTATTTAGGAAATGCATACAGTGTTCATATCCTTAATTTATAATAATCCCGCATGATTCATTTTAATATCCTTCGTTATTGCTTCCAAGGTGTCGCGACTGTGAATATTTCGCGTACGGCACTTAAGTCGTTTGTCTCTGTCATCGGCATGACGAGCTCAATCCAACGAAATGGAGTGAGACGCCGTTTTAGATAAAACACGCGGTTTTGACGCCTCGTTTTAAAGTAATTAAGACTATATTCATGCCACACATCGCAATTAAGGTCGACCGAGTTTAGTTTGTTGATTATTAATGTCAACCGGGGTGCTTTGAATGCTTACTAGTTATTTCGAGCCCTGAATATTAGATACTTTAGGAGACAATTATGGCTCTGCTCAGAGTTCTTGAGACCCTTTCACCTCTCATATGTTTGGTTTTTTATGAGACAAAATGAACAACTTAGAAGCGATAAAAAGACAGCGATATATGTTGTTGTCGTATTCCTTAAATATATTCAAGATACATAGGGCTCTAACAAGATTATTCCACTCGAAACGGTTGCCTTTGACTTTATCCTATATAAAGTTGGATCACATTTAGCTCCATTTCCACGGAACTCCTCCAAATGCCTTTTGGTTTGTCGCATCTTTTCCTAAGGCTGGTCATTTGAGCGCAGTTATCGCAGGATTTCTCTTTTTTCTTCTCAATGTGCAAATCGAAATTGGTGAATAAATTACCACCTTTAATGGAGATGCTATATGGAAAGGTAACTTCTTCATCGATGAGAGACTGATGGAATGAGGACGAAGAAGCTCCAGGTCGCTCAGCAGCAGATATCAGCAGTACAACCACAGTAACTGACATAGGCCAACGTATTTGTAAGCTGAAGTGGCAATGGGGCGGTTATATAGGTCGAAGAACTGACAACAATTGGGGAAAAAAGGTTTTCGAGTGGCAGTTTCGTACCGGTAGGCGAAGTGGAATTCTTGCATCTAGTTTTACAGAAATAGCTATCTAGATTACATACCTGCTTTAATAAATTCTTAACATCGTAAATGTAAACTACATTAATTAAATCAATATTGGCCTATCTGAATGGAATTGCAACCGATATTAACATTTTCCAGTTTACCGTGCCTTGTAATAAATAAAACACATTTATTAAAAATAAACAAAAGATAATATAGATATAACAGTTTTTTCTAATTTTTAATAAATTTTACGACTGCTGGAATGAATATAAACTGTTTTAGCTTTGCTAGACAAATAATATCAAACGTTGACTGTTCCCTTGGTCTCGTACACTACACTCTAATCTAACTCGTTCGTAACTGTGTCAAGATGTTCGCATGCTTTGTTGGCTAGCAAGTGCCAATGACTATTATCTGTTAATTGATATTTGACGTCGACTACTAAATAGGAATTTATTTTAGAAAGACGGTAATTAAATATGGTCTAAGAGCTAGTGAGTGACAGACTTACGGTATTTCAATAAGCTTCACGTATTGTTCAGTTAATCCCCTATACTTGAGGTACATGAAATAGGGACTCTTTAGTATGGCCGGCGGTTGATATAGAGACGAACAGGTGTGAAAGGTGTAAAAAAATGACCGAAAAACACGTGAATGTAATAAGTCTGCCGCTTTGATATCTTGAAATATTCAGTAAAAGTTACTGAGAAATTACATTGGCAGACACCTATGACGGACCAAGGTCATGGCAGATAGGTTGACAAGTACATTTTTTCTTTAAAATTTACGTTATTTCAATAAAGCTGCAATTTATTATAGTTGTTGATATAGTTGGTGATATAGTATTTGACACATATATATGTGACATATGTATAGGCATAGCAGACATATATTCAGTTTCTATCAATCAGGCAGACAACGAACTTCAGTGTCGTCCATAAGCGCATATTTTTGTTTGGAGGAAGGGCCTATGTCTAAGTTTTATTTTACTCATTACAAAAAAATCTGTCCTTGGTAACGGTTATATCAAATATTTTAATGTATTTTTGTACTTTGGTAGAGCAGCAAGAAGGAACCCTGAAATTCCTCAAATTCCTGAAGTAGGCAGTTCATGGGGGTCTTTTAGGTTTTCTTATTGTAACAAAGTAAACAAAAAACATCAGTCTAATCAATTGGTTTTGTATACTACTACGAAACTACTCTTCAAGCTACTGGATAAGGATACGGTATTAACATCAATGGCGAGAACATCACTTACCTTTATTTGTCGAGGATATAGTCCTTATGGCATAATCACTGGAAGACCTAAACACAGTGCTGAATGACCTCAATAGTGCCTCCCAACAGATAGGTCTTAAGATGAACACGGACTAAACATAGATTATGTGTAACGTCCATATAACACCTATGCCGGTAGTTGTTAGGAGCACTAAGCTCGAATTTGTTGACGAGTATGTTTTGCAGGGACAAATAGTCCAACTTCGACCGAGAGGTCAATCGACGGATTCAAATTGGCTGGGCCGCGTTCGGGGCATTATGACATATTTTCTCGTCAGGTCAAAACTTGAAAACGAGATTATATAACCAGGGTTGGCTTATGGAGCTGAGATGTGGTCCTACACTGTGGATGTATGACGAAGCCCAAAGTCGCTCCGTGAGCTATGGAGAGGGCTATGCTTGGGGTGTCTCTGAGTGATAAACTTAGTAAGGAGGATATTCGCAGTAGAACCAGAGAAACCTATATATCCCAACGGATTAGTAAGCTTGGCAATAGGCCAGCCATATAGTTCAAAGACCCGACAACCGATAGGGAACAAAGGTTCTGGAGTGGCAGCCTCGTACCGGTAGGCAAAGTGTAGGGCGACCTAAGACATGCAAGAAGTCGATGAATGCAGGTTGCTTAGAATCGTGATTTGCGAAATTCCTTGGCGAGTCCTATGTTCATCAGTGGACTTGTAAACGGCTTTAATGATGATGATGATGATTGTGACTAATACTAAAAAATGGTTGGAAACAAGAATTCAAAAACAAGAATTTCAATTAATGTAATAGAAATTTTAATTTCATCTAAATATTGGATTAGAACAAGTGATAAAATACGCACTTAAACGCAAAAAATTGTATTTGTCAACCTATCTACCATGACCTAGAAACCGCCATAGGTGTGTGGCAATGTTATTTTTCAGTAACTTTTATTGAATATTTCAAGATTTCAAAGCGACAGACTTATTTCTTTCAGGTTTTTTTTCGGTCATTTTTTTACACCTTTCAGACGTGAGCGTCTCTACATCAACTCATTTCAAATTCATTTCAAACTTACTTCAGTTATAGGGGATTAACTGATGAAATACCGTAAGTCTGCCGCTCATTGGCTCTTAGACCAATAGTATAAAGACCAAGGTAAGTGGTGTGTTCCATAGACATGCTGAGGCACATAGACGATGTCTAACCTCGACTAGGAATCAAAATGCAGATGCGTTGTCACCTCTGATCTAACCTGAAATATCTCATTATGAGGAAAAAGGGTACCCTGTTTTCACACTCACCAAACGAAACCTGTAGCATCGTAAAATACCAATATAATGCAGCTAGCCTGCCTTCTGGTATTCCGTGCAAGTGTGGTCCTCCTCCGGTCGAGCCCACCAAATTGTGCTATAGCCATAATATGCGTGTCTGGTTATGATTTTTCTGTCAAAAAAATCTCAATAATAGTCCGAAGTCAGGAAGCTGACGGTGTTTTACCCAGGTGCCTCGGAAAGCACGTAAAACCGGTTCTGCGATGTATATTTTCCCAGTTGTGTCGGATTTTCGTTCCATCGGAATATAAAAGTAAGGAAAAAGAGAGTGCACCTGTTTTTGCGCACACGCTCGTGCACAATAGTCCTGCCCTGCGCAGATAGCTAGTCTGTTATTATACAGTATAATAACGTGTTAAATTTTGATGTTTGATCGAGAATAGATGTGTGTGTGCATGTGCGTGACCGTGTGCATGTGCATGTTCGTATGCGTATGCGCGTGCGTGGACGAGCGCGTGTGCGTGTGCGTGTGCGTGTGCATGTGCGCGTACAGGTGCGTGTGCGTGTGCATGTGCGCGTACAGGCGCGTGTGCGTGTGCGCATGCGTGTGCGTGTGCGTATGCGTGTGCGTGTGCGTGTGCGTGTGCGTGTGCGTGTGCGTTTGCGTGTGCGTGTGCGTGTGCGTGTGCGTGTGGGTGTGCGTGTGCGTGTGCGAATTCGCGCAAGCGCGCGAGCATGCGCGCGTGTGTGTATGTGTATGTATGTGTGTGTGTGTATGTGTGTGTGTGTGTGTCTGTGTGTGTGTGTCTGTCTGTATTAGTGTGTGTGTGTGTGTGTGTGTGTGTGTGTGTGTGTGTGTGTGTGTTTGTGTGTGTGTGTGTGTGTGTGTGTGTGTGTTTGTGTGTTTGTGTGTGTGTGATAGTGAATGCTGTGGCGCATTGGCAAAAGTATTTACTCTCACTATCAAATAGAACGAATGTACAATCGTTTGTCTTCCTACTTAAACGTGGAATATTTTATATATAAGGAAACAACAGCTACTCACACTGAGATTGTTCGACAGAAAGACAGTTCATTTATTCGCACGTTACTTGTTCAACCAAAATTTTTTCTTCGAAAATGAAATAAGCTACTCTCCTACAGACCCTTTTGCGTACAATGGAACATTGGGATGTCGAGTATATTTATCGGTATAGTTGGCCCTTTGACCCTCTGTAAGCACTACTAATCTCATTCGAGTTTTAGTTACACAAAAAGCAAGAATTTTCCATTCACGCCAAAGGCATAATATAATATTTAGAATTTTTGGTTTCAATTATAAAATTGGGTTATTATATTGCGCGGATTTAAAAATTATTGGTTAATCGCTCGGCTAAGATTTTGATGATATTTTTTATTAGTTATTTCTTATAAATATTGTTTTATAGAATAATCGCAACAAACTAATACTAACGAACCAACGAACACCTGATGGTAAGTGGTACGAGTGGTATAAGTGGTAAGTACAGGTATCCCGTAGACATCAATAATCAAAATGCAGACAAGTTGTCACTCCTGTGGACTAAAATGGAGTGCCTCGTTTCCAGTGAAAAGTGTTTCCTGTCCTTTACACTCACCATACGAAACACAGAAAACCATTAAACCGTTATTTTACGCTGGTATTCTGTAAGACCGTGATCCTTCCCCGGTCGAGCCGACCCATTCGTGCTACAACTATACCGCAGCTACAGCATGGCTCTAGCATGTTAAAAATTGTAAAATGTAATGTATTTAATATGTTGGAAATTACTTGTTCCTTGTATTTTAAATTATAATGAATTTATATTATTAAGTTCATTATAATTTATACGGATATGTAATATTGAGCTGCCTGTATATGGGCCTCTCCCATTGTGGGAAGAATTTGCTTCAATCGTCATACTTGGTAAGCTGATTGATGATCGTAGATATTATAATCCCTACGGCACGAAAATGAGGTGATGTATTCCCTGAAAAAATCATTTCAACAAGTTATTCCGCTTGGCAAGCGCGGCAGATATGGCAAATATCCCCACTACGAGTATTAGGCGATCTATGAGGGAAGGCTATGTTCAGCAGTGAACTTTAATAGGCTGTAATGGTACTGGTAATACGCTGAAGGCGACGAAATAACAAATGTTTAATGATGTCTTATATAAGAAATCATTAGAATCGTCGACTTAGAATGCTCGGGGCATAGCCCTCCCCATAGCTCGCTAAGCGACCTTGAGATTCCAAATACGTCCAGTAGGTTCTTCACTCTTACGTCACACTGGTTGTGATTGTTTTCTAGTATTGAGATACACCTGATATAAATAATATATATAGTTGTAAAATATATTTACATTTCTTTTTCTACTTTTATCGTGCGTTATTGCGTTCTTTATTAAATAATACTGCTTAATAATTTCCTCAGGATTTTCCTTTATTACTATATCATAACCCATTAAGTATTTATTACTGTATCGTCTTATTGCTTCTGAGGCGTTATAAGGTCGTAGGATATCACGCGAGAGTAAGCACACGCCAAGTCTATAAATATTCTAGTCTAAGCTGTAAGGTCACACTTTATAGGTATGAAGGCAACCAGTCATCTGGATATTGATAACTAGTATTATTAAGTGACTCTCCAGTTTATAATTTGAATGTTTATATTTAAATAACTTCATACGTGGGAGAGCTACGTTTCAGTTATATTACGGTTGCAGCGCAAATGGATCAGCTCGATCGGAGAAGAACCACGTTCTCAAAGAATACTGGCGTAAAATAGCAGCTTAATGCTGTTGTGCTTCGTATGGTGAGTGTAGAGAACCTTATACTGGAAACAAGGCATTACATCTTAGTGACAACAGTGCTTTTAATTCTTAATTGAGGATAAATGTGCCACAGCATCCACTGACCATCACGTGGACGGTGTGCTCCTTTTTTATTCCTTAGGGGAGACTTAGCTTTATCAGTGGACTTAAGAAGAACTGCCATGATAGTGTGATCATAAATAAGAAGATGTTTAAATTAAGTTAATATTTAATCTTCCTTGATTATAAATGAATTATGTTATTTCTTGTAACTTAAGAATGGCGCTTGTTGTCTGTAACAGTACCCGTCGTTGTTTATTAACGATGGGTTTGTGGTTTCAAGTCTAATGTAAGTTTTAATGCCTTGAGCATTTTCAGTATTTTATCACAATTTATATGTTCCCATGAATTTTGTTCAGTTTATTATTCATAACTTAAAAATACGCAAATTTAATGGTAGCAACTGGATCTGTGAAGCCGAAGATCAACCTGAGTGGCGCTCCTTGAAGGAGACTGATGATAGACGATGATGAAGTCATGCCAAAGTGTATTTGTATATGTGTATATATAAGGCGGTTCAGCACTGTTCGACATACCAGAAGTTTTTTTCTCGCACAACTTCATTGTGGAATCGTCTACCAGTAGCAATTTTATGACTTTTATATAATTACATGACTAAGGGATCTTCAAGAAAAGTACCTACTCTTTATTAAGCGGCCAGTAACCTATCTGCAATTCCTCTCGTGTTGCAGTTGTTCATGGGTGGTGATAGTTACTTAGCATCTGTCGAGCCACATGCTTGTTTCTTCCCTCTTATATATAAAAAAGGAGACGGTTATACCAGTTTTAGTCAAACTCAAAATACCAAAAATGGGCAACGGGCGGTTACATCAAAGAACTTGATATATGGTACTTCGATTGTTAATCTGCCTGCTAAACGTAAACATTAAGTGAATAAAACTATTTTTACGGATTTTATCGCATTTAATTAACTTATTTTATATTCCCGACGTTTCGGTTGCTTTCCAGCAACCGTGGTCACGGGGGACTGAGGTGATTGACGTCCCGATGTCAGTGTTAAACCGGAGTACCTTCAGCTTTTTTAATTAATATTTTTGGTCCGATCTACGCAGAACGAACTAACTGTGTCTTGAAGTCTTGCAGTGGTATGCTTGGGTTTAGTTTTAATTTTATGAATTACAGGATCCCAAGCAGGTGGTAGTACCCAGCCTCCCTCTCTATTGAAATTAGGATGTTTTTTAATTTCAATAGCCTCACGTATCATCCTTGGCAGGAATCGATGTTCTTTCGCGAGAATTTGTGGTTTATCAAATCGATTGTAATGGCGGGAGCGATAAAATCGTAAAAATAGTTTTATTCAATGTGTAGTGTTCGCGTAAATATAAGAAATCATTATGTAAACATTAAGGTTAATTTCTCTACCACGGAAAGGATCCTATCAAGCGATGAATAATTAGAAGAAGAAAAAAGCTGTCAAAATTTAGCCCGCTATCACTAATATTCCATTTATTAATGTATAAAACTAAGTGTGTCTCTAAATGTAAGTAAAGCAACCCGCTAGCTTTCGGCTAAACCTAGGTTTAGAAAAGTTTGAATAATAATCAAAACGACCATGATTTCTGTAAACTTTGTCAAACATAAGTAAGTATGATAGGTATCTAATAATTCAGCACCAGTTGATTAAGGTGCGCCTGGGTTTGCTCTCGGGTCACCCCAAAGCCACGGACGCTTAAATAACAAATTCAAATTCGAGATATCTATTGTAATATAAGTGCTAAATATTGCGTTAATTTAAAATAAGATGTATCTTACAACTTAACCACCCTTTTCGGGTATTACATTATTTATATATTATATTTAATAGTCTGTGCCTAACATAACTATACTGAATAAAGTTGTCAGTTAAAACAATTAAAATTTATCAAAATTATTAAAAAATTATTATCTAAATTTTCATTATTTAGGTTTATAAAAACAATTAATATTATGGTAAAAGTAGACCACTTTTACCATAATGTAAATTATTTTGGTCTTTACCAAAAAAATATTGATAATATAAAGTAGTTGAAAGCTGACAATACTAATCGGCCTAAGGCCACACAGAAAGATTTGCGATACTTTTTTGCATTACACACTGGCCTATAACTATTTATTTTGAAAATACGATTATTTCGAAGTAAATATATTTACAAATGTTGTTTTTTTCTTATTTTAAATGTAGCGTAAAACCGGACGAATCGTATATATAAACTACAAATTGCATTTGAACTTCTAAGAAAAATTTGTACCGCTTGTGTAACAAATTTCAGCACGGTCGACTTACTTTGAGAGACGAAGAAAGAAGTGATCGCCCTTTGACGACTGTTACGGAAGGAAACGTGCTAGCAGTGAACATTTTAATTAAAGAGGGAGAGGAGAGATTGGATCGGAAAATGTTAGCGGGAATTTACACGAACGTCATTTGAACTGTCATGCGTTGACAGTTCAAATGATGTTTTGTATATTAACTACTAGTAAAGAAACAGGCTTAAAAATACCCCCTCATTCTTTTCCTTGATAATGTGTATTTTTTATAATAAAATATATAAATAAATACAAATCCGGGTGATTGACAGCCTATGTTTTGGCAAGGCTATTTTTAATTAAAATTATTTAATTTCTTTTTACCGGTTACGGTAATTCTTTTCCTTGATAAAATTGGTCTGGGCATGGGCATGGTTGACTAATCATTTACTATTAATACTATTATATATTATTTTAATTTAATTTTAATACTATTAATATATTATTTACATTATTACCGTGAATAAAAGCCAACACAACTACTGACCAGGATTCGTTTCTCATGTACTGCAAAGAAAAAAGTTCCTGAACCACCAGCATTGATCGACTTCCAGGATGTCTTACAAGGACGCCAGACGTCACTATATCTACAACATTATGTAGTAGGAGGCAACCCCACATTTAGTTTACCAGCATGTAGTTGTCACTCGACAACCCTTCTTTCCCAGCGGTCATTGGTTCATCGAGCTATTGATAGCTTGGTACTATAATCATTGCTGGTTCAGTTTAAGTTCAGCACAGCTGTTGGCCTCTGTCCCTTACTCTAGTTTTACTGACGTTTTCGTTACGGATTTTATGAAGCTGATAAATGGCATGGGAGACATGCTCTCTGTGAGTGGATCTTAAAATATTTCTAGAACATTGTATCTAAATTAAACTAATATATTAAACTTTGTTGAACTTATCATTCAATTTTTTAATATAAAAATGCCACATTTTATTTTATTAAAAGGTATCAACAAATATGTAAAAACTACACTAATGTTTTAATATGTTTGTGTATATTTTTAAATTAAATATTTGGTTATTGTTATCAAATTTTCATTGTGATTATAGAATAAAATAATACGCTCAATCATTAGCCTCATTATAAGAGTACAATAACAATGAAATATGTTGTTCTAGTATCTTAATTTTATAATACTGCTGTATTAAGTATGGTGAGTGAAGATAATTGAAAACCCTTTTTACTTGTAATGAGGCATTCTATCTTAATCCTCAGGAGTGACAACGCAACTGAGGATAGATTTAGGTGTCTGTGGACCAGAGTATCACTCTAACTTGTAAGAAAATTTTATGTTTTATTTTTTATGTTCTTAACAAAGTTTAAGGTTAATTTTGTTTTATTAAAAATATATTCATTTTAAATATATAATACCAAAAGACATTCCTTTTTCTTTCTTCTTGTTATATCTTATACTAAAACACATTACAAGTATTCATAAAAGACAAAGAAATATTTTCTGAAACTGGAAAATCAGCTCCCTTTCGATCGATGCCTAGCTGAATATATTTTACCAATACGGTGCTACATTATATCATAAATAATTCATCAATCAGAGCAGGCGGTGAGATTGGCCCTCATAAATTGGAAAAACTTTTTTACTTAATTCAACAAGACACTTGTTTAGTTTTTGATTGCTGTGAATTTTAGTACAATTTTTGAGCAATGTAAGTGACCTCTATAAAAACGTCCTTTATGTAAACAGCCCATAGCCGGGTATTGGACTCTCCTGTAGTACCGTAGATTTAATCGTATAAAGCGTGGGGGTATTTCTACGCTTTTTGGATAGATTGGCTATCTCACAATAAAACGCCTTGCTCCTTTGATACTGCTACTAACCAATATTACAAAGTTTATAAATTTGCAATATAAAAATTAATATCTTAGGTCAAGTCCACATTTAAATTAAAGTGATCAAGTACTTGTATCTTGGCTGTGTCGTGTCAAAAACATATTGTATCATTTCAGCGTGTCATCACAACGCTATTAATATGGCCGCTACAAATTTTGCTCCGATCCTAGTACCTTTTCGACAGTGCATATTTTGCACCAAGCAACACAAAAAGATTTCCGAAAATATTGGGTGGGTATCAGTGATCCATTTATACGAGTATGTAAAGAACAAAATCTAGCCCAAAGGATGGAAAATTGCGGAATATTTTTTTTTTATTATAAACATAAAAAAAAATTATTCTATATGTATGACGATATACTAGTTGTTACCTTGAAGTTGGGATATTGCTTAGTCATGTAAGGTAAAGGTAATAGTGAGTCATTATTAATTAATTCAATATGGCAGAGTCAGCTAGGGACGCCCAAGACGGAAGTAAAGCGACCAAATTGGCGTTATATTGAAGATGGGCCAAATTAAGTGCACCCTTAACCGACGAGCATGTATGCGTAGGTAATTGAACGTGAAGAAGGTGAGAGAGGTGTGTCAGGATCATGCGAAATTGAAATATCCATTGTCTCTGCCTAATCCTCTGGGTGACAAGTGTGAATGTTTATGAATATAAATAAATTATTTATTTATTTATTTTATTTAATCTTTCATACACAAAGTTGTACATATGGCGGACTTAATGCCATAGGGCATTCTTTCCCAGTCAACCATTAGGCTAAACAGAGATATACAAACAAGAGCCGGTGCAGCAGTAATCAAAATAGAAAGCGCTAAAAAAAAGGATTGTATATACATATATACATATAAATATACATATACACACACATACATAGACATATACACTTAAATACACACAATATATACATATATAAATACATACGTACACATATACATGCATACACTACATATATACACAATACATATAAATATTATCTATGTGAGAATAAATATGAAATATACATATGTGTATGAAAATAAGAGCTGTGTTAGTTCAAACTTGCAACGATTTTTTCACAACAATTTGAACAATTTGATTTTTAAAAACAAACTTGTTGGAAGCTTTTTCAATGTCAAGAGGAATGTCGTTCCAGAGTCTGATGGCCGTGAGAGCGAAAGATTGAGATAAATAACCAGTACGGTGTAAAGGAGTAAGCATTTAACTTAAAGCCGTTGATCTTGTGCCTGATCTCTCGCCGGTCATGAGAGTCAGGGAATAGAGTGTGCACCTGTGCTTGAGTACACATACGTGCACTATTATCCTGTCATGCGATAGCAGCTAGTCGCAGTTGTGAGCGAAATTCGGTCAGGAGTACTTTATTTATTGTACGTGTGAGATTCCTACTTGCTTAAAAATATATCTCATAAATTTATATGGCTGTTTAAAACGTAGAACCGCTCAAATAAAATCTAAATTAATAATGATAGTGGTGCATAGCAATAAAGATCAAGAGTGAATAGCAATGACGATGGCGCCAATCAGCAGTACGTCCACGGCTGTGTTCCGGGCTTAAAGGCTTATAGAGCCATTATAATTACAGGCCATAAGGCGTTATTATATCTGAGCTTCCTCAGAGGTGACAACGCATCTATAGCATTCTATTTTTGAAGTTTGTTGGAGGTGAAATGAAATGAAAACTCTTTATTTTATGTCGCAAGACATTAAAATATCCCATTTCAAACATCAACATGTATTTTATCAATTATTTGACAAAGAAACGGCGTGACAAGCATAGGTTGCTGTAGCCAATTATCTTCAGGTGGACTGTGAGTTCGTTTATCAATTTAATTTAAAAAAATATTTATTTATAAGGCACCTATTGATTGAAATTGACGTACTGATACTTCGTCTATATTTCATTAACTGAATAAAAAAGTCGATTCGGCAAAGGACGACCTAGACGAAAGTTTATTGACAAAACTGGTATATCGATGTAATGGAGGCGAGAGAGGTGTGTCAGGATCGTGCCAAATGCAAGTCCGTAGTCTTTGCCTACCACTTTATGTGACAGGCGTGAGTTTTTATTTTAAGAATAAAAATTAGTTTTAAAATAAAAAAAGGTTGACCAATAATTGTTTACATCAATAAAAAATTTAACAAATAGCTTGACAAAGATAAATTTAATATAATTAATAGAATAAGACGTTACTTTGCGGAAATTCATTATAATGGAGTTGTTATAAACTGATTTGCTTAATTCCGCGTAAAGAAAGAAAATAATGTGTCCTGCTCAGTTTTAAGGGGACCTCCCATACTCCCTCAATCGTGTGCACTATACCCGTCGCCGTCAATCCCAGCACTACCACCCCCAGCACCACACTAGGCACGACACACCACTCTTGAAAATACGACACGTGTTTCGCCTCTACACGAGGTATCCTCAGGTGAAGTAGACTTTGCGGAGGCTAGCAACTAAGACTGACTTAACTTACACAACAAATTAGATTATAACAACGCCAAAGATAAATTAAAAAGTTATTAATAGTAATGTACCGCAATCTTAGTTAGGGCCACCTGGTTTTTCTAGCTTCTAAGAAAAAATATTTTCATTACTTTTATAAGGAAATTAGAAAAGCCTTTTTCAGGTACAAAAGGTAGACATGAGTGTGACGTAATAATCATCGGATGATATATTTTGCTGTCAGCTTGAGATTCGAATTCAAAAATTTATTGCCATAGGGTTTAATTTTTTACTACCGTCTGGTGTTAGGCATTACTAGTCCAATGGTATCGACTATGCACTTAGCAACTCAAAATCCCAGTGAGAAAAAAAGAAGATATTCAAAGCATAGCAAAATACAGAACATTTGTATAGTGAGTGAGATGTAGTTTCCTAGCGACGTTTCACTTCACGACTGCACATATTATGATAAATCTGTATTTACTAACAATTTAAATTCGTTTCAACAACAGCCGCATAGACCGGAATGGGACTTATATGCTCAACTGTGCGCTCTGGCATATGAATTTGTTTGAAAAATTTATACATACTTTCCTGAGCTGCAACGTCTTTCATTCGTTTTGAAAAATAAAATAAGAAAGGGTTTAATATTTGAAATATTCAAGAAATAAAAAATAACAACTATTTACATTTATGCACGTAGATATAATATGTGTAGAAATGTATGTTACACTTGTAATTGAACAAGTCTCGTGCTTTTTTATCATAAGGACATTACTTTATACTCCCTAGGATCTCTATAATCATACAGTACTGTTTTCATGCATAGTCCACTGCCAAACACAGGCCACCCCCCATATATTGCCTTATAGGCTATTATGTGATACTCTCATTCGCCGCAACTAATCGTCTTCTTCAGTTAGTAATAAAATAATTTATTTATCAAATCAACATTTGCCTAATTGTAAGATTCGATATTTATTATTATATTTCGATTTATAATTCGATTTATAAATCGATTGATAATTCGATATTATAATTCGATCGAACCGCGAACTCAAAAGTCGTAGTTAATAGAATCAGGCGTTTCTTTGAAATACATTATATTAAATATGTTAAAAATTAATTGGCTAAGATAATCTTAGCGGTCAGCCACCGCAGAGTCTACTCATCTAAGGATGCCTCGTTTAGGGACAATACACGTGTCGTATTATCGACGGTGTTGGTCTTTCCTAATGTAGTGGTGTTGGAATTTATGATGATAGGATTAGTGGTGACGGGGATAATGTACGTAGTTCGCGGAATTTAGCAAATAAATTATTAACACCTGAAAGATCTTTTAACATCATTTAAATTCACCATTCATTCTTATCATGGGCGGCGGTAGTCACTTACCATCAGGTGAGCCGCATGCTCGCTTATCCCCTCTCCTATAAAAAAAAATCCACTACAGCCGTGAATCGCTCATAACAAAAGCATTGTAAGCATTCCGGGAGGAGTTAACGGGAATATATGTAAGTATTTTTTTTATAGATTAGGGTGACAAACGAGCACACAGTTCACCTGATGGTAAGTGGTTGCTGTGGCCCATAGACATCTACATCTATCCTCGTTTGCGAATCAAAATGCAGATGCGTTATCACCCGTGAGTACTAAGATAGAATGCCTTTTTTCCAGTAAAATGTGTCTCCGGTTCTCTACACTCACCGAAACACAGGAGTGTGAAGCTGCTATTTTATGCTGGTATTCTGTGAGAGCGTGGTCCTTCCCCGGTCGAGCCGACCCATTCGTGCTACAACTATACCAGTAATATAACTGCAGCATGGCTCTACCACGTAAATGTCTATAGGGTTGCACAATAAAAATATTTTATTTTAAAACTAATAAAAAGAAGAAACACGAATCTGAGAAAAATAAATATGTTAATGGAATATGTGAAACGAGGGAACGTGCAATAACAGGATTTTCCTCCACGCATAAAGCGAACGCTGCAAATGATTTACGGTTACTGTGTAATGGCAGCGAGCATGTTCGTCTATTCTATTAGATGGTTATAGATTGAGTGCGATATTAAAGAAGAATAATCCGAGATCAGTGAAATATTAATGGCTTGAAGCGGAATATCTTTGGTGCTAAAACTGCCGTTGAAGCAACGAATTCACTCGCATCTAGTTTGTGTTAGATATTATTACTGTTTTAATTATTTTTAGTTTTTGTTTATTATTCACTTTTATAGGGCAGTCCGGGAGCTGGGAAAAAGGATTTTATTAAAATAAATCCAAGATTTAATTTATTAAAACGCGGTGTCGCAAATACCTAACAAGGTTTATCTGTACACCATTGATGGCACTCGGTGCTTAACCTACGTACAGACAGAGTCACATAAATTACGGTAGGTAGAATATGCCTTAACATCATGTGCACATTTACGGGTAGTGAAAATGTGTCATGCCCATACGCATAGATTATATTTCCATTTTGTAGTGACCTATAAATACAGTTATAACAATAATGTCCCCCAGACAGAGACATGTCCGGTTCAACGGAGATTAACCATCTGCGCAGGACATGATTAAAGTACCAGAGTGTGTGCGCAAGCACAGGTGTATTTTCTATTCCCTCACTCCTATACTCGTAGTTCGATGGGATGCCAAACAGACATGACCGGAGACAGATCAGACGCAGTACCAACGGCTTTACGTACTTTCCGAGGTACGGGGATGAAATACCGCCCACTTCCTGACTACGGGCTATGATATATTATATGCTACTGAGAATTTCCTGACATAAAAACTCAATAACTAATTTATTTTGGCCTGACCTAGGATTTGAACCCGGGACCCTCATGCTTAGCAGTCGCGTCTACGACCACTGAACCATCGAGGCAGTCAGATAAGGTTTTTCTTTTATTAAAAATGGTCTTACTCTTGACCTCCATCTAGCCCGAGGGCAAAGAAGAGGTCTACGAGGAGCGAGTTTACCCAAGAGAAGCCTGTTTACACGGACCTTAAGGAGGTTCAGGTCATTTGTACTTAAAAAAGCAGACACCGGCAGGGTATTTTATTCCTCGGCTGTGGGCATTATAAAAGATGACTTGAAGCGCTTAGTGCGAATATTAGGAATATGAACCAAGTGAGGATGGTACCCTGCAGTACGTCTGTTACTCCGATATTTCTCCCGATATTATGAGCTTATGAAGCTCATGGGCACACTCTCCGAAGTATAATCATTAGAAGAGCGACAAAAAGGCAACTTGGCGGCGGCGAGCTAAGCTGTGAAGGATAGTTTCCACTAGCTTGTTGTCACCGATAAGCCTCTTGGCTCTGCGTTGCACCGAGTCGAGTGCAGCAAGTTGATAATTTACTGAGCTATCCCAAAAGTGAATGCAATACTCCATGCATGTTCAAGCTTGAGCTTTGTATAAAGTTAGAAGCTGTCCAGGCGTAAAATATCGCTTCACCGTGTTTAAGATACCCAGTTTTTTTGGCCGCAGTTTGTGCTTTCGACTCAATGTCAGCGCCAAAGTTGAGATTAGCACTCAACTGTATGCCGAGATGCTCGAGATGATCTGGAACCTCTACAGATGTACCTCGGAAAGTAGGAGTCAGATGAAACGGACTCCGTTTTTTGGAGAACAGACAGGCCTGCGTTTTGGCGGTGTCACCTCAGTGGGAGACATGGCTTTAGGTCGCATTTATCCGCTCCACCATGGCCTCTATGAGTGAACTTGTTACTGCCCCCCCCCCCCGCTTTTTGCACTGTACATGAATCTATCTGTGACTGTACTGTCATCTGCATACGCAAAAATACCTGGTAGAAGTAGGTCATTGTTGTGCAGCAGGAAAAGAGTTGCAGAATAGAGAGAGAGAAAGAACCTGTACACATTCCGGGACACTGTTGTAATAGCGTATACATTACCCCAAGATTGAATTACTGACTCTGTGGAGTCGAGAAACTGGCATCACTAGCTTGTGTTTGTTCCTAGTGTTTACAGAATGTATATCACTTTTTTTACTAAAACTATCTTTGTTTTTGTGAACATACATTAAATTTTCATAAAAATACTGAGAGGCCAAAGTTAATATATTTATTTCTTTAAATTTATCTCAAAGAGACTCTCTCGGTTTAAGATTGTAAGTAGCTCTAATGGCCCTCTTCTGTAAAACAAAAATAGTTTCTGAATCAGCCGCATTTCCCCATAGCAAAATCCCATAAGACATTATGCTAACTAAAATAAACTAATCTAGATGTCTCGACACTAGTGAGACCTCTAATCTTTTTTACAGCATAGGCTGCAGAACTTAGTCTGCTTGCTAATTTGCACTGAAGCTTTGCGTCAAGAGTGATGCCAAGAAAAACAGTGGATACAACAGGGCTCAATTCCCCCCCATTTAAAAACATATTGACAGCACAGAGAGCAGACCCCTGAGGAGATACGGCATTAATACGCATTAGGCCATAAAAGCGGCCTTCTATATCTACCCTGATCGAGTTGCAAAATTTGGCGGGAATGCCATAAGCAGGAAGCTTACTCGGCCGACTTGCGTGCCAAACCGTGCCAAAAGCCTTCGAGATGTCTATGAAACAGCTAGAGCTTCACCCTTCTTCTCGATGGCCTCGCCCCAGAAGTGCGTGACATACACCGTGTGGACCGTCCTCGGCGGAAACCATATTGATCGTCACTGAGGAGGTCACTTGTTACATGGTGTGTCAGCAGCTTACTGCTTAATACCCTTTCCATAACTTTACAGAGTATGGACGTGATGGCGATTGGTCGATATTTACAGGGATCGGCATGACTATCCTTCTTGGGTACTGGTTGCACATCGGCAAGCTTCCAAGGTGCGTCAGAACAGGAGACAACTCAGGCGCACAATGAACTTGTGAACCTGACGACCACCAACCATCCAGATAGAGTCGATCGTGAGCTTTGTCATGATGTGCGTTGGTAAAATTTGGAGAATGGAATTTATCCAAAGAATTACTCAGAGCACTTTCCGTGGTAAATGCGATATAAATTTTTTATATAGAAGAGGGGGCAAGCGAGCATGCGACTCACTTGATTATAAGTAACTACCGCCACCCATGAACAACCGAATGGCCTATTAAAAAGGAGTAAGCTATTCAAGGTATATGTAATGTCTCTAAGTCGTATAGGTACGGAAAAAACTCCGGTGGTAAACAATTTCACAGAAAATTTGAGCGAGGAAGAAAACTCCTAGTAAAACGCACAGTGGTGGACCGACAATCATCCAGATGATGGTGATGGTATCGTGAATTTTGACGCGATGTGCGTTCGTCAAATATGGTGGCTAGAATTAATCCGAACAATTTCTCAGAGCACTCCCCGTGGTAGATTCGATAGAAAATGCAACATCCCGCAGCGCCAGTGAATCGAGCCGATCAGAAAGAACTAGGTCGTCGACGATTCGAACCGATTTGCGCTGGATGCGTTCAAGTGGAAGAAGCTGGCACTGGGGTACTCCGGCCCAGATATGAGAACAGTATTCCATGTGAGGTCGAATTTGCGCTTTGTAAATTGCGAGCTATGTACCGGCATGAAATACTGTCTTGCTCTGCTGAGCATGCCATGCTTTTTGGAGGCCAATTTGGCCTTCCCTTCCAAGTGACTACGAAACTGCACTTTATTCGAATTGTCGACGCCGAGGATTCCGATGCTAGCTGAGGCTGCTACTTTGAAACTGAGGAGATATGACAAAGGAGTTATTTTTTAGCGGTAAACGCGCAAACTTGTGTCTTCTGGGGACTGAACTGGACTAGATTTCGTCACTCCCAATCCGAGACTTTGTTCAGCAAATACTCGACTTCTGACACTAATTTGTCTCGGTACTCAGCGAAGTTTTCCCGAGAAATATTGGCTTGCATATAAGGCATCACCAGTGCTGTCATCTGCATGGCAATGAATGTTACCAGTTTGTTTTTTATAGGATAGGGTGACAAAAGTTTGCAACATATCATTGATATGCAGGAGAAACAGTGTTGGTGATAGCACGCAGCCTTATGGAACACCAGCGTTGATAGGCTTGTAATCAGAGCATGCACCGTCTACTACGACATTGATGCTCCGACCAGCAAGGAAACTGGTTATCCATTTGCACAATTTCTCGGGAAGCCCATGGGAAGGGAGCTTTGAAAGAAGCGCTTTGTGCCAGACCCGATCGAAGGCCTTCGCTATGTCCAAACTAACGGCCAATGCCTCCCGTTTGGACTCTACTACCTCCGTCCATATATGAGTCAGGTAGACCCAGAAGATCACCAGCTGATCGACCTCGACGAAAACCGTACTGGCGGTCAATAATCAGCTGGTGATCATCAAGGTACCTCATGAGCTGGCAGTTTATAATGGATTTCATTAGTTTGGAGAACATGGAGGTGATGGCGATAGGCCTGTAGTTAGACGGGTCTGAGCAGTCGCCTTTTGCAGGGATCGGGTGGGCCAAAGCTGTCTTCCATGAATTTGGCACTACGCCTTGGGAATAAGAGTACTGGAAAAGACTTTTTAAAAGCGGTGTAAACTCCAAAGCACACGTGTTCAGCACAATGAGAGGAACTCCTTCAGGCACACTCGACTTGCTGACGTCCACGGAGAGGAGTGCTTTGCGGACCGGGTGCTGTGTAAACCGCATATCCGGCATGGAGGAATCATACCGCGCGATGGTCCGCGGTGTGAGTATGAATGTGAGTGAGAATATGCAAAAAAATGCGACATCCCATCGCAGCCCCAGTGAATTGAGCCAATCAGCAAGAACTCGGTCGTCGACGACTCGAGTCACTCTTCGCTGGATACAGTATAGTAAAAGGAGCTGGGTATGGGGGGACTGATAGAGTGCGGCATTACCAGTGCTAGAAAGACCCTGCTGACAAACCGCCTGCCTATTAATGCGGGGTTACGGCTACAGACTGCAATAGGTCGTTCATTTGAATTAGTTCCAGCACATGTATTATGAGCTAAGTTAGAGCGGTTAACTCGAAAAGTCTGGAATTTATAACTCTAAATAAAGCCCTTTTAAATTCGTAAAATTACGTAAGATATTGTATGAATCATGTAAGCTAATTTAAGTACGATTATAGTTAAGCTCTCGCTTTAGCGCGTTCGAGCTTTAATTGCAGTTACCCTTAATAGGAGTAACTTACACATAAGATTTAGCAAAGCTAGATTACATATGATTGTAGCTTTAATAAGCATATTACTTGAAGTTTCTGAGTAATGAGAAATGAATTCTTCATTTTGTAAAACAAAATTGCGTAAAATTTTCAACAATAGCTGTAAAATATTACAAGGTATTTTAATTTTATTATAAAGATTTTGTTTTTATCATCATCATCATTATTTAAACCCATCACAAGTGCACAACATCAATTTTTACAATGATATGAGCGTTATCATAATTTCTTCTTGAGTAAGGCGCGACGAAAAAGTACTTATTCTACTGAAAACAATGAGGTCTTCACTTATCTGTTTTCATTGTTCTGTCTGTAAGAGATAATATCTTTTCTCCTAATTGAAATCGTACGTTAAAGTTTACATTTGAGTATATATTCTCATACATAATATCTCATAGTTGCCTTTAGTTTCTACGCTTGGCAGGCCTCGTGGTAAGTACAGATTAACGTTAGGTCAACATATCTTAGTTTATTTCTATACTTAAACGTCTCTTATAATGTTCATAATATGGGATACGACTGTTTATGGTCTCGTAAGTTTTCAATACAAACGATGGTTAGTTTCCGAAATTTATTTTAGCGACCCGTCCTAGATTCGTTTTTTTTGTGGGTTTTATTAATCAGGCATTATTTATATTTTACATAATCATCAAGCACCATTTATTTTTGAAAAAAAAAAGCATTTTTTTTTGTTGAAAAAATCTCTAAGTATTATCTTATAAAATGAAGTTTCTTCACAATCGGTTCAGCCATTCCCAAAATAAGCTTGGACAGACAAACAGACACAAATTTCAAAATGGATATTTGTCTTAATAGCATGAAAATAACCTTAGAGATAAATAGAAGGCAGTTATGATGATGTTACAGACAAACACTACTATTATATTTGATAATTAATAGAACCAGGCGTTACTTTGCGGAAACCCATTATATTAAAGTTGTTAAAAATTACTTTACGTACATCCGCTCGCGGTCAGCCACCGCAGAGTCTATATCACATGAAGATATGTGCCTCGTGTAGAGGCGAAATACGTGTCTGTTGTCAGTGGTGTATCTTACCTAGTGTGGTGGTGTTGGGATTAGTGGTGACGGGGATATTGCAAGCAATTGAGGGAGGGCGGAAGGTGCTTTTCAAACTAGGTAAGAAACATAATTTTATTTTATCGAGCATGTGTACGCAAAGTAATTTTTACCAATTTTAATATTATATTTGAATAATATTTTATTTATACTCGTATGTTTAGATTTATAATTTGAATGTAGTTTATAATAGTGAAACCCAAGTTGACGGAGTTGAAAGCTTCGAATTTCCACGCGACTAGTATTCTCATTTTCCGCAAATAGGATATTACGGCCCCTTTTATAACAAAGGCGAAATTTTAGGGAAAGTAGCGAATTATTTTAAGAAATAAAATAAAAATAGTGTATCTGTTCTGATGGTTCGCAATTACTGTAGATCAGAGACTTTAAATGAAAATGTTTTTACGGATTTTATCAAATTTATATGTGGTAGAGCCATGCTGCATCTATATTTCTGGTATAGTTGTAACACGAATGGGTCGGCTTGACCGGGGAAGGACCAGGCTCTCACAGAATACCAGTGCAAAATAGCAGCTTAATGCTGCTGTGTTTCGTATGGTGAGTGTAGAGAACCGGAGACCCTTTTTACTGGAAACGAGGCATTCCATCTTAGTCGTCACGGGTGACAACGCATCTGCATTTGGATTCGTAATCGAGGATAAAAATGTAGATGTCTATGGGCCACAGCAACCACTTACCATCAGGTGGACTGTGTGCTCGTTTGTCACCATATCCTATAAAAAAAGTTTAATTTAAGAATTATTCGTTTGATTTAATATTATTATTGAAATCGCTCGAAGGCTGTTAGCGTATCTTCTGGCGACGAAAACTATCCCTATATCCCTTTCAGCTGTTTTTTTTGCAGGGAATTAAAATAAGTCACACTTTCTTCATCTCCCAAATTTATAAGACCGTATGAAATTTGTTATACAAGGGGTATATGATTGCCTTAGCTGGGCCTTTATCCATAAATGCTTTTTGAATCCTATCAAACGATTCGTACGGTCCGTTAGGCGAGATTTGAAATCTTCGCAAAAAATCATCGCGTGAAAAAGATCTTGAGGCAGATCTATTTTTCAATGAAACACGATATTTCAATTTAGCTCGTATAAAAAGTGGAGAGAAATTTGAAATCGGAACATACGAATTTTTTAGATAATCGTATTTTCATAAAAAATTATAATTGGCCAGTGTCACATACATATTACGCATAATATATAAAGTTTCTGCGTGGCCTATCGTATAGGCCATATTTGAAAAAAAATATTTAATTAACTAACATTATACAAGTAATTCAATCCTAATTCAGTCCTTAAAATCCCATTATATTAAGGCACTGGAATGATAAATAGTCTATCATCATAAATCATCTCATTAACTTTGTACTAAGAGTCGGCTTTAAATTAATAAAATTCATAAAATATTTAGAAAGAGCTATGTTCAGAATTACTCTACGTAATATAATTCGGACTATTTCGCAGAGTTACCGATAAAATACTATATAGATTGGACTATATTTGGAATATATGCGGGTGATTTTATAACGCAAATAAATCTCAAAGACAGTATCAAACATATCCTTATCCACATAGGAGAACGCTGAGTAACCGATAAATACAAAGACTTATTTAAGCTAGGTGGACGATTGGTGAAATTCTTTGTTTGAAGTTCACTGCAGGAGTCCATAGACTGTGGTAGTCACTATCCATTAGATCGACTATAGAATAGAAAATAATAAAATGATTTTTTATTCAATATTGATTATTACATAATACTTATTGAAAGTCATTTTTTATTTACCACTGGTTCGGAAAATACCTCTGTCCTGGGAAGAACCAGCAAGAAACACAGCGAGACTTTTTATAAAACATATTTCACTTAACAATAATTTTGTTTATACAATTTTTCAATGAATTTTCATAGAATCAGCATTGTGGCGATCACCTTAATCCTAGGGGTTATTTTCATTCATGTATTCCTTGATATTATAATAACCCTAAAGTAAGTCTGTCTGTAAGTCCAATTCGAACTGCAGCCGTAAACAAGCAGTATCGTGGCTTTACAAATTTGTAACGGACTTCAAGCAAGCAGTGGAGCTGCACTGCAACTGTATTATTAGTGCAGTGTGAACGGATTGGCTCGAACTGACGGACGTAGGAGATGATCCCACAATGAGTATCGTAAAGTATACGATAAGAGTTTTGTTGTAAATAAAATGTTTTTTTTTTTTTTCGTAATGCATTCCTCATCCAATCATTATATCCTATCAAAGTCCACTATTTAACGAGGGTCTTACCCATAGATTGCCTCATAGGGGAAGGGGAATTTTTGCTACGGTTGCCACGCTTGGCAGGTCGTGTTTTTTTATAGGATAGGGTGACAAACGAGCACATAGTCCACCTGATAGTAAGTGGTTGCTGTGACCCATAGAAATTCACATCCATCCTCAATAAAGAATCAAAATGCAGATGCGTTGTCACGCGTGAGGTCTAAGATGGAATGCCTCTTTTCCAGTAAAAAAAGGTCTCGGGTTCTCTACACTCACCATACGAAATACAGCAGTGTTAATCTGCTATTTTACGCTGGTATTATGTGAGAGCTTGGTCCTTCCCCGGTTGAGCCGACCCATTCGTTCTACAACTATACTACTAATATAGTTGCAGCATGGCTCTACCACATTAAATTACAACCTTAGTTAAAAAGGATTGACAACCTTAGTTTCATATTATCTTGAGTAGTTTATCAGGAAGATGTCGCTGCCTGTCTCGAGTCTGTATTTCCCTCTATCACCTCTTACGATACCCATGCGATGATTAAGCATCGTGGATTCTTTAACACTGCACTACTTGGCAAGGTTTTCTTTTCTCTTCACATTATAAGACAAAGTCGCTTTCAGCCGTCTGTACGCTTAGATCTTATAAATTAAGCAATGTATTTGAGGTAGTTTTCATCAATAGACAGAATAATTTAAAATAATAGTTTATATGTATAAAACATGTATATTATGTATTATAAAATTCTTCTGTCAGTGTGTATGTGACTTAACTCCTAAACTGCTGGATCGCTTTTGATGAAATGTGTGTGTGTGTGTGATTAAGTTGGTGAATGATGAGAATGGTTTAGATTCACAATTGGACCCGGTAGGTGGTGTAGTTCTCGGGATACAGAAATCAACCGTGCGAATCCGGGGCGGATCGATAGTTACATTATAAAATATAAAATGAATCTGAGGAGAGTTCCTTAATTACGTAACCTGTCTCGTCCATCCTTCCCGTAATCTTTAATCACTCTAATTAATTGCCCTTCAGCGCTTACTCAACCTAACATATTTGTACCGTATGGAAATTTATAATATATAATTACATTTATGCATTTTTTTTTCTAATAAAATATAAAGCACGACTGGTTTACTTTAAATCATTCGTTTACTAGTTAATTATTTTTCAATTTTTTTAATTTTAAATTGGGTAAAATTACATTTTAGAAAGTCTTTTGTTTATCCAATGTAAAAACATAACGTTACTGTACACTGTGTACTGTATAACGTACATATTTCTACATAAATTGCGCATTAACTAACGTCCAGATACAGGGCTATTACTGATAGGTCATACAAATAAAGGCAGCACTGCTAACGAACGTGCTAAATAAAAACGTTTATTATTATTATTTGATTATTTTATGGCTGGCCTGAAGCTGCTAAACTCCGCATATACACAGCCACAGGATATGCATATGCAGAGCCATATTAAGCTCAGAGGTTAAGAGTTCGCCATAATTTAACAGTACGCGAGCAACTCGGATTCGATCCCGTCGGTACCAATGAAATTATAAATTAAAATTTTAAGTGCTGCTTAATATGTGCCGAAGGAAAACATTGTATCTTGAACGTTTCGAGAATATGTGAAGTCCACCAAAATGCACTGGTGTAATCACCGTGCAGCTCCATTATTAAATTCAGTTCAATTATTAAATTGCCCTACTCGTATAACTCTCTCAGAAATTAACAGAGGCCTGTGCTTAGCAGTGCATCAGTAGCCAAAAAAGGAGAAACGAATACTTCTTCTCATTCTTCATCAGTCCCAAAAAGTCCACTGTTGGGCGGGGATTTCTCCCGTTTTAGGTAGCGTGCCTTATTGAAGGTATCAACGACTTTTTAAGCCACTAGGGCGGTGACACTTAGAAATGAAGTGAAATATTTGACAGATTTCTTAACGGGGAAGTTAATTTGTTAAAAATGTGTAGAGATTAATGTTTCTTTCTGGAATATAAGTTATGTTTTATGTTAATATAATTAAATATGGATAAACCAAATTACGGATATTCCTAAAACTAGCAGTATTGAAAATCACAGAGGCATTGTTTTATGTACAACATACACTAGAAATAAAAAAACGCACATATTTTAATCGCAAATTTTCTGACTGTGTGACCATCTGCGTAACAAATAAGTTCATCTTAGTCCCAACTACTTACAATGTAGTGTAGCGGTGTAACAATATCCACTACCCCATATCATCCCGTGGGTGTCCAAAGACACGACCGAGGGAAACAAATCAGGATATGGGCAGCAGCGCATTCCTAATAACGCATAGAGATAAAAAAATCGCGGTTTTCAATATACCTACCCAGCATGGCTACTTTGGCAAATAACCCCATATGAGGCAATCTATGGGGAGACCCATGTTCAGCAGTGGACTTAAATAGGCTTACATGCGTATTGATGATCACAACACTAGACATCGCGCACTTTTGAAACAGCTGCCGCCTTAGCATTTTACATCTAGCATGAACGAGATAATCATACTGACATCTTTTTTAAGCTTCAAGATCGTTTTGGCATTTTCAGTAGTTGCCGCTTATGACAACCACGGGACTACAATGAGTTATAGATTCTTCAACGCCACCACCACACTTATAAAATTTATTTATTTAACTACATACAACATGATGGATATGCGGACTTAATGCCTAAGGCATTTTCCACCAGTCGACCTTTCGGTGATGTACAGATGAAATATAAAGTAGGCGTGTAAAATGTTAAAAAATAGACATATGAATTAAAGTAAAGAAATATAAAATAAAATAATATCTACACAATATACTCATACATAAACTTGTAAATAAAAATAATTTGTATATGTGAAAAATTCATTCATTCAATCATTACAGCGCTTCACAAGTAAACTGCTGGACATAAGCCTCCCTCAAGGAATGCTACAAAGCACGGTCCTGAGCCACCTGCATCAATCGACTTCCTGCATGTCTTACCAGGTCGTCAGTCCATCTAGTAGGAGACACCTACACTTCCCCTGCCGGTACGAGGCTACCACTCGAGCAGCTTTCTTCCCCATCGGTTGTGGGTTCTTCGAGCTATATCGCCGGCCCATTGCCACTTCAGCTTACCTACCGTATTCATGATATTATATATAAACTAGCTGGCCAGCAGACGTTGTTCTGCCCTTTTCGACGACCCTTCATATAAAAAATCTTTAAATTCGTAATAAAAAAATATTGAAGGTACAAAAAGTATCCTATCTCTCAAGTAGGACGAAACTGCACAGAGAGTGCAAAATTTAATAGAAATCAGTTCACTAGTTTAGGAGTTTATCGCAGACAAACAATGAGACACGTAATTTTTATATATAAAGATATAAATTATGTACATATAAAAATAAGTAATTAGTTATATACAACGAATTAATGTACTCCTTAAGTTGGTACTTTTGTACAGTAGTTATAATTTGCATGTCATTTTGCCGTGGGGTGCCGACGTAAAATAATCCATCACCCCGTTATCCCCCTGAGTATTGTGGTTGTCGGCTATGAAAGTAACAAAAAAATCTTATGATGATGACGGTTTTACCATATCGTTGATGCCACACATAAAATAATGTGTAGTAGCGGCGTCAAAGCAATCACTACCACATTTTCCGTGGGTATCGTAAGAGGAGATCATATAGCAAGAGATAGGCCGTAGCGTCTTTTTGATAAAAAGTTATTTAAAAAAAAACTGCGGATCCTAACCGCCTGACAAGTTTGAGGGTATCTGTTGTTGGAGGTATATTTTCCAAACTGTGGCAAATATCTCTCCAACAACAGAAATCTACGGGTGGCTTATGTTTAGCTATGGGCTTTTGATAGACTGTAATGAATGTACTTTGAATTAGACATACAATACTAAGACTGGCGATATGGAGCAACGTGAATATCTGACAAATAGTGCTATGATCGTCAATCTAACGATCAAGCGAGGCGATTATGGCAAATCTCTCCTGCAATACTCTCCTATTGACAGTACAAACCGTAGTGAACTTTACTGTTTGATAAAGAAAAACATAACGTTAAAGCCTATTAAAGTCCACTGTTGAACTAAGGCCTCCCACATAGATGGTCTCATAGAGGGTATATTTGCTATAGTTGTCTCGCTTGGCCAACTGGTTGGCAGCCGCAGTTTATTTTTTATTTTTAGTCGTTGTTTGGAAGACGCTGCTGCCCATCTCCCGATTTGTTTCCTTCTGTCGCCTCTTGGTGTTATATGTGGATGTAAGAAGAACATACAACCTACATAAATATGTTAAACATATTCAAGTTTTGAAATTAGCTATTTTTACTAACGTATTCTTTTATAAACAAATATGAAGTAAATTTTGACACTTTCTCTGTTTTTGTTTCCTAACAGTCGTGTCATATACGAGTGTGTATCTAATATATAAAAATTAATTTTTAGTTGTTCGTATTTTATGCGCTGCCATACCGTTCATCAGACTGCGGTAAAGCTTTGTCAACTTATTGCTTGCACTTCCGCGAAGGTTATAGGCATAGTACAATTTACTTGCAGTATAGGTGGCGCTCGTATCGTTGCGACAAATTTACTTGAAAGTAATATGACACTCAACTTCAATAAATGTGTTATCATTCCTAATTAATAATATAAGTGTTCCAAGTTTGAAACTATATTTCTACAATTGTTTTTTTTTCTGCGGCAGCAACGCGAAGGGTACCAGCTAGTAAAGAAATAATTATTTCCAACAAGAACAGGGGTGAAGATGTCTGGTACAGCGATTGCGAATCCATCTGTGAAGAGGGGATATCGTGAAAGAAGATACAATCTTTCTAACATGCCATAAGTAATCCTTTTTTTTTTGCATTTTAAAGTCAACTTAATATATTTCTAAAGAAAACTAGACTTAGGTGTACAACTGACATAAGAGATTTTTATTCAAAAAATATTTTATAAATAGACATTTACATCCGCTGAAAATGAAAATTTCTTTTTAGTTTTTATTATCTTTTTTTAAATTCTCGACATTTCTAATGCTTGGCAGCACCCATGATAACGAAAGGAATGAAAAATATTTTAAAATTAAGTGCTATAAAACCTTAAAATTACTATAATTCAATGTATTGTCTACACATGTTAGAAATAATTATAAATGGAGTTTCCAGATAAAGCTGATGATAGCAAAATGTCAACCTGTTCATTTACAGAGTTGTTTAGAAACTGCTGGAAATGAAATGAGCGAAGTAATTGTTGCTTGAAATTAGTTTCTGAAACTTGGACACGACGAACGGACATGGAAAATAAATTGTTGCATAAATATACCCATTGAGTATATAATATTTATAATATTATTATGATTTCGGGATTGCTATAGAGACGGTTTAGTTTGCGGGATACGTGAGTAACGTGTAGTAAGTTCTGGGTTCGAACATAATATCCGAAAATTGTTTTAAAACGAAAATTCTTCTGAGTATTTGGATCTAAAAAAAACATGGGAAAATCATGCTGCGGCAAAAAACCGACTGGTAGGACCATGCTCTCACAGAATCGTTATCTTCATCACCAAAGGCCTCCGCTGAATATTAGCCGCCCCATAGATTGCCTCAAAGGTGTGGATAATGCCATATTTTTTTTTTTTTTTTTTTTATAGGATAAGGGTGACAAACGAGCGCACAGTCCACCTGATGGTAAGTGGTTGCTGCGGCCCATAGACATCTACATCTATCCTCTGTTACAAATCAAAATGTAGATGCGTTGTCACCCGTGAGGACTAAGATGGAATGCCTCATTTCCAGTAAAAAGGGCCTACGGCCACCTGCACTCACCAAGCGAAACGCAGAGGTAAACCTCTACTTCACGCTGGTTTTCTGTGAGGTCGTGGTACTGCCCCGGTTCGAGCCGGCCCATCCGTGCGACAATAAAAGCTGCCGCGTGGCTCTACCACTGTTCATAATTTTTATTGGCACAAATTTTAATTGGCACGCTTCGCAAATAAATTGGTAACCACGTTTCTTTTTTTAATTTTGTGCTGAAAATATGATGCTGCTGTATTTTGTTAGATGAGTACTGGGAACTCTATTTGTAACGAGGCATTCCTTTGTATTTACTTTTTTTTTAACAACCACAGATGTATTTGTCATCCTACTTGTATTAAAATCGAAAAGCGTTTCATCGGAAAATAAGGCAATAGAGAGATAATATAGTGCCCGCGGGATTCTGGATCTGTCTTGGCCAGTTTGCACGCATTTTTATGACGTTTTAAATGCGCCTAACGCAGTTAATAACCTTCAAATAAGTTTTCGTAAAGGCAGTAATGGACCTGGACAACATCATCATGATTTCGGCTAAAGAAGTAAAAATTGTCGTTATAAAAAAAAACCTATGTAGAAAGAAAACCGTCTAAGAGTTCTTAGCTACTCCATTGCAATTCTTTCCCCAATTATAAAATGGGGTAATAAAGATAATTTATTTGACTTCTGCACAATGTTAATTAAGCAGCACGCAATAATGCTATAAACTAGGAAATACGCATTGTTTTGATTATGTATACGGACATTAGTAAATTAAGTTTACAATATTTATTTGCTGTGAGTTCACGGTTTTTAATAAAACCATTTAATTTTGGATTGCCTTCCATATTATTAATTTCTGAAGTAAATTGTTTTTCTAAAATTAAAAATATATTTGATGAAGTTTAAAACTTTGATATTTTAGTATAAATCCTTGACAATATAAAATACGTTTAAAATAACATTGTTTGTTGCAGTGTGTTAAACTCTGCAATAGTAGGTGTATAATTTTATTTTGCATTTATTTTTAATAACCTGTTTAAAAATACAGCATGATATGTAAGTTTGCATAGGCAAGTAAGAAAAAGTTGATTCTACCTCTTCTTTTAATTATTTTAAACTGGAAATATTAGAGAATAATTACAGTACCTGGCTACACGTTCAGTGCCGCCGTGTGTCTGTTGTTATCATTTTGTCATTGCAATCATTCTCTCATAACGTCCATAGTTATCCCACTTCAGTTTTATACCACATCGTATTCTCCGAATCACAGAACACGTGAAACACTTATAAAGTTCAAAAAAAAATGTGCAAACTTGCTAAAGTTTTGCAAATATTTTTAATCGGCTACTTTGTGTTGTTACAGTTTTTCTGATATATGTTAAGATTTTCTTCGTAGTTCGTTTTGCTCGTCGGATGTGGATGAAAAGATGCGTGCGCTCTACTTCACGACCGAGGGTAAACTGAGGGATGGGCCGTGGCGCGCGCAAAACTGTTGATTTCGTCTTCGCTCTTCGCAGACTCCGTTGGATTGGTGCGAAAAATTAGGTTCCGCACGACGTTTAACATATTATACATTGTACATTTTACTTAGCGTCAAACGATTCGCTTTTAGCAGTTACGGTGTCACAGGACTCATTCGAATTTGTTCAAAAAGTCGCGTGATTAAAAAGAGAAGTTGGATTCTATTTATGCATTTGAATATGCATTTTATTTCAACGATTAAAAGACGGAAGTTTAAGAAGAAATTTTTTCTGTCTTCTAGTATAATAAAGCCATGTAGTGGCACCGAAAGAATGTCCACTACCTAATATCGTGAATGTATTAAGAAGCTATAGAGGGAAATAAAATAGGCGACGAGCAGTAGCATGTTACTGATAACAATTCAATAATATTTATTATTAATTGTTAAATAATTTTTTTATTTAATTTAATTTAAAATTAAACACAACCGACTTCAATATACATTATTAAGGCTAACTCAAAAACTATTGGTGAGACCTTGATCTAATTTATATTGGACTACATGAGAAGAAGCAGCTTTCAAATAAAAAAGAATCATTGAAATCCGTTCACGTAGAACAAAGTTATGAGGTAACACAAATATAAAAATATATACAGTCGAATTGTTTGTTTTTTTTGAAGTCGGTAGAAAAACCTTCGGTGGCCAATTATTGTAAATATGGTAAATATCCCCCTTTGATGCAAACAATGGCTGAGGCCTGCGTTCAGTAGCGGATTTTCGATGGGTTGTGATGATGATGACACTAAAGGGATGTAGATATTTGTAATATAGAGACATATATTATTTAGAAGTGAGTAGTAACAGCTTAACAGGCGTTCTAGCTCAGGGTTAGATCCAGCCGGTACCAATGAAATTATTATCCATTATCCATATGATTTATCATCTGCCCGGCAATGAAGGGAAGTTTCATGACTAATTCTGCGTGTTTGAGAAATAAAAAATATATTTAAAAGATATGTGAAGTTCACCAACATGCGTTGGGGCGCAGCGTGGTAGAGTTAACAGTGGTAGAGCCACGCGGCAGCTTTTGCTGTCGCACGGATGGGCCGGCTCGAACCGGGGTAGTACCACGACCTCACAGAAAACCAGCGTAAAGTAGAGGTTTACCTCTGCGTTTCGCTTGGTGAGTGCAGGTGGACGGAGGCCCTTTTTACTGGAAATGAGGCATTCCATCTTAGTCCTCACGGGTGACAACGCATCTTCATTTTGATTTGTAACAGAGGATAGATGTAGATGTCTATGGGCCGCAGCAACCACTTACCATCAGGTGGACTGTGTGCTCGTTTGTCACCCTTATCCTATAAAAAAAAACATATATTTGCCAAAAAAGCCGGTATTACGATGCGCTGGTCTCCCTACCCTCCACGGCCGAAACTTGGTTGTCAGCTGAGGCATAGACTAGGTCACGAAAGCTGTTGCTTATGAGTGCTCGTTTTTCCTGGCATCATGGTCTCCGCGGTTTGGATTCGTCCGTTGCACAAATGGAGACGGAGGCCGCGAATGGAAGCGTGCCTTGTATTCTGATGCGACTTATATGAGAAAGGAAAAGGGGAGGAGTTGTTCTCTCTCAACGACGGGATAACATGAGGCAGCGGTACGGGTAGGCTTTCGCATATATCAGCGAAAATGTCCGCGTGGCCCTGTCAATAGACTGCGAAGGCAAAACATCAAGAGGTTTTAGTCGTTGCGAGTTTGACATAATCCATACTTATTCCCGCGAGGCGGGTATGTGTAGGCAGTTCTTCATGTAAAAAAAGATCCGTGATATTAATAGCATTACTATTTTTTTTTATTAAAGAAAATATCGAAGTAAGCGAATTAAATACATTATCGCGTATTACTAAGGGATCCGCGTTTCTGTTTCATATAATTAACATTTAGTCATGAGTGCTTAACTATTCGAGCTTAGCATTTTCACGAACGACCTAAATGCGACAAATTCGTTTAAAACATGATATAAATGTTTTATTATTTATTTTGTCTAGATTTATAGTAAATGAATGTAGAGATGTAGAGACTTGGAAAGAAAAAGACTGTTGTGGAGTTAATCTAACTTGTATTTTTTTTATTGCTCTTTACTGATACTACGTATGCGTATGCGAACATTTTTGAAATTCCGTATTGCTTCTTACTTACTTTTCGTATTCCTACTATATCACAAACTATTATCAACTTTACTTTGTGATAAAAATTGCCACCCCATTTCCTTCTATGTAGCTTTTAACTACAGAAAATGTAATGAAAACATCAGGTGTAAATTATCCTAAACAATGACGGGGAACAGCGTTAAAGTCACAAAATGTTTGGTGGTAAGAGTTCAATAAGTTATTTGTATATGTAATGTGTTCGGGTCCGATGGGTCAAGAAAGCCATTATAATTACAGTTCCTTATTTGAAGTTAAATTGCAGGTATCTGTGTGCTGCAATAACCATATACTATCAGGTGGACTGCAAGTTCATTTATTACTTGAATTTTAAAACTTGCGATGTTCCCTTGTTACCGGTATTAATTGCATTAATTAAGTTTGATTAAGGCAAATCTTCCTCAAATGGAAGAGCAGTGTAGTGAATAATAAAGAAAATAAAGACGAAACTAGTTACGTGCAGGATTCTAAAACAGAAATATGAGTAAATTTGTTATAATTCCCTTAATTCCTTATAAAAGTTTTTCGTTTTTTTATGTGCTATAGTATTTGTAATTGAGTAAACGTATTCCTTTCTTTTTCTATTTGTGTATCTTTTTAAATGTTGTGTTAAGTACGTTTTATCATTTCATTTATTACAGTCTAAATTCCACTGCTCAATATAGAGAGTATTACTGTACAGATCTTTGTATTACTGTTATAATTTCTGTTGGTAATCCTAATAAATAAATAAATAAATAAATATGCCTCCCCATAGATAGCCACATAATATTTGTATTTGTTTTTTGTATTGTATTCGTGTTTGCTATAGTTGTCAAGATTGGCCGGTGGGTTGGTGAACGCAGTATTTTATTTTTTAGTTGTTACTCGTATTAGAAAGACGCTGCTGTCCATCTCTTGGATTACATCCCGCTGTCGCCTCAGAGACACCTAAAGGACGATATGCGTTTTCTTTATAGATTATGGGTGACAAGCGGGCACCATCCATCTGATGGTAAGTGGATGTTGTAGCCCATATATATATATACAGCTACTCACAATTACGAATCAAAATGTATATGTGTTGTCACCCCTGAGGACTAAGATGGAATGACTCGTTACCTGCACCCACCACACGAAACAATGCGTGGTCGAGCCAACGCAATCGTGCTGCATCCATTTTATAGCTGTGGCTCTACCACGTAAAATAATAATGGACATTCTTACCCTGCCACTACGTGGTGTGATTACTGCACACTGAAAGCTGTTATATGGATTTTATCGCATTACTTCAGATATAATAGATAATAAATCTTCGCAAAAAGACACCGTTTCTTACCAAGGACTCTTAAAGTTAAAATTTACTTAATTTCAATAGAAAAGATTGCCGAGTATCCCAAGCTACATTATAGAGGACACTACTATATTAATAAAAACAAAACACGACATATTACATCTTGATAATGTAACAAAGAAAGATCTCCTAGACGAATTTCTCAGAATAAAAACGAAAAATAATACGTAAACTTTTACTTCGTATCCATTAACATGGACAAAGAAGACGACACAAAGACACTTGTAACTAGACTCCATTCTTGATAGCCGACAAAAATGAAAAAATATATGAATGCGTAATAAAATATATGATTTTGTTTCTCGTTAAAATGGGGTACCATGCAATGGCATTAATGAATGGCGCTTCTGATCCATGTGATTGATAGGTATATCAAGTGGTAGAAAATCTATTACTCCGTAGTCCCGTGGGTGTCGTAACAACTGACTTTGGGATAAAGCTAGAAAAATTGATCGCTTGATTTTTTCGATTTTGACAGTTACCGTTACAGTCTATTAGAGTCCACTGCTGAAAATAGGCCTTCCAATAGATTGCCATCAATATCCCTATATTTGCCATAGTTGACACACTCGGGAAGCGGGTTGGAAACTGCGGTTTTTTTAATTTTATTCGTTATACTACGCTTCTGTCCATCTCCCGATTTGATTTCCTCTGTCGCCTCTTACGACACCCACGGTATAATATGGGATATTGGATATTATTTCACTGACAGCACACAGCCATGTTATGTTATTTTTATATGTAATTTTTGTATGTTGTGTTAGTTTTACACGGTTTAATTATGGAGTCTCTGTAACATTTTTATATATCAAATAGCTATTCCCCGCGCCTTCGCCCGCGCGTAATTTATTACGATTGGGTTTCATGGGTTTTAATTTTTTGCGCGGAACCCTTATTCTTTTTCCGAAATAAAAGTAATCTAAGTTACTTCTTATAAAATCAGCATCTGTCAGTGATAGTCCGGTGAAAATCGGTCCAGTCGTTTCGGAGATTAGCCGGTTCAAAGAGACAGACAGACAGACAGAAAGACAGATAGACAAAAATTTTAAAAATCTTGTTTTTGTTATTAGTACCGTATATAATTTAATATGCATATAGTAAAAAGCTGTTATTTTAACATTAAAAACAGACGCTTAAATTTTATTTTTTTGTATAGATTAAATATCAGATTTGTATTTTTTATCGAACCAATAATTACGATTTGCGTATCTGTCGTGATACAACCTGTATGTTTATTTTTATAAAATTACTAGTTGGCCAGGCATACGTTATTCTGCCCATACCGACGACCATTTTTCTTATTAAAAATCCTTAAATTCGCAATAAAAAAATATTGAGGTCACTTATCGGGATAAAAACTATGCTATCTCTCATGTTAGACTAAACTGTTCACAGTGTGAAAAATTTCATAAAATCAGTTCAGTAGTTTAGGAGTTCATCGCGGACAAACAATTTGACACGTAATTTTTATTTATAAATATTTGGTGTTACGTAATAATAATATTTAAGTAGATTTAGAGAGGTTCACAATCCACCTGATGAGTATGTGGATGTTGTGGCCCTTGACATCTACGATTAATTAAGATTCAAAATGCAGAAGCGTTGTCACCCTTGAGCACTAAGATGATTATACAAAACACAAGAGCATTAAGCTGCTATTTTATGCTAGTGTTCTGTGAGACCGTGGTTCTTCACGGGTCGAGTCGACCTATTCGTGCTACAACCATAATGTAGCAGCAGCGTGACTCTATCGCGTGTAACTTATAAAAAGTGGTGCAGAAAAATATTATATAGAAAATTATTTATTTAGCGAAAAATATATTACTTTTCCATTAGATTTTTTTATTATTACTTTTTCGATTATATCCAGAAAATCAAATCAATTCTGCCTTTGTCAAGAATTCAATAAACGACTGAATTGTTTGGTCTGGCTTGTCTGAAAAGATGAAATCGCATGAATAATTCAAGTACTCAACACACTTATTTTTTACCACCTTAGCTACCATTATTCTAGAACATTCGACTTCATTTCATAGCTGTTTTTAGTAATTACTTTTTCATTCTTATTTATTTATTACAATCCCATATTTTTAAGGAATTAGTAATTAAAAACTACGTGTAAAAGTCGAGGTGTCTTTTGAATTTTTGTACGTAATTTTTTTTCGTTTTGCATTATTTCTGTTCCACTTACTTACTTAACATTAAAGGTACTATTTATAATAACTTCATCAATATCATCTGCCCATAACATTCTACAGTTGAACATGGGCCTTTACCATTGATTATCTTTATCGCTACACTTGCCAAGTAGATTTGTGATCTGAGTTCTAACATATTGACTCTTTGAATTTTACGTGTGCCATAAACGAGATGGTTAAACCGACGTCTAACGGAAGCAATTATTATTCTAGCATTTGCCAAAGTAACTTTTTACAACACCCATGCTATCAAATAGGGCGATGATTATCTTACGTCAATTAATTTAACCTGTTATAATATTATTCAATGCCTACGTCACCATCCAACGGCAATGTTACGAAGAGTTTCTTTTTTACGCAGACTATTTAAATCAAAGAATGCATCAAAGTTTTAAGATGATCTAACAACTTCTTATCAAAATGCCAAACTCAGTGGCTTAGGAATGAGTTACAGTGCTAGTTACTAGGTTCGAAATCCCGCTCGGAACCAATCTTTGTATGGCCCACAAATAATTGTTCCGGGTCTAGATGCTTGTAATAGTGAACTTTAAGTTACTTTATGTACATTGACCCTACGATACAGGACGAAATGCTAGTGTAGAGGTAACGATTTTTAAAAAATTAACAAAAGCACGTGTGAAGTTCACACGCGGTAGAAGTGAAAACTTCAAATGAAATGAAATATAAAACAATAATTAAAAATGAAAAATTTTGTACAGCCGTTTCAATATGAGTTATTACGAATAACTCAAAAACTATTGGTCTGACTATGATCAAATTCATATCGGACCACACAAAAAGTACCAGCTTTCAAATAAAAAAAGGATCATCTAAATCGGTTCACCCGGTAAAAAGTTATGAGGTAATACACATAAAAAAAAACATACAGTCGAATTGAGTACCGTCTCCTTTTTGGAAGTCAACAGAAAATATTTCATAGCAAATGATTTATTTAATTTGATAATGTTAACCACAAGTGCAGCATGAAATATAAAATGAAAGTTTATAATTAATAGAATCAGGCGTTACTTTGCGGAAATTTTTCTAAAAGCTTTTAATGAAAGTTTAATTATAAAGCAAATAAACGTTTCAATCCTTTATTTTTTACAGTGTAGTAATATAAATTAGTGTATTAATTAAATCAAAATAATATTTTCCTTCGACTAACATTGCTTTGTTGTAGCAACGTCTACTTCATTTTATAGGTAAAATCATTTTGTCGAACAAAATTGATTGACTCTCAAGGTGGTCCCTAAATCGGTACGATATGAAATGGTGGAAGTTAAGAATGGTTTTGATATGATAATTTTATTAAATATATTATTTTTATCGATAATTTGAATTTTTTTATTTATATTTTCACCGCATACAGAAGAGACCGGAATAATAGGAAACAATTTATAATGTACTAGCTGTGACCCACAATTTCTACCGCGTATATCGCGCGTCTGAGCCGCACAACATGACACCTCGCTTAGTCGAGGTGTTCACTACTGGTTTCGGAAAGATTGTGCGCCGAAGCAAGTGTTGAATTATTGTAATTTTTCATTATCTCTTAAACTATGCATCCAAATAACATGCTATACAGAGCAAATTTTATCCTCATAATATTTTCTTGATGTTGGAGTAACTTTTGTTCGTAAGGATTAATATGCCATGCCTAATAATAACGCTCATAAACCACTTTTTAATTTTCAATATTTTTTTTGTCGCAAAATACTTTAACGTGGCTTATGCATAAGAAATAGACCTATGATATTGGGAACTTCTTTTTTGATGTAGGAAAAATCTATATTTTTTAGAATACTGTATTAACGTATCACTAACTATTACGCCAGTTGACGTGGATGAAGTAGTTTTTACCGCTTTTGCTTCCGACCTGCTTAACAAAATTCAATATTTAAGGCTACCTGAGACATTTAGCCTAATGCTAAATGGCGCATTCTATTCTTCATTTATCTGGCTATCAAACACAAAAACAATTTATCAAATCGGACTGTAGTTCCGGATACTATCGTGTTTAAACAAACAAAAAACCTATATATTAGTATTGATTCTATTTCATTCTCCCGCAGGCTCAATCATATAGATGTATGTTTGTGTCCAATTATTGTCGATTTTTCGTTTCACCGCGTTTCAAGTCACAACGATTCTAAAGAAGTTTCACTTCAAAAAGATCTACACATTGCTCTCACCCGAGAATCAAATTTTCACAATCAGCATATAACAGTCCACTACTGCACATAGACCTTTTCACGATAATGCCAGCACTCGTGTTACTCACGCCTTTCGCATCCAGCCAATTTTCGCCATGTCTTATAAATGTCAACGGTCTAGCAATTGCGAGGTCAGCTTAAACTGGGCATTCCATTGGCACGGCCTTCGTTCCAGTGATAAACACTGTAAGCACGCTAAGGTAAACTTACAAAAATATAATAGCCTCTTTGTAATGGTAGTTTAGGATCATCCGCTTTTCAGAAAAATAAAATTATTGCCTTTGCTAAACGCGTTAACATAACACAAAGTTATTATAGCTGTAAATAGAGTAATTTTATAAATAAAACCTTTTTACAAACGCACTTACAGTCCATTTGATAGTAAGTGGCTATTTTTTTACTTATTATAAGCCCGTGCTTGACCACAATTTCACTTGGTGGTAAGTGGTGATTAGATGGTAAATCGCACTGTCTTATCGTAACAAAAGTCTATTCACTCTTGCCTTGAAGACGCCCAGATTGTATTCGGACGGAAAGATGGACGCCTGCAAATTATTCCACTCCTTTGCTGTACGCATTACAAAAGACGAAGCAAACCGTTTGGTTCGGATGCGTGGAATATCGACAATAAAGGTATGAAGACCCGCCGACCGCCTGGTTGTCCGATGGTGGAAAGGAGAGGGAGGAATTAAAGCGTGTAAAAATGCATCCAACCGAGAGATTGGCTACTCTGCACCTGTGCTCGAGACTGACAAGATTGGTTTCAACCAAATCAAGGTCACCAATGAGCCTTTTAGCACGTCTCTCCACTGAGTCCAATGCTGCCAGGTGGCATTTTGCAGCACCAGCCCATATGTGACAGCAGTACTCCATGCACGACCGGACTTGCGCTTTATATAAGGTAAGAAGCTGCCCTGGCGTGAAGTACCGCCGCACCCTTGCAAGGACACCAAGTTTCCTTGCGGCTGCTTTGGCTCTGGACTCAATGAACCGCCCACAGTTTAGGTTCGGAGGAAATTCAATCCCTAACAACTGAAGGCGGTCAGTGTACTCCAAGGATACATTCCAGAAAGTAGGAGCCAAGGTGAGCGGGCTCCTTGGAGGCGTTAAATCTCACGAGATTGGCATCGCCCCATTCGGAGACTGCCTGTAGTGTGAGACTCACACGCTCAACGATAGTCTCTTTTTCTGACTGGATTTGATCCCGACTGGCCCGGGCACTTGTTTGGTATCTCTCCACAACTGTGCTATCGTCTGCATACCCATAGATACCGGGAATAAGTAGATCATTTATATGCAGCAGGAAGAGAGTTGCGGAGTCCCCAGTTTATCTATTTCGGAGAAATCCGTACTTGTGATCACTAAGGAGATCATTTTGCTCTAGGTATGCCAGATGAAGATTATGGAGCGTATATTGAACGCCCACCTCTGGTGGGCGTTCAATATACGCTCCATAATCTTGCAGAGTATGTAGGTAATTGAAATTAGCCGATAGTTGGCAGGGTCGGTACGGCTACCTTTTTTAGGCACAGGCTGCACATTGGCCAGCTTCCAAGATTGGGGTACTATTCCAGTCCTGAATGAGAGGCGAAACAAGCGTGTCAACACAGGAGACAACTTAGGTACACAAGCCTATAGAACTGTAGCCGGTATACCATCAGGTCCACTCGCAAGGTTTTAAGAACCTCATTGTTAGTGATACGGACCTCAGACGTAGAAGTACCGCAGTGAGGTAATTGAGATGGTAAGCTGTTGCTTTTGTCCAGACGCGAATTACAAGCAAAAAGAGAAGCAAATAAGGCTGCTTTCTCCTTAGGTGCATGCGCCAGTGAGCCATCTGGTTTTACCAGCGGAGGCAGTGTAGACCGACAGAAGTTTGCCTCGACCGCTTTGGCGAGAGACCAAAAAGCTCTACTGCCAGATGGTTTACAGAGAGCTTTGGGCCGATGCGTTTAATGCGGTCGAAACTGGCTTTGAGTAATGCCTTTTTGCAGGTCTTGGATGGACATGGACACTTGCGACTAACTTCATACATACGTTTTTGCCTCTGCGGACTTAGATGGAATGCCTTACAGCCTGTAATTATACTCTCTTAACCCTTCATACAGGAACACAATAATCGAAGCACTTCTATTTAGCGGCAGAATTAGTTGAAAGGGTAACCTACTCAGGCTCATAGGCAGAGAAGAAATCCTATCAAGTAAAAGTAAACTAAAATTGTACAAGCTATATAAATTAAATTAGTTAGTATAATAATTACCGTGTAGTGGCGGTGTAAGAACAGTTACCGTGTAGTTGCGGTGTAAGAATAGTTATCGTATAGTGGCGGTGTAAGAATAGTTATTGTATGTGAATACCCATTACCCCATGTAATTCCGTGGTTGTAATAAGAGGCGACAGAGGAACACAAATCAGAAGATGGACAGCAGTGTCTTATAAAAACGACTAAAAATAAAAAACTGCGATCGCCAATCCTCTTGTCAAGCATGGCAACTTTGGCAAATATTTCCCCTTAAAGGGGGCCCCATTTCAGAAGTGGACTTTAATAGGCTGAACGGTAACGATAAGTTTAACAATGTTACCTAAGATATTTTTGTTACCCTGTTAAATATAGAGCGAAAAAAATATAAATCTATAAAAGAAAAGGGGCATAATACTGCCTTTCGATAAATTCATCATTCATCATTACAGCCCTTCACAAGTCCACTGCTGAACATAGGCCTCCCCCAAAGAATGCCACAAAGCACGGTCCTGAGCCACCTGCATCCATCGACTTCCTGCATATCTTACCAGGTCGTCACTCCATCTAGTGGGGGGACGCCCTACACTTCGCCTGCCGGTACGAGGCTGCCACTCGAGAACCTTTCTTCCCCATCGGTTGTCGGTTCTTCGAGCTATATGGCCGGCCCATTGCCACTTCAGCTTACTAATCCGTTGGGCTATGTCGGTCACTCTAGTTCTACTGCGGATATCATGTACTCATGGGTACAAATTTCTTCAGTGAGTCTCAATACGATTTAAAAAAAGCGAAAAATCTTAACACCGCAATTCTTTTTTTTTTCTTTTGCCCCCAAAGCGAGGCTACCCTCTGGAAGCGGGGGAGGGAGGTGGTGAATGATCATAACATACTACGGCAACCAGCTGCGTGGTTATGTGGGACTCACTTTGAAGAAGTGCCTACCCACTAAGCACCACCTGTGGGACTGGCGTTGGCCATTATGGCCTTCCTGCCGAATCGGAACCGACCCCCTTTAGGAAAAAGGGGTGCCACCGCAATTCAGAAAAAGTTGTAATTTATACAACGCGATCTATTACGTTCTTTGTGAGAAAACATCGTTTTTTAATTTAAGGAAAACATATTTTTTGTTTACTGTGTTTTAAGTATATAATAATAGAACGTTTTTTTTTACACACGAATCTTTTTATTACTATTTCTGAGTTTTATGGCGCCTTTAAACAAATTCGAACCTAGATTTCAAAATAAGAATCATAACTTTCGATAGACTTAACCAATTTTAATGAAATAAAGATTAAAAATGAACTCGAATATACGCTTTATGATTTTCTTAACGACTTCTTTGCAAAAAAGATGTTTACTCAAAACGTTATCTGTTCAGAATCAAACAGACAGACCGACAGACAGACAATTCTAAAAGATATAAAAATGTACTTATTTAATGATTTTCAGTCTCCATAATGATTTTAGTCACAAACATACCTACTATACAATGTATATAAACAGACACAAGATGTTATCACCATGTTTATTATATGCATAGATTTAAAGAGAGATGGCGCTCTTAACATCAATTCTAAAAATAAAAGAGATTAATTGACGCAATTGATAAATTATATAAAACATAAAAACACTTATAAATCAGTGCGTGCGTAGTAAGCAAAAAATAAAGTTTGATCCTAACCGAAACCAACGAAATTGTTAATAGCTCTTTTTATTTACCAATTAGATTACTCCAATTAGATTAATAATTGAGTTTGTCAACACGCAGTAGGGCAACGATTAATATAAAAATTAGCAGCAAATATAAAAACTCATCTACAGGAAAAAACCACAACCTGCCTTTTTGTATTTCATTTGTACAACACCGCCATCTATCGATGAAATTGGTTAACTATTGTACTTTAGACTTAGATAATAAGATTAATATATTTTTGTATATACTTATTACGGTATTTTTCTTTAATACTTTTGTTTACTGCGTTTTAGATATAATTATATCATTATCGAAAATCATTTAACATCATTTAATTATGATTTATAATATGATATTAGTTTAAGATGCACTTTATGACTCAATCAACGCCATCATTTAACAAATTCGTACATATACCTCGTATCCATACTTCAGAATATTTATCATAACTTTTGATGGAATGAACTGATTTTAATGAAATAAAGACTAAATGTAACCTGAAGATATACTTTATAATTTCCTTAACGATTCCCATGATATAAATTAGTACCTTATATGTCATATGTTAACAAACAAACAGACAGACAGACAATTCTAAAAAATGGTAGAAATGTATTTAATTACTTATTTTTAGTATCTCTCAATCACTTTTATTACAAAAATATAAAATGTACAGACGTCTGCTATTTACATTTTTGTTATATGTATAGATTTGCCTTATAGACCTTATTTAAATTATTACTTTCTGTTTAGATCTTGCCAAAATTGTAATATTTGCTGTTACTATGATTTTTATGTTGAAAATTTTTATAGTTATACTTCTTATATTTCATTTTTATTTTAAGACTAGCTATTCCCCGCGACTTCGCTCACGTATTATTTAGAGTTTTAATTTTTTTGCACGGAACCCTAATCCTTTTTCTAAATTAAAGGTAGCCTAAGTTACTATTTGTGACATCAGCTACCTGCCAGTGAATGTCCCATCAAAATCGGTCTAGCCGGAACATACAGATAGACAGACAAAAACTTTAAAAGTTGTATTATTGTTATTAGTAACGTATATACTTTCATATGCATTTAGTAAAAAGCTGTAATTTTGACATTACAAACAGACTCTTCAATTTTATTTATTTGTATAGATAGAAGACACAACAAGCTTCTTGAGATGCAAGCAGAATAGAAAAAGCAATCCAGGAGGTTACAGAATCACAGAAGTTGGTAAAAGCTACAACAATATAATATGGAATTCTTCGTGCAACTTTATAGCGGCATCTACAGACAGGTTATAACAAGAAACAACTTGGGAGATTTAGTATGGTTTATGATTTTAGCGCAAAACAAGAGCTGGAAAAGCTTATTTTATAGATTAACGAATTCTCAAATTTCTTCAAAGACCTCTATATTTACCATTTATAACCATTTACAAATAATGATGGTGCTACCGGACTGAACTGGCATAGAAGATTTGCCGGACGAAATGACTATTTACCTTAACAAAACCCAGCTTTATATCAATCTCTAGAGCTAGTGGCATTAATAAGCGTCAAGTCTACAGGTATTTTGATTTACTACGAGGAATAAATTGAAAATCCTAACATCGATGCTAAAACTATTAGATGGAGAAAACTAAAAAAAGCTGCGATTTTAACCACTACTCACATCATCGAAGAACAAAAATGCAAAATGGCTAAAATATACCACAATCCGAAAATGTGAAGTGTTATACAGGGTTATTTTTAAAAGAGTAACAAAATTTTAAACTTACGTTCAAATAAATAAATAATGAAATACTTTATTGAAAATTTTTAAAATGCAAATAAAGCTTTTATTTGTAACTATCCCAAACTAAATGTGATTTATCGGCAAAATCTACGCGTACTCGCGCTCCTATGCACACATAGGAACGCGAGTACGCGTAGATTTTGCCTTAGATGATACAATTCACAACGTTTTTGTCAACCCTTATTAATATGTGCGTGCATAGTAATATAGTAGGCGTTAGATATTTATGAAGCTAAAATAACGCATTACCATGAATTTTTAATTTAAAAGATAAAACGGACAAATTGTTTGAGATTTTTTTTTGTCTATATTTCTTATTCTGAACCTTCTCTGTAAATTTGGCTAGTTATCGCAAAATAACCAGAGGTAAGAAGGACAAAGAATTCAAAAAAATCAAGCGACAAACAAGGAAAATAATAAACAAATTTTCTTTTTTTTTTTCAATGATTTCCTGTTTCCTTCTGATTTATGTTTATGTTCAAACAATCTTATTTTTTTATATATTTTTTTTATAGGATAAGGGTGACAAACTAGCACACAGTCCATCTGATGGTAAGTGGTTGCTGCGGCCCATAGACATCTACATCTACCCTCTGTTACAAATCAAAATGAAGATGCGTTGTCACCCGTGAGGACTAAGATGGAATGCCTCATTTCCAGTAAAAAGGGCCTCCGGCCACCTGCACTCACCAAGCGAAACGCAGAGGTAAACCTCTACTTCACGCTGGTTTTCTGTGAGGTCGTGGTACTACCCCGGTTCGAGCCGGCCCATCCGTGCGACAGCAAAAGCTGCCGCGTGGCTCTACCACTGTTAATTTATAGGATAAGGGTGACAAACGAGCACATATTCCACCTGATGTGAAATGGTTGCTGTGCCCATAGACATCTACATCTATCCTTGATTACAAATCAAAATGCAGATGCGTTATCACCCGTTAGGACTAAGATGGAATGCCACGTTTCCACTAAAAAGGGTTTCCGGTTCTCAACACTCACCATACGAAACACAGCAACATTAAACTGCTATTTTACGCTGGTATTCTGTGAGAGCGTGGTCCTTCCCCATTCGAGCTGACTCATTTGTTCTACAATTATACCGCTAATATAGCTGCAGCGTGCCCCTACCAGGTGAAGATATCAGGAAATAGTGTGCCCGTATGTTATTGTTAATGTTTTTCAATTTGTTTGATGATTTTATTTTAGATATTAACAGTGGATTAGTGAGAATTCAAGTTATTGGAATATAACATTTCTTACCTGTTTTTATTTTTAACTTTTTCCAGAATACTAGCTTTTAGCCCAACTACCCTAATTTAGACCTGGGTAAATTACCATGCACAGTTGTTTTTCATCCCACTGTTGCTCTTCCTCGGCCAAGAAGTAAACGATCAGTACCTGCGTCTAGAAGTATTCACCGTTTAAAACCTTGGGTTGCAAATATTCTTGCACCTCCAATACGTATTCAATTAAGTAATATTGTAATGTGTATGTTTCCCTCAAAGACAATAACAGAAGTTCCTGAACCACTAGTGTTCATCTATTGCTTTTCATCGTGTAATCACGGAAATTTATTGGGGGGCCATTATTTATTGCGTATACTGGTACCCGTTGCGTTATTTCACAATCAGCTGTCAGTTCTTCGAATAGTGTTGACTGGTCCATTGCCCCTTTAGCTTGGACTATCTTCTTAACAGGTAATCATGCAGAAAAACACATCACAACTTCTTAATCTATTGTTCAACCTCCTTGACCTTACTTGCTATAGCAGCTCCTTTATACGTTGTAGAGCCATGTTGCAGCTATATTATGATTTTATCACAAATGCGTCGGCTCGACTGGGGAAGGACTCACTTATAAAATACCAGCGTAAAATATTAGCCTAATGCTAGGTTTCGTGTGTTGAGTGGAGAGAAACAGAGGTCCTTTTTTTTGGAATTGTGGCATTCTTACACGGTAATAAGGTGACATTATGATTCTCAGTCTAGGATAGATATAGGTGTATATGACCATAGCATATACATACCATAAGGTGGATGGGATAGTGTTTAAAAAGAGAAAAACAAAGATTTTTTTTTCCCGCAATGTAATTCTTGTCATGGGAGATTTCGACCAAACGAATTTATCAACATAAAAGCTATGTAAGCTTTCCCTTCGTCTAAAATATAAAGGACACAAAGCAAACATAATGGACACTTGTAACTAAATCCATCCTTAATTTTGGACAAAATATATTGTACGAACACAACGAGAGATCTTTAGTGATGTCAACGTCAAAAATATATTGTACTTTTTATTACAACATATCTAGATATTGTACTATTTTCCTTGGAATATTTAAAATATAGCATATTTTATTATTAGCTTATACGTTTTACACCCGTTATTATATTTATACGTGACATTGAAAATCGACGTACGTTTTATAGAACCATCAATGTTTGAGTCATCCATACACTTCATCGAGTTTACTGATTATTAATAATTATATCTTACAAATAAAAAAAAATATATATATATTAACATTTAATTTGGAACAGTGAAGTAGTTGATAAACTAAAATTAAGCTCGAACATTCATCTTATAGACTTATTTAATTATCTACTTACTCCGCTTGAAAACACTCGAAAGAAATGAACTTAATATGTGAAATAAATCGTCGAAATGCTAGTTTATTTTAGGTACTAGCAATATTCAATTCCCCGGCTTCGCACGGGTGGTTTCTGGATCTCGATAACAGCACCAAATGTGAATTTAAATCATCTAAGGACCCATTAAATACACTCAAAAATTCATTAAAATCGGTCAAGCTGTTTTTTGTCTTTTAGCGAGACTAACGAACAGCAATTCGTTTTTATACTGTGAGAAGATAAGAAAGGAGGTAAATGAAACTTATACCATTCGAAATGTACTGTACTATCGATGTGCACAGAAAATCGTATGTGTAGGCAAGTAAAACAAAGTGAGCATACACAAATTATTTTGCAGTACAAAAGCCTTAACCAAACATAAATAAAATATTTAAAAAATAACTATTGGTAAATCTAATTGTTATATATTTTTAAATTAGTTTAATTACTCACAAGTTTTCACTAAAAACCTTATAATTAATACTTTACTTCGAATTTTCCGATAATTTTACGTCAAATTTCAATTTAAAAAAAGCTTGGAAAATCCATAAGTGCACGATTCATAATGCTCATATGATAGTGAAAAAATTTAAAAAAATGAAAATTGTAGTTCTATTCGTCAAAAAGTTCCAGTAGCAGTCACAAAAGTACACCTTTAAGTCATTCTATCAGGTCCAGAGTTAAGGACTCAACATAACTAACAAAACGAGGCCAAACTTAGCACACCTACTCTTCGAGAAGTTCCAGCAGCATTCAAAGAAGTACACCTTCAGATCACTCCATAAAGTCCAAGACGTATCATCATCATCATCATCATAACAGCCCTTCACAAGTCCACTGCTGTATATAGGCCTCCCCCATGGAATACCACTAAGCACAGTTACGAGCAACTTGCATCCATTGACTTCCTGCATGTCTTACCAGGTCGTCAATCCATCTAGTGAGGGAACGCCCTACACTTCGCCTGCCGGTACGTATAAGTATTATTATATACGCTCTATAAAAATAATAATAAGTTCAACATCTTATCTTAAGATGAACATGGACAAAACAAAAATCATGTTTAACGTCCATGTCACACCTATATCGGTAGTTGTTGGGAGCACTTAGCTCGAAGTTGTTGACGAGTATGTTTACCTGGGACAAATAGTCCGACTAGGTAAGTCCAACTTCGACCGAGATGTCAATCGAATGGATTCAACTCGGCTGGGCAGCGTTCGGGAAACTACGACACATCTTCTCGTTAGACATACCTCAAAACCTTAAAACGAAATTGTACAACCAGTGCGTGTTACCAGTGATGACTTACGGATCTAAGACGTGGTCCTTCATTGCTGGCCGTATGAGGAAGCTCAAGGTCGCTCAGCGAGCTATGGAGAGGGATATGCTTGGGGTTTCTCTGCGTGGTAAACTTAGAAATGAGGATATCCGCAGTAGAACCAGAGTAACCGACATAGCCACACGGATTAGTAAGCTGAAGTGGCAGTAGCCCGGCCATATAGCTCGAAGAACCGACAACCGATTGGGAAGAAAGGTTCTCGAGTGGCAGCCTCGTACCGGTAGGCGAAGTATAGGGCGTCACCCCACTAGATGGAGTGACGACCTGGTAAGACATGCAGGAAGTCGACGGATGCAGGTGGCTCAGGACCGTGTTTTGTGGCATTCCTTGGGGGAGGCCTATGTTCAGCAGTGGACTTATGAAAGGCTGTAATGATGATGATGATGTGGTTCTTTTCGGTCAAGCCCTATTTGTGCAGACATAATGTAGCTGACTACCCACAACGCTCTATTCGTGATACCTAAGTTATGTTACTTGACTTACCATCAGGTGGACTATGCTCCTTTGTCAACTATAATTGTATAAAAACGTGTTATTTCCGTGGGGTCCACGCGCGGTGAAGTTTCTAAAAACCATATCCGCGATTGGTCTTCGCAGCCGGTGACGAAAAAGCTGGTTTAAATATTAGAATTCACACAAAAACTTTTATAATTATTTATCTTTTGTTTTTTATTGTGTTGTCAAATAAAAATACCTTTTTCTCTTTTCTACCGACTTCAAAATGGAGGAAGTACTCAATTCGACAGTATGTTTTTAGAGTTCCGTACCTCAAAAGGTAAAAACGGAACCCTTATTGGATCACTTTGTTGTCCGTCTGTCTGTCTGTCTTTCTGACAAGACCCGTTTTCTCAGGAACGCGTGGAGGTATCAAGCTGAAATTCATATCAAATACTCAAGTCTACTGTCCCTTAGAGCTGTAAAAAATCAAACTTCTAAGCCAACGCAATCAAAAGATATAGCCGTTTATGCCGTAAATTTTCGACATTCGCAAGGGAATCAAAAGCTACAGGGTACTTCCCGTGACCTCAGAATCTTGAAATTTGGTACGAAGCAACGTTTTATAGCACAGATAAAGGAAAAATTGCGAAAAGCATAAATTTTTAGTTACATCATATAATAAAAATATTTTTAATAATTTTAAACTTATATACCTACAGATTTGTTCGGAACCCTCGGTGCGCGAGTCCGACTCGCACTTTGCCGGTTTTTTATTTTTATTGTGTTATTTCCTAACTTTTTTTGGGTAACCGATTTCGATAATTATTTTTTATTTGAACACTGAAAATGTCTGACCAATAGTTTTTGAGTTATACTTAATAATTTATATTGAAGTCGGATGTACAATATTTTTAATTTTAAATTATTTATTTATAATAGCGAAGACCAAATTGTAATTGCTAGCATCTTTATAATTATATTAAAAGCAGCCATGGTAGACTATAATTTCATTTATTTAGTCTATTGTTACACAGCTTTTAATAACTAAGCTATCAATGCTCGGCATTAATGCCGGTCGGCATTCGTTGCCCGTTAACCCGAATCGTTGATGGCCCTGTGGCGCAGTGGCTTAGCAATCAGTTAGTATGCTACGGGTTCGGATCCCGCACGGAATAAGTATTTTTATTGCCTACAAAGAATTGTTCCGGGTCTGGATGTTTGACTTATGCAATTTATGTATGTAAATTGCATCCACGATACAAGACAAAATCTTTGAGTTTGAGGTAACATTTAAAAAAAAAGGATTAATAGTAGAAGCGTAGTAAGCTACTATACTTACATTATACTATATTATATATGTATATACTTATATTATACTATACTAGACTTGCTGTAAATGCAGTAAAACAAAAATAAACAATAACTGTGTAACCGTATAACGCAGTGTAGTGACGGCGTAAGAGTAGCCACTATCCAATGTCACCGTTTAGGTATCGTAAGAGACGACAAAAGGAAACGGCACATTGAAAGCAGCATCTTCCTGATAATAACTCAAAATAAAAAAAAAACCCACGGCAGCCAAACCGCTTGCAAGCGTGGTTACTGTGGCAAATATATCCCTTATGAGGCAATATATGGCAGAGGCCTACGTCCAACAGTGGACTTTGATAGATTGAAATGATGAATATATATATATAGTATAGTTGTAGCACGAATGGGTCGGCTCGACCGGGAAAGGACCAAGCTCTCACAGATAGAAGAGGCATTCCATTTTAGTCCTCACGGGTGGCGACGCATCTGCATTTTGGTTCTTTATTGAGGATAAATGTAGATGTCTATGGGTCACAGCAACCACTTACCATTAGGTGGACTGAGTGCTCCTTTGTCACCCTATCCTATAAAAAAAAATTATAAATACCATTGACGTTCGATAGACAAAATCGACGATGTTTATCTGGAAAACATCCAAGTTTAGTGAGAAAGTTATGATAATATCTTGATACGATTTATAAACTGCTTACCATAATATTTCACTTGTTGAGTATTTACAGATGCTTTGTCCGATATGAAACTCACATCAAATATTCAACATTCTCGATTAAGAATGAAATTTTGCTCTGTATTATACACACTTTAATTAAAAGGATTACAATGGGCGGGCCAAATGCCTTTAGGCTATGAGCGTTATTCCATTTCACGCTATTATGTGAAAGCTGCCGTGTGGTGATTGAGTAAGAATTAAGCACTCCATTAAGATATATTTTTTAGCATGCCAATATAGTATGCACATAATATGTATTTTTGCTTTTATATTACTTATAAGATATTTATCTCTATGTGTTTATTTACCGTGTGGTGGCGATGTAACAATATCTACTACTTAATGATTTCTTATATTTACGCGAACACTACACATCGAATGAAACTACTTTACGGTTCTATCGCGTTTAATCTTCTGCGTAGATCGGACCAAAATTAATAATTAAAAAATCTGAACGTACTCAGGGTTTACTCTGATATCGGGAGTTCAATTACCTCAGTCCCTCGTGACCATGGGTGCTGTAAAGTAACGTCTGGAATCAATAAAAACAAGTTTATTAAACGCTATAGAATCCGTAAAAGTAGTTTTATTCAATATCTACTACTCTTGTAATATAGAGTAGCCCACACGACTTTTAAAATAATTTTAATCGTAATTGTTAAGAGAGTATTCTCATTGTAGTCCTAGACAGATTAATACGTCTCTTCTCATTGACACTTTTCCAACATTACATGGCGACCCCGCCATGTGGTGCGCTGCGACAATGTAAGCGCACCGCCGCGCCGAGGCCTGCAAATTGATTTAAATTAAAAAAATAATTTAACTGTTTGTGTATTTACTGGAATTGACACAATTAAAGTGGGTATGATGAAAAGGAAAAATAAATTAAATAGGCCACAATGTTACAATTTCTTTGAGGAAATCACTGAAAGTTATAATAACCAAGATAAAATTTTGAGAAAAAACATAATGAAAAGAACGAAGGCGAAATACCTTTCCAAAATTACACCCTATATCGACCAGTCGGTGTTGTAAGGGCCAACAAAGGGAAACAAACCAGGAGATGGGCAACAGCGTCTAAAAATTAAAATAAAAACAGTGGTTGCCAACCTACCCGCCAAAAGTGGGAACCATTGCAAATATCCTCCTATGAGGATCTATGGTGGAGATCTATGTCTAACAGTGGAATTTACATGGGCTGTAATGGTAACGGTATGTGTTTATTAACCACCACTGGTGAGTAAGAGAAATGGTAATGGGCTGGACATATACTACTAGCTCAAGGAATCATCCAACAAAAAAGCTAATTATATATATATGTAATTAACATATATATATATATATATATATATATATAGTACCTTTAACCGACGAGCGTGTATGCGTAGGTATATGGATGTGGAGGAAGCGAGAGAGGTATGTCAGGATCGTGCCAAATGGAAGTCCATAATCTCTGCCTACCCCTCTGGGTGACAGGCGTGAGTGTTTATGTATGTATTACGTATGTATGCAAAAAATTACACTTTGGTCGATATTGAGTTTACTAGGTCTGATTAACTAAAAGATGTCGTTTAGTGATATTTTTCCTTCCTGTAATTTTGTCACTTTAATGAATGTGACCTGCCGTTTTCTAATATATTTTGTTAAGATATCTCTTTCAGGAATATTTATTTAATAAAACGTCAGTTGAGACTTCCGCGTTGATCTTGAAGTGTCGTGTAACTAGGTTGTCATTTAATATTGAAGTGGTCGTTGGAACAAGAAATTGAATCACCGTGCTACAAGCTGGCGCTTGGTGAATAAGTGTGTGACCGCGCGTCCCAATGACTCGCCGCTTGGTCTAGAGATGCGGTAATTATTTTCATTTAAGTGTTACATAATCTTTTTTAGTTGTACTAATGTTTGAGGTACTCATATTTTACAACTGCGAAAGGAACTGCGTTTTTTGAAATTAATAGACCTAGTTTTAATTAATGCGGGTATTAGTCCCAAGTACCTCGTTAGAAGATAATATACCAAGGATTATAAATATAATTAACTTTTATTTCGATGATAACACAAAATGATTCTAAAGATTATAATGTTGTGTGATTCTAAGAAAAATATTTGATTATTTTTAAGTATTTCAAAGTTGATGCTCGCCGGATGATTCCAACGTTGTTGCTGATTGTGTCGCTGATATGGAACTTCAGGGAAAGGACCTATTTATTCCATCATCTGTAGTGCCCATCGGAGGTAGATCCCAGCTATGAATTGATAGCTCATGTAAAATTGCATCCCACCAAAAACATTCTGTAAAAAACTAGCCAAGTCTCGATGGAGCTGCTTGTTTATCTCTAAAAAGTAATGAAATCTAGACAAAGTCGTGCCAAGTCTAAGGTTCCTTACTGCGATTTCTTTATTATTATAGTTAATGTTGTGTGACTTGGTCGTTGAAGGGTACACAAGGGTACAAAACCAGGTGCTACATTGCATACACCCCATTGCACCAATCTGTCGCCAGAATCGCTACCCATTGACGATGGAAAATTGCCACTTGGAAAACGTTGATTGAATAACCAGTCAATTATAAGCTTGATAAAGTTGCGTTTACACGTAATGCTGCACGTAATTATGTTTACACGTAATGTTATATCTGTTGCAGCTACCTATGTTTGTTAAGCGAGATAATAGCCCATAGTGGTATTGGTAATTGGAAGCTAGTGTCTCATTTTAGACGGTTGTTGATTGTGCAACACATGCATTGACAATGCTGACTTCCGCTCTCTTCTTTTTGAAGCGTCAAATCGACCACCGATCTAACATAAAATAGACGTACAAACGGACTTCTATCAATGATTAGAAGTCCGCCTGTACTGGAAATATTTTTTTATACTGTTTGTTTCAGGCTCGCCTATACAAAAGTATTATTGAAATACGCAGCTTTATCAAGCCTACAATTGACTGGTTATTCAATCAACGTTTTCCAAGTGGCAATTTTCCATCGTCAATGGGTAGCGATTCTGGCGACAGATTGGTGCAATGGTGTGTATGCAATGTAGCACCTGGTTTTGTACCCTTGTGTACCCTTCAACGGCCAAGTCACACAACATTAACTATAATAATAAAGAAATCGCAGTAAGGAACCTTAGACTTGGCACGACTTTGTCTAGATTTCATTACTTTTTAGAGATAAACAAGCAGCTCCATCGAGACTTGGCTAGTTTTTTACAGAATGTTTTTGGTGGGATTTCACTGCTTTTTGTAGAAACGTGGGCATATTGATTTATTTTATTAGATTTTCTTATTTGACACATTTTTTTTCTTTTTAGGAGTAGTTTTTTTATTATTACAAATCTTTCTTTTCTTTTTTTCCGGTTCTGATTCTTATACAGTAGCAACAGTTTTTCGTATTGCCCATTCGCGTTCATTATTTAGCCTTTTAGACGGTTTAGACGGTATAATTTCTGAAAGACCGGCGCGGTATTTACGTCTAAGCCGGTTGTATTCGGTGATCGCTGAAGCTTGAGCTTTTATACTCTTGAAGTCAACATTTATGAGGTACACCCCATGAAGATTGGTTACTCGTGAAAGCGCCACGTAGGCTTGGCCACAAGAGAATATGGAGGTGCCAATGTCCATGAGGGCATTTTTTAGACTTAGACCTTGGCTCTTGTGAATTGTTAGGGCATACGCCACACAGATTGGGATTTGTTCTCTGTACACGTATTTTTTTTTATGTACCAATAGTAGAAGGGGGCATTACCATATCTCTAATACATCTGAGACCAGCTGAGGGTTCTTCATCAGATACTTCAGACCTTCGATTTTTAACATCAAATGAAGCCGCCCACCAAGTTGAATATTTTTGTAAAGGCGGTATGTCGATCTCTTCTAATAGTTTGGTTGGGCTCTTGTGTTTTCTAATCAGGGTCACCAGGTACTCCAGATCTTCGATTATCCTTGTTTTTATAGTTTTCCCTTTATGTGGCCATTAAACCCTAACTCTGTACCAAATTTCAGCTCTCTGAGTTTATGGGAAAAACTAGTTCTATTCTGATGATCATGAGTGAGTGAGTGTCATAAATGCGAAACTTTGCTTTCGCTTAACTTTGGAACTAAATGACCTACAGACTTGAAATTTTGGATTTTAAGTATGTGATTATAGCATACTGGGTGACGAAAATTTCTGCGTTCTGGTCTTATCCGGAGGTTCTCAAATAGGGGCCTGAAAATGCGGCGAAATGGTTCCAGTAAAGGATGGTACGGCAGTGTTCGCTTCGCGCTCGACTTGGCGGGGGCACTGCCGTGCCCCCCGATCTTGCCATAAGCGGGAGCGCTATCGGGCCTGGGCTGACGCGTCGGTGTCTCAGGATGCAAACACCAAGAAGAAAAGAAGTATAATAAAATATAAGAAGTATAATAAAATAAAGAAAATTCCGCTTCCAGGTCCTTCAAAAGAGTCATTGCTAACGCAAAGCAGTGCACTGATTCGTGCGTAAATCTGCAGAATTGGCGAGATATTAGTTCGCGTTTCATCGGGAATCCGTGCATTCTAGTCTCTCGCCAAAGATGTCCAAGGGAACTTCTGTCAGCCATCTTTTCATCCTGCACAGGGAGAACGACTCACTAGCCCATGCCGCAAAGGGGAAAGCCGATGTGTTAAACTCTCTTTTTGCGTCCAACTCGACTTTCGTTGACGGGAGGAACACACTGCTGACCATTCTGTGGTGTAAGTGCTCAGTGCGCAAAGCGCTCCTCTCCATGAATGTTAACAACTCGAGTAAACCCGATGTAATTCCTAATGTTGTGCTTAAGACATGTCCTATCAGGCGTAGGGGTAATCCCGAACTCATGGAGATAGCTTTAGTGCATCCGATACCTAAAAATAGCAACAGTTCAGCTACAAGCCTATTACCTCCTTGTACTCCAAAATCATGGATATCATTATAAACTACCAGCTGATAACGTACCTTGAGGTCCACCAGCTAATTAGTAACTGCCAATATTGTTTTCACCGCGGTCACTCAGCTGGTGATCTTCTAGTGTACATGACTCTCAAGATGATGGATGCAGTAGAGTCCAAAAGGAAGACCTTGGCATATCAAATTCCTTCGATCGGGTTTGGTACAAAGTGCTTCTTACGAAGCTTCCTTCATATTTGCTTCCCAAGAAATAGATTCCACAAGGCTGCGTGCTAACACCTCCACTGTTAATGTTGAATATCAATTATATGTTCCAAACTAGCAACATTAATTGGTAGACGGATGACAGCACAGGTGATGTATTTTACATAGGCCATACCAATGTTTCTCGGAAACACGTCATCGAGTACCGGAACAAACTTGTGCCTAAAGTGAAAACATTGTTAAATAAAGCCTCGGATTGGTCTTTGAAAACACAGGTTTACGTCTTTACCGCTAAAAAGAACCCCTTTATTGTATCACTTCAATTTCAGGGCTATTTCATTTTCGGCGTCCATTTTATCGAATGATGTGCAGTTCTACGGTCACTTGGAAGGGAAGGCAGAATTGACTTCTAATAAACTTGGCGTGCTTAGCAGATTGGAACAGTATTTTATGCAGGCACACTGCTTGTAACTTTACAAGACGCAGGTTCGGCCTTACATGGAATAATGTTCTCTTCTCCAGGCTGTGACACCTCATTGCCAGATCATTCCACTTGATCGCATCTTACGAAGAGCGGCTCGAATAGTTGATTATCAAGTTCTTTCCGATCAGCTTGATTTACTAGCGCTGCGAAGAGAATTTGAGGAATTATTTGGGTTAATTCCAGCCACCAAATTCCACCAACGCACATTGTAAAAAAACTGATGATGCCATCCACACAATATGGGTGCTTGGGGTCCATCACTATGCGATTTACTTGGAGTTCCTTTCCTTGCTACAACTTCTTTGTGCAATTGTTTACCACCGGCGATTTTTCCGAACCAATATGACGTAGGCGTTCAAGAAACGAAATTACTCCTCTTTAAAATGCAGGTTTTCAATTACCCTGATGTTGTGGATGCTCGTGCGTGGCGGTAGACACTTACTACTTGTGAATTCTTTTTATTCTTATAAAACCGAAGGTCTCTGACGATATTTGTAACTGGTGAAGGTACTTTTAATTTTAATTTAGAAGCCTGTTTTGTTTCGGTAACGTGATATTGAATCACGAAATTGAATATTTTTTGTTATTAAAAAAATTGATGTTTAATAAACAAATGCTAGTGTTTTTTTCTCAACTCTCAATTTTAAACCTAAAATCCGCATTGAATTATTAGGGGCAAAACCTCATTTTAATTTGTTCTCTGGTAAAACTATCCCAGACAGAAATTATCAATCATGATGTGTTAAGTAACATGTACCAGATCAGAAAAATGTTCTTTTTATTATATAGGTATTTTTCCATGCTCTAATTCTTTAAAAATGTCTGATTATGACTTTTTTTTCGGTTTTTACTTCAAGAGTCGGTTGTCGGTAGGTCGATTTTCCCGTTCGTGATTTTTTATTTCTTTTTACTAAGCGGCACTAACTTTGGAAATGGTAAACAAATAGGGAACTTGTTTAATTTAGTTAATAAAGTGTCCAAACAGCTTTTTAATCATGTAAAAATCATTCCAACAGGGTAAATAGTACAATTAATATGAATTTTTTTTTTCAAAATTTCATTCATTAATCAGCTCTCCTGTAAAGTTGCCTATGTGTCGCTTGGTAATTTCTTCCTTTCCACCGTCGATATATATATATATATATATATATATATATATATATATATATATATATATATATATATATATATATATATATATATATATATATATATGCTCGTTTGTATTTGTTGTGCAGTAATTGCTGCGGCCCATAGACTTCTACATCTATCCTCTATTACAAATCAAAATGCAGAAGCGTTGTCACCCGTGAGGACTAAGATGAAATGCCTCTTTTCCAGTAAAAAGGGTCTCCGGTTCTCTACACTTACCACACGAAACACAACAGCGTTAAGCTGCTATTTTACGCTGGTATTCTGTGAGAGCGTGGTCCTTCCCCGTTCGAACCGATCCATTCGTGCAACAACTATACTACTAATATAGTTACAGCATGGCTCTACTATGTAAATATGTGTATGTATATATATATATATATATATATATATATATATATATATATATACATACACATATTTGTATATATATATAGTATATATATATTGTATATATATATATATAGTAGAATCTCGGCAATGGATAGGAATATCATAATATTTGTTGCAAAGGAAAAAGAGAGTAGCAAACGGTGAAGGCTGGCCAGGGGGCAAAAAAGAGCACGTTCTGGGCAGGGTGTATACTGTGAATCCGAACCATACAGAATGCTATCACCTTCACATGCTTCTTCATGAGTTCCGGGACCCAATTTGGTTTGAAGCCTTTAAAAGCTATAGATAGTCATGTATATTCCACATTCCAATCAGCATGCATAGCTCTCGGCTTACCTGAAGATGATTAGCATTTGTTCGCAGCAATGAACGAGGCAGCACTTGCCCATCATCTCAAATGATTCGGGATCTTTTTACAATTATTTTAGTGTCCTGCTAAGTACCGGCAAAATATTCCTCATAAATTCGCAATTAGCAAACGTTACAAAAACTCGCGTAATTGCTTTGGCTGTAGCTTATTCTGCGATCGCAGCTACACTGCTTGAGGGTGCAGAAATGCTCATGCTTCCTTCAAGTGACCATTTAATTTAACAACAACTGATACTCCCATTTGTAATATATCGAAACAAAGTAATTTTGCTGAAGTATTAGAACATTTGTATTAAATCAAAAACCGATAAATTGGAATTGCGAAAGCTGGATAAGAATAATATCCATGTATGTTGTTTCTGTAAAACTTTTTAAAGAATTACCAAGTAGACATATTTCAAATTGACGGATATAAATAGTATCACATTTCTATAGGAAACCTAAAAAAGTAGGTGGTGTTGTCATCTTTGTAAAAAAATCTATTGACTCCCATGAAATTCAATGGATATCAGAAATGGCTATAAAAATAATTTTGAATGTTTCGGTGTGGTAATAAGTGGACTAAACTATTTAATAATATCCGTGTATAGAACCTAGATGATTTCTTGATTAATATGGAGTATTTACTGAGAACCGTTTTCGCTGAATCACCGATCTTAACCACTTTTTACTTGCCTGATTTGAGATCTTAGCGTTTCCTCGAATGTCCTTTTTTGTTTATATTTTGACACGCGTAGGAATGAGATTATGGTCTCTGCATCTCTCTTCAAGAAATTTAATGATGTTATGTATATATATTGCGCGCTTGGTCTTGAGATCTTCTAGTGGGCGAATTTTCTTGGCTATTATCAGTCCGTACTGATTCACATAAAGATTTGTTATATTTACGCGAAGACTACACATTAAATGAAACTAATATTTTACGGATTTTTTTTTTGCGTTTAATTTAACTTTTAACTTTTCGACGTTTAAAATGCTTTTCAGCACCCGTGGATACGGAAGGGTCTGAGGTGTTTGATGTCCCGATGTCATAGTCACCCGGCTACCTTCAGTTTTTGAATATTAATTTTTGGTCCGATCTACGCAGAATGAGATTTTAGTATCTTCAAGTCTTGCAGTGGTATGCTTAAGTTTGGATTTAATTATATTAATTATAGGATCCCAAGCAGATGGCAGTACCCATCCATCTTCTCTATTGAAATCGTGTCGTTTGCGAGGATTTGTGGTCTATCAAATCTAATGTAATGGTTGGGACGATCTTGAACATGTTCATACACTGCAGACTTCCTGGAACGTCCGTGCCTCATGTCAGCTATATGTTCTTTCACGCGGGTTTTATAGATCTTTTTGTTTGTCCTATGTAAGAGAGACCATATTCACAATCCATCTTGTACAGTCCTGCATCTTGTAGAGGGATATGACACTTGACGGATGATAAAAATTGACTAATCTTCTTCGGCGGCTTGAAGTATGTTTTAATGGAAGCTCGCTTCAAGATGTAGCCAACCTTATCTGTGACACCTCTGACATAGGGTAGTACAGCAGGCACACGCTCGACTGTGGCCGGATTCACTCGGACACGGTGACGTAGGCGCGGGACTCGAAACTTGTTGTCTTGCAATAATTGCTCGACGCGCTGAAGCTCGGCGGCCAGATGTTTTCTGTCACAGATCCCTCGTGCTCTCTGAAACAAAGATTTTCCCACGGTAGCTAACTGTGATGGATGATGGTGTGAATCACCATTTAGTAAGAGTTCTTTTGGGAGGATTTGTGGTCTATTAAATCTATTGTAATTGTTGGGACGATTTTTTAAAAAAAAGCGTTACCCCCACACTACGATTTTGTACTGTGTCGTGGAGTAATTTGCATACACAGATTTCACCAAGATAAACATCCAGACCCGGAACAATTATTTGTAGGCCATATAAATACTTGTTCCGTGCGGGATTCAAACCCGTGGCCCCCAGGGTAACAACTCATTGCTAAGCCACTACGCCAGGGAGCCGTCAAATAAACGAGCTTCGGTGGATGATTAATCATCTATATGTGTAATAAATATGTGTAATGTATGCTGATGATGCTACAATATTCTTATCCAGAGATAAACCTGATGATGCAAATGTTGTGAATGAAATTTATTACACACTAAACACAGTAGTGAACTGGCTAACTTCAATTAATTTAAAAGTGAATCTGGAAAAAACAAAACTTAAATAATTTAGGAATTATAAAAAAGCTCCAATTAGAAAAAAAGAATTCCTACCAAGGATGATTCGCGAGGCTATTGAAATTAAAAAACATGCTAATTTCAATAGAGAAGATGGATGGGTGCTGCCATCTGCTTGGGATCTTATAATTAATAAAAATAAATCCAATCCCGTGCATACTACTGCACGACTTCAACATACTATAAGCTCATTCTACGTAGATCGGACCAAAAGTTAATATTCAAAAACTGAGGGTAGTCTGGCTAACTATGACATCGGGACGTAAGCACATCAAGCCCTCCCGTAACCACGGGTGCTGAAAAGCACCCAAAACGTCGGGAAGTAAAAAGTTTAATTAAACGCGAAAAAATCCGTAAAAAATAGTTTCATTTAATGAGTAGTCTTCGCGTATATATAAGAAATGATTATGTGTTTTTCATAATATATTTTAAAACAGCTTGAACATATAGGCATACGTGGAAATAGCCCTAAAGTTTATGGAATCTAATCTTACTGACAGAATACAGGCAACGGTATCAGATACATTTGAAAAAAAAACAAGAATCAATGACTCAAGTAAAATCCGATTTCAAAAAATTAAGTCTAAGTATACCGCAAGGTAGCATAATATTCCCACTGCTGTTTCTGATTTACATAAACGAGCTTCTGTTAATGATCAATCATCTATGTGTAATGTATGCTGATGATGCTACAATATTCTTATCCAGAGATAAACCAGATGATGCAAATATTGTGAATGAAATTTATTACACACTAAACACAGTAGTGAACTGGCTAACTTCAATTAATTTAAAAGTGAATCTGGGATAAACAAAACTTAAATATCTTAGGAATTATAATAAAGCTCCAATTAGAATAAAACAATTTAAAAAGAAAGAAAAACAAATAATAGAATTTAAGAGTTATAAAAAAAAAGTTTAAATGTTATAATTGATGACGAAAAAATTGAGAAAATTCATGACATGAGATTTTTGGGTGTCACTATTGATAGTAATTTGAACTGGAAACCACATGTTGAGAAAATAAACAGTAAGATTTCAAGTAAATGTTATGCCATATCAATATTGAATAATTTAGCATCGAGAGATGTATCAAAAAATTATTACTATGGTAATACTGTTGACATTCAGTCCACATTTGTTTTGCAAAAAAAGTGCTTAAGGATTATATATACTTAATATTATTTATTATGACTTACTATGAAATGTATTTATTGATTTTAAATTCCTGACATTTGTATGTATATTCATATTTGAAATTTCTGCGTTTGTCAAAGATAACCAACAACATTTTTATATTAAAAAAGAATCAAAAAAGAACCTGCGAACTCAATATCCTTTGATGTGTGCAGTTTTAAAGCATCTGGTTACAAGTCTAACCATTTATTTATGTACATTAAATCATTAGAGAGCCCACGATTTAAAAAAAAACTACAAGAATGGTTATTATCAAAATGTTTCTATAATTTACATGAATATTTTTGAAGTAATTATTGATAATTGATAAGTAAAAGTAATTAATTGATAAGTAATTATTGTACGCCCAAAATGGACAAACTGCTGTTACTATACTTTTTTGTAAGACCTCTTACCTATCTTATCTTACCTTATAACGACTTGGCTGATTGTCCTAACGCACTGCAACAAATTTTGACATTCTACACTAAATTCTTCTTCTAACTTAAGTCCCGATACGACTTAAAAGAAATTGCTTACACGAGAGCTTACACATGGCTTTATATCAAATGTAGCCTGATCGTTCTTGTTAAAAGTTTGATTAGCGTAGCTAGGATGTGTTGTGAGACTCGACAGATTTGTGTGGTATTTTATGTTAATCAATTAAGCAAAGCAATATTTTATTGCTTTAGAGCATTAATTTAAGCATCAAATTGGTCCATAAAATTATGGTAACCGGTTGTTGCATTTGCGTTTAATTGTTTTTATTTCAATAGTTGGTTAATATACGTAGATGCTATAGAACGTTCTTCATTATTTATACGCATTATTACATTCGAAATAATATAATAATTTTCAGCGGTAGTTGGTACTTTCTAAGCCGACACAGACTGACAACGTATGGTCACTTTATTTGTTTACTAAATAATAAACATGTTCGGCATCATTTAGCTGTAAATTGTCATGAATAAATGTGTCTCAAATTGTTGATGAAGACAACACACATTCTAACATAAAAAGTATCATTATTTTTTACAAAGTATTACGTGTTATGTATTTAAGAAATGTCATTCCATTGCGGCTTATTGAATAAATATATCTCCAGAAGAAATATATTTGTTGTCTTCCTCGCTTGCGCCATTAGAAAATTGAAGGCGCATTACTCGTATTTTGGAAATAAATGTAACACCGAGAAGTGTTCAACCATATAACTATTAATATAGTTTTGCGAATAATAGAGTTTTGCGTTTTTTATTGTCGTTCAATATATATTCAAAATATAATTCCCGCAATTGCCTCTTTTTGATCCTAATAAAATAAATATCAATATGTATTCCATCTCCGCTGGCAAGCATACAATTGCTAATTGCTATTTTAAGTAAAGACTTACACGTGCAAGGCCAAATATTTATTTATTTATTTTATTTTTTAAATTATAATAACCATTATAGGTTATTAGCGTTAAACGTTACTTGTCATAAATTAAATCTTAAACGTCATCGTTATAGCCCTTCACGAGCCCACAGCTGAACATAGGCGTCTACCAAGGAGTGGACAAAAAAACACGCTCTTGTAGCTTGAATGTCTTTAACTAAGTTGTCACTTCACAGGCCACAGATTTATTAAATCATTTAATAAACAAGTAAATATTTAGAGTATTATTGAAAATTAAGTATAAAAGCGTACAAAAGTTAATTAGTTAAATAAATCGATAATCTACATATATAGCTATAAATTTTCTTTTTCATTTATTTCAAACGTTACAAAAACTACTCTTTACTCATTTCGCAGACAGAAAATAACTCGAATTTCTTATTAAATAGTGAGAAATCAGCCAGTTGTGCTCGAACATTGTATTATATGAATTTTAAATTGAAAGAAAGAGCGATTTTATGCTCCACGATATTAAATAAAATTAAGAGATTATGTTGAATGGATGTTTTTTTTAAATAAAAATACGAGTAAACTTATATCGTCTACAGTACTTCGCGTCGAGCTATTATGGTTGCGTAGCTGATGTATTTGTACAAACTATTACATTTTTCCTAGATTCTCCATTTTTATTTTCACAAATAGACCTAAATACATTGTATCGATTTGCAACCTCGTATCGATTTACTGATTTATTGTCAAATAAACTTCCAACCGATCTTCCACCTCTACCTACCACTATGATACAGTAATATAAAAAATAACTATTTTCTGCTACTTAAAACTAGTAAAGATGAACTCCAATCTGTGTAGTGTGTTAAGGCTTTGCGTGAGTGATTTTGGTATAATACCGGTGGATGAGAGAACTATCGGGACGATGTGAACATTTTGTGCTTTCCATAGAGTTTTAATTTCGACTGATTGTGGTGCAGGTAGGAATAGTATTACGCCAGAAATTTCAAAAATTCTTAAAAATTTTAGAAACTCTCCCACTTAACAATATACAAGGTTATTTCGCAATAACCAACCAAATTTAGAGAGAAGGTTCACAATAAATAATAAAGGCAAATGGTGAAGAAAAATTAAAAAAAGTATCTCAAACATGTCCTTTTTATCTTTTAAATTCAAAATGCTCGGTAGTTTATTATTATAACTGTTTTTACTGCTCACACACACACATTCGTAAGGGTCGATCGGTAGGCAAAAACATTGTTGCCCATAAATCACATTCAATTTGGGATAGTTTCAAATAAAAGTAGAACGCTTATTTACTCATATTTTCAAAAATTGCAATAACGGTATAGTATACTCTTCGAAAACACACACATCCTGTCACTTAAGTTACTCATAATTTGTGTTTACCGAATCCCCAATTCTGACCTGAACTTGTTCTTAAATAAATTAGACGTGGTTTTACATGAACTTAATAGCCGATATAGAAAAGACATGAAGATTGTAATTACAGGTGACTTTAATATCAATACGTTAAGACCAGGAAAAATTAGTAGCCATTTAACAGATTTATGCAACAACTATAATTTAAAAATACACATTAAAAGTCCAACTCGTAAAGGAGCTTGCATAGATCATATTTTGAGCAATATTAAAGACGCTACAACTACCTTATTACCACTCCATTTATCTGACCATGACACAGCTCAGCTATTAACTTTTCCCATAAAGGGACCAAAAATTACACCCAAGTCACACTTTGTATATAAAAGAGACTATTGCCTTGAAAATATAAAAAAGTTCAAAAATTGCATTAACAACTTATCATGGTCTGAAGTCTACGACGAGTTTGACGCGAACATAGCTTTTACAAATTTTCACGATATGTTATTTTTATTTTATAATTTATGTTTCCCGAACATAAAAATCAAAATAAGCAACATTAATTTTAAAAAACAAAAATGGATAAGCCGTGGTCTAAAAATAAGTTGCAAAACAAAAAGATATCTTCGCTATAAGTATTACAATAATAAAACATCAGTAAATAAATAAGCGTACATGGCCTACTCTAAATTATTAAAAAATGCATTAATAACTCTCAAAGAAAAACAAACATTAAATTTATAAATCGTAGTAAAAACAAATGTAAAGCAACATGGTCAGTGATAAAAAATGAAATAACAAATATAAAAATAGATGACGACATTACTGAATTCAATATAAAAAATGAAACAATAACAAACCCTGCTGATATAGCTACTGCCTTTAACGACTACTTTATTAACACGGCTGAGACTGTATCAATTAACACTCCAAAATTTAAGCAAAAGGGGACAACAATTAATTCAATGTACTTAAAACCAATGACGGTGGAAGAAGTAAAAAAGGAAATTATGAGTCTAAAAAACACAAAAGCCGAAGAATATGACAGTATATCCACTAATATATTAAAAACGTGCGTCACTGAAATAGTCGACATCCTTACATATCTCATAAACTTGTCCTTTTCTGCAGGTATATTTCCAGATAACTTAAAGCTATCTTTAGTCAAACCACTGTACAAAAAGGGGGATAAAAAACATCCAGCAAACTATCGCCCTATAACATTAATACCGATTCTTTCAAAGTTATTTGAAAAGTGCATGTTAAAAAGGCTTATGAGTTTTTGCTCTAAGTATAATATTATAAAAAAGGAACAATTTGGCTTCCAGAAAGAAAAATCAACAACTTTAGCAGTATTTAACCTAATAAATAAAATATTGACCAGCTGAAATAACAATTATCTAACTACTGTACTCTTTATTGACTTATCAAAGGCATTTGACTTCGTTGCACATAAAACTCTTGTGAGCAAACTGGAATCTCTCGGAATCAGAGGACCCCTATTATTATGGATATCGTCTTATCTAAGTGGGCGTAAACAAAAAGTTGTCCTCAAAAAAATATTTAATAATGAAATTAGTTCTATTTCGTCTGAATATAGAGAATGCAGCACTGGTGTCCCACAAGGAAGCGTACTTGGACCCATTCTATTCATATTATTAATGACATAACAGAAGTAACAAAACATCAATGTGCTTTATATGCTGACGATATATCCATAATTATTACATCTAACAAATCTAAAAACAATGTCTCTTTGCATAATCATGAATGTGACATTAATAATACTATTGACATAATAATCAAATGGCTTAAAGCAAATAATTTAAATATTAATCTTGATAAATCATACTATATACAATTCATTAAATCAAAACATAAGCAGCACAATTTTAATCTAAATGTGACAAAGATAAAAAAGTACAACAATTGAAATTCTTAGGTATAACTATTGACGAGAACTTGAACTGGAAAATACATATAGACCATTTGTGTAACAGAATTAATCAGTTCGTATATGCTCTTAAACGTGTTAGGACCGTAACCGACAAAAAGACCGCTATTATGTCCTATCGCGCCTACATAGAATCGATATTGCGCTACGGCATTTTACTATGGGGCAACAGTACGGACAAAAACAGAGCATTTATAGCTCAAAAAAAATGCATTAGAGCCATATGTGGAGTTTTACCTGACGTTTCCTGTAAACCACTGTATAAAAGTCTAGAATTATTGCCACTACCATCACTTTATATTTATGAAGTTGCGGTTTTTGTACACAAAAACACAGAATTATTTAACAAAGTTAATAATTTTAGATTGAGAGATCCTCACAGATTGATATATAATGACATTCCAAGGTCGGATAAGTATGCAAAAAGTTGCCTCTGTATGGGTGTCAAAATATATAACAAGATTCCTAGAGATATTAAAATGCTCAATATCAATATGTTTAAACATAGGTTGTACAAATGGCTAAGTCAGAATAACTTTTATAGCATAGATTCATTTCTCTGTACCAAAAACTTAACATAGATTAATATAGTTATAAATTCTTATTTTATTCAACTTTTATTCGTGTGACAGTGACATATTTGGTGATAATTATTATATTAATAGTATGAATTGACATGTAATCTCATTATAATATTTTTAAACTCAATGTGTTATTTGCATGCTATTTTCATTATGGCGAAACATATGCGCTCTGTCAAACTTGTATCAGCTTATAATACTTTGTTTCTAAGCAAATAAAGAAATTATTATTATAAAAATAACCCTGTATAACAATAACCATTACCATTACAGTCCATTAAACGTCCTTTGCTGACCATATACCTCCCCCATAGATTACCTCTCTTTACGTTTATACGTCGTAGAGCACTGCTACGGCTATATTAGTGTTATAGTTGTAGCACGAATGGGTCGGCTCGACCGGGGAAGGACCATGCCCTCACAGAATACCAGCTTGCTAAAACGACAGCTTGACTCTGCTGTGTTTCGTATGGTGAGTGTAGAGAACCAGGTACTCATTTTACTAGAAAAGAGGCATTCCATCTTAGTCCTTACGAGTGATGACGCATCTGAATTTTGTTTATTTATTGAGGATAAATTACCATCAGGTGGACTGTGTGTTCGTTGACACAATATCCCATGAAAAAAAAAGTCATACCGGTGATATTTGCTTTAGTTGCCTCGCAAGCTGGTTGGCAACTGCAGTTTTTTTAATAATTTGTTTTGATATCAGGAAGATCCTGCTGCCCTTATCTCATTTCATTTTCCTCTTACGACACCAACAGGACAATATGAGGTAGTGGGTATTTCGAAAAAACCACTACGCAGTGATATATGAATGTAAATATGTACAAATGTATACACGACAAAACGACATCGCTGAACTTACTTGTTCAGCGAAAAACGCATCTGATTGAAATATAGCGTATCGCGTCTGATTTCAAAAGTATTGTTCTCCCTACTCAGTGTTCTGTACATTTTCCTTTTAACAAAGCAATGAATCAATATTTATTTGTGATTTTCGAAACGAAATTGATGATACCATTTCTTCTGTTGTGTACCGATGCGAATTTACAAATAGGAAAAATGGCAATATGTCATTTACGTATAAGTCACACATATATTTTTATCGAGTACGAGCTAAATGTGAGTAACGGTCGCTTCGTACAGTGAAGCTTTTACCAAATGGTTTCTGAGAACATTCCATTAACGTCTCCGCTTGTGAAAGATAGAAGACTTTTATCAATTGATTTAAAGGTACTCATAATATTTGGTGTATGTATTTAAATTGAGTGACGGCTCCGTGGCGCAGTCGCGACATTTATTGGTAGCGTTAAGGGCTCCGGATGTTTGTTCTTGTGCAATTTATGTATGTGAACTGCCTCGACTAGTAATGTATTTTCTTTAAATGGGCAAAAATATATTGATGATCTAAAATGAATAGTAATCGAATGGCGGATTCAAAGCTACGACCTTTTGAATTCGTGGTCTAAACCCTATCATTAAGTTTAAAATCAGTTTAAAAAAAACATATTATAAAATACTAAACATCGATATTTTAAACGGATCATGTCATATAGAAGTTATTTATAATTTATAAGCAATTCGCCACGAATTCACACGGGTGATTTCTGGATCTCGACAACAGCGCCACCTACCGAGTCCAATTGTGAATCCAAACCATTCTCGAATCAACTTTATCATACACACAAAATTTCATCAAAATCGGTCTAACCTTTAAGGAGGAATTCTGTCACATACACACAGATAGAAGAATTATACAATATATAGATAAAGATAAAGATTTTAGTAATTTTGCAAATCTTGGTTCTCCAAAACTAACTTCATTGTCTATAGTTTTCAAAATAATGGCTGAATCCGAATGCGTAGTCAACACTATTTATCATCTTCTTGATAAAAGTCTATGTTTATGTTATATCCATTGAGCCTGATAGAAGTTAACATCTAACATAACATCATCGCACTTACATCACATTACAAAAGTCTTGCCTTGATGACATTGTACTCGGATAAAAAAACAGGTGCTGAGAGTAATTACACTCTTGCCTATATGAATTGATTCTATGTCGTAGGACCCTTATCTGTTTAAGCGTCCGTCTGGGTACCACCTTTTTATCTATTTCTGTCGAAAAATAATGGTCCTTGCAATTTTGTGTTCCGGTCATATCCTAATGATATAGAGAGCCAAGACAATTGCCAGCTGTAAGGCATTCTTCATTTCAGTCCTCAGAGATGACATCACATTGTAGCCTTCTTTTTTGAACTGGTTACAATTGTTTGTATGGACTGCAGCAGTCACTGTGGTGGTACTGAAGTGCATCATAAGTTCGTTTATCAATTTAGTTTAATAAAAAAATATAAAAAACTGAGCATATATTATTTTTGTGATGTTTTTCCAATAGGTCTGTAAAATATAAATTACACAAAAGATGTAAAAAGTATACAATTTGACAAAATATTACATGGCTCTCACTGTATTAAAATAAAGTAAAATGTTGAAATCTAATCCATAAATGAAAAAATTAATTTCAACAGTTTTGAACCGAATCGTTTATTTACTAATTTGATTCGCGATAATATCCGTAAAATTAGTTATATTACAGATTTATTATTCACTAGCTTCTGCCCGCAACTTCGTACGCGGATCCTGTTGCTTATGCCAGCGACAACGGGGTCGTCAAAATCGAAGATCTAAAACATCTGATGTTGAATTCTAAGAGCACGGGGACGGTAAAACAACGTGATTCTCGAGACGATTCGAGATGTTCTAGATCTTTAATTTTTGTAAGTCAACAGGAAATGCCCATCAGACTAAACAACTTTTGCTAAGACGTCGTTCTATATATGTTATAGTGTCGCTGGGCTTTGGATGGAGTGTAACTCCTTGTGTGTTATTAAGTTAATATATTGGTAATATTGTTTAGATCACGTTCACATGAGCCTTCAGTACTTATAGAACAAAAATACTTCAGCGCAAAGCTTCCGGGTAAACTATGTTGAAAGTTGACCCGTCCGGCACGTGAACATAAAGATTTCTAGAACTACTAACCCGGGAAAGAGCGAAGTACAACTGACCATGCGAGAAACAACTGACACCGAGATCTACTCCAGCCACACGAAAAGTCTGCCCTTGGGCCTTATTGATTGTCATTGCATAACACAATGATACTGGGAATTGTGTTCTTTTAAATTGGAATGGAAAATTGTTTGATATTATGGGAATTCTGGGAATAAGGACGGTTTCTCCTGCACCGCAACCTGTTAAAATTTAAGCTTCGATTATATTTTGTTGCAACTGGGTTACTTTTAGCCGAGTTCTATTGCAAAGTTGTGGTGGTCTGAAATTTCGGAGCAGAATAATCGGAATGCCAATTTTTAAACAAATTTCATGAGAAGGAAGTCCGGGCATATTTAAAGAATTTAAAAAATCTATCGGGTAATTAGTGGCTTCTTGTTCATCGACCATTCTATTTATTGAGCTATAAACTTTGCTTTCCCCCTGTACATTCGACAGTATTTTGTTATTAATCTCAGATGCTGGTCATTGCGAGGAGTTAAAGTGGATCTTTCGCATAGCCAAAAATTGTCCCTATTTAATATAATTGTTACGTCACCCTAAACCGACGATATAAGATGTGGTTGGGATTGCACTATACAACATAACTCAGGCGTCAGAATAAGTTTTCCTTGGTGTAGTTGTGAATAGGTACCTTCCCCAATCTTTAATAATTTATTAGAAAATTTAATTAATAGAATCAGGCGTTACTTTGCGGAAATCCATTATATAAGACCTTTTAGAAAAATTTTTTACTTCGCAAATATCCGCGTTATAAAATAAAATGATGTGTCTTAACTAGTATGAAGAGCACCTCCCGCCCTCCCTCAATTGCGTGCACTATCTCCGTCACCACTAATCCCAGCACCGCTACTCCCAACACCACTACACTAGGCAAGACACACCACTGACGATAATACGACACGTGTTTCGCCTCTACACGAGGCATCCTCAGAAGACCGCTAAGCCACCGTAGAGTCTATATCACCGTTTCAAGAGACCGAATATTTTCAATTCTTAATCTTTCATTAGACAAAGTTATTAATCGATCTTGTCTCAAAGAATTGTAATATTTGTGTCCCGACTCTAGTCGTCGTTCATGCTCATGTTCATCTTCAAGAGATCGAATAATATTATGGTGCACCCTATCATTTGTCAAACGTTCTTCATATTGAGTAAAAGTTTCAGATTCTCGGGATAAAATATGACGTTCGCGATCAGCTGTGAGACGAAATTCCCTCTCAGTGTAGGTTTCGGACTCGCGACATAATGTATGCCGTTCGCGGTCAGCTGCGAGACGTAATTCCCTCTCAGTGTAGGTTTCGGACTCACGGAATAGTACATGCTGTTCGCGATCAGCTGTGAGACGTAATTCTCTCTCAGTGTAGGTTCGGACTCGCGAGATAATGTATGCCGTTCGCGGTCAGCTGTGAGACGTAATTCTCTCTCAGTATAGGTTTCGGACTCGCGAGATAATGTATGCGGTTCGCGGTCAGCTGTGAGCCGCAATTCTCGTTGTAAAGCAGTTTCAGCTTCACGGGATAATACATGTTGTTCTCGGTCAATGATAAGCCTTAGCTCTCGTTGAGAAGAACTTTGAGATGCCCTTGATGTAGCTCGTCTCGCTCTGTCAGCTGCTAATCGCATCTCTCTTTCTGGAGAGCTTTCATTGGCTCGAGAAGTTGAGGCACTAACTCTCATAGAGTTTAACCGATGTGCTCTTTCCTCTGCCGAGTCTTGAGAACGCACATTTCTCATTCTCTTAGCTTCTCTCGAATTTCGAGATAAAGATAATCGTTTTTTAGGTGGCATTGTGTATTTTATTTTTAATCGACGGCATTCAGTTACCTAACAAAATAATCTACGTTAGAGGTCCTAACTATAGCTACCATACACTTAAAAAAATCTAAATGCCTACTTAAATAATAAAACAGATCCTAAATAAATCCTTAAATCCAAAATTAAATTCTTAAAAATATATAAGTAGGTACCTAAACTACGTATAATAGAATGAAATAACCTTTTTTTTTTTTTTTTTTTTTTTATAGGAGAGGGGGCAAACGAGCATGCGGCTCACCTGATGGTAAGTGACTACCGCCGCCCATGAACAACCGCAACACCAGGGGAATTGCAGATGCGTTGCCGGCCTTTTAAAAAGGAGTAGGCTCTTTTCTTGAAGGTCCCTAAGTCGTATCGGTCCGGAAAAATCCCTGGTGGTAAACTATTCCACAAGGAAGTTGTGCGAGGAAGAAAACATCTTCTAAATCGCACAGTGGTGGACCGCCAATCATCCAGATGGTGTGGATGGTATCGGGAGTTCTGCCGCGATGTGCGTTCGTGAAATTTGGCGGCTGGGATTAATCCGAACAATTCCTCAGAGCACTCCCCATGGTAGATGCGAAAGAAAATGCAAAGAGATGCAACATCTCTTCGCAGTGCCAATGAATCGAGCCCATCGGAAAGGGCTCGGTCGTCGACGATTCGAAACGCTCTGCGCTGGATGCGGTCAAGTGGAAGGAGCTGGCACTGGGGAGCCCCTGCCCAGAGATGGGAACAGTATTCCATGTGAGGCCGAACCTGCGCCTTGTAAAGTTGCAGGCGGTGTGCCGGCATGAAATACTGTCCCGCTCTGCTGAGCACGCCAAGCTTTTTAGAGGCCAATTTGGCCTTCTCTTCCAAGTGACCACGAAACTGCACGTCACTCGATATGTCGACTCCGAGGATACCGATACTGGCTGAGGCAAGAAGGGGAGTGCCTTGAAACTGAGGAGATACGACAAAGGGGTTCTTTTTAGCGGTAAACGCGCAAACTTGTGTCTTCTGAGGATTAAACTGGACTAGATTTAGTCGCCCCCAATCCGAGACTTTGTCCAGCAAAGACTCGACTTCAGACACAAGTTTGTTCCGGTACTCGGCGACGTTTTCCCGAGAAATATTGGCCCGGCCGGTGTATAGAGCATCACCAGTGCTGTCATCCGCATAGCAATGAATGTTACCAGTTAGCAACATATCATTGATATGCAGAAGAAACAGCGTTGGTGATAGCACACAGCCTTGTGGAACACCAGCGTTAATAGGCTTGTAGTCAGAACATGCACCGTCTACAACGACCTTGATGCTCCGATCTGCAAGAAAGCTGGTGATCCAATTGCACAATTTCTCGGGAAGCCCATAGGAAGGCAGCTTTGAAAGAAGCGCTTTGTGCCAAACCCGATCAAAGGCCTTCGCAATGTCCAGACTAACGGCCAACGCCTCCCCCTTGGACTCTACTGCTTCCGCCCATCTATGGGTCAGGTAGACCAGAAGATCACCAGCTGATCGACACCGACGAAAACCGTATTGGCGGTCACTAATCAGCTGGTGATCCTCAAGGTACCGGATGAGCTGGCAGTTAATAATGGATTCCATTATTTTGGAGAACAAGGAGGTGATCGCGATAGGCCTATAGTTGGACGGGTCTGAGCGGTCGCCTTTTTTAGGGATCGGGTGGACAAAAGCTGTCTTCCATGAATTCGGGACTACGCCTTGGGAGTAGGAGTACCGGAAAAGACGCGTTAGGACCGGTGCCAACTCCGGAGCACACGTCCTCAGCACAATTGAAACCTATTTGATACCTAGGTACCTATTTAAAACTACAGCTAAATTTAAAAAAAAAAGTTTAATTTATAATTAAGCTAATACTAAGAAATATTTAAACACTACCAAAATAACTAATACCTATTTTATAAAATAACAACCAAAGAAATCTAAAAATAAATTATTAAACGTAAGAGTAGACTAAAAGTCGCGCTGATAAGAACGGTTTGTTAAAATCAATTATTGTCTGTCAATAAGGTCGAACACTCTGAACGTCTATTTGCATCAACAGCCAAATATTGTATGAAGCGCGCACTCTTTTTTTTTGCACCCGAAGCAATTGGAAAAGGGCTACCCTTTATTTAGGGAGGCGGAAATGCATTACGCATACCACGACAGCCGGTCTATCGTGGTTATGAGGGACTCACTGCCTACCGGAGGAACCTAAGTGATACCCTCTAAAACCGCCTTTGGGGACTGGCAACCAGCTGTTTAAAGCTTCTTATGCCGTATCGGAAGCGACCCTCTTTTGGGAAAAGAGGGCGCAGGCGGCTATTAGCCGCTGAGCCTACGAAGGCAAATTAATTATGAATAACTTAATTAGAGTTGGCCTGAGCCGCCAGGAGGCAGTTCAGGTCGTTTTAAAGTTTATTAGGCGGGTCCGAGAGGGAGTTCCTCGGCCTGCGGACGCTATAGCGGGAGGGGAGTGGGGCTGCATAATTAGCTGCCTCACGAAAAATATGATTGGAATGCGACTCTGAGGCTTTGAAGAAGTTTTCAGAGAGTTTTTTAAGGAATTGTTGGATTGTAGGGAGGTCTAAGTCCCGATGAAGGTCGGCATTACGGACGTACCAAGGTGCGTTCGTAGCGCGACGACAGAAGAGGTTTTGAACTACTTGGAGTTCATTAATAATTTTAGGGTCAGCGTGGGCAAAAATGGGGCCCGCGTAGGACATGACTGGTCGTATACAGACCTTATAAAGGGTACGCTTGTTTCTGAGGGATATTTTACTGTGTCGGCCCAACATACTGTTGAGCCTACCCAGGTAAAAACGTGCGTGACGGGTTACTCTTTTGATGTGGGACCTGAAAGTGAGCCTAGTGTCAAGGGTGACACCTAAATATTTGGCAGTCGTATGCCAGGGGACAGGGGTCCCTAGCATACGTATTGGTGGAGTGTTTTTGAGTCGGCGTCGTTTATAATCGAAGTGAACGGCGGAGCTCTTCTCCGGGTTCACATCGATGCGCCATTTTTTGAACCAAGCTCCTAGGTCATCAACTGACTTTTGGATCTTGTTCCGTATGAAAGGTAGCGAGGTAACTTTACAGTATAGGGCAGTGTCATCTGCGAAGAGGGAGAGCTGAACACCTTTCGACGGGATGGGAATGTCGTTGGTGTACAAAATGTACAGGAGAGGAGCAAGTACTGAGCCCTGAGGGACACCAGCTTTGATGGGGCGCTGAGAAGATAGCGTGCCTTCGTGTCTAAAACGAAAGGTACGATGCTTTAGATAAGAGGCCACGAGACGTACTAGACGATCGGGGAGACCTATTTTGTATAATTTGTAGATAAGGCCTTCATGCCAGACTCTATCAAAGGCTTTAGCTATGTCGAAAAAGACCGCGATGGTCTTATGACGACGAGGATAAAAACCGCTGAGGATATATTCCACAATACGGTGAACTTGTTGGGGACAAGAGTGTTTCGCTCGGAAACCAAATTGATGGGGGATGATATGAGGGTCACCGTCTGTGGGAAACGGATTGCGCCTTATGCGAGTTTGGATGACTCTTTCGAAGAGCTAGTCCATGGCCTTGAGAAGGCTAATGGGGCGATGACTGGAGGGGAGGTTGAGAGGCTTGCCTGGCTTGGGAATACCAATCACAGTTGCCTCTTTCCACGTAGTGGCAAAGTAACTAAGGTTGAAGCAGGCATTGAAGATAATAGATAAAAGGGTTAGCACCTGCTCAGGAAAGTGTTTTAGGGCTTGGTTGGAGATGCCATCCGCGCCCGGAGCCTTTTTAGGCTTAAGTCCTTTGATGAGGGATGAAATCTCATCATTGGACACAGAGATAGGTTCGGAGGCTGTAGGGAGCGAGTTCCGGCGGCGGACCTCATCCTCCACTGCCTGGACGTGTGAGGGGTCGACGGGTTGAGAGCTAGGAGAGCATTGAGCGGCAATGCTGTCTGCAAAGCACTCAGCCTTTTCCTCGTCCTCAAAGGCTACCGTACCGTCGGGACGGGAGAGAGGGGGAGTGTGGGTGATAGCGTCTATGCGGAGGGCTCTTGCCATCTGATAGTACGCTGTATGAGAGGGAGAGATATTCTCCATGAGCTTACTCTTTTCGAGGTCTCGAAATTCAGAGAGGCGGAAACGGAGTTCTTGTTGGAGACGATTGGCCGTGCGCCTATATTCGGGCGTGGGATATTTTGCTGCTCTACGGAAAGCAGCTTTTTTGGCTTTTAATAGGTTGCTAATATGCAGGGGAAGCCCACTATTATTAGCAACCGGGACGACCCTTTCATTCTCCTTAAGGGAGGTTTTAATAAGGGTGGAGAGTGAATCGACCGCGGTGTCGATTTTTTCGGGACTGTCTAAGTCCGACGATAGGGAGATGGGGGAGTCCTGTGAGTCCAGAGCTTTTGCTAGGGACCCCCCCGCCTTTTTATACCTCCCACCGCGAGCCGCGGCGACCGTTACACAAAAATAATCCTTATAGCATGATTCAGTATTCACGCGCCACGGCTTATTAGCGTATTTCATGTATAACTTTGGTGTTTCTATACCGATTTCTATGATTCTTTTTTATTGAATAGATAATAATTTTAACTTTTTTTAATAAGGGATAAGTGAGAGTGTTATAAACGTAAGAGTAGATAAATATAATCAGAAAGCTCCGAACTGCTAAGCTATCGGGAGTTACGCGTGTTATTGTGAGTCAACCATAAAAGATAGACATATGCTGTCGTGGGATATTTTTTATATAATTTTAAGGATAACATTTCCGTTATACATGATTTCTATGTAGCTTTAACCATTAAGCCTGCACACGCGACGGAAGCTTAAAAAATGGAGTAATTTCTCCCGTTTCCCCAACATTTACCTTCACTGCTCTGCTCCTATTGATCGTAGCGTGATGAAAAGTATACCATAACCTGCCCAGGAGTATGAAAAATGATTATACTAAGTTTCGTTAAAATCCGTCGAGTAGTTTTTGTTTCTATAACGAATATACAGACAGACAGAAAGACAGACAGACAGACAAAAATTTTACTGTTTGCATTTTTGGCATCAGTATCGATCACTAATCACCCCCTGATAGTTATTTTGGAAATACATTTCGTGTACAGAATTGACCTCTCTACAGATTTATTATAAGTATAGATAATGCGTACAGTATAGGGGTATCAAATGGGATATTAGTGAAGCACTAGTAGTAAAAAAAAGAAGTTATTTTTTTAGAAAATCTTTTTTTGGCGAATGTATGTTAGACTAGAAAACAGTCATTTGTTGCATTGCTATTGTTACTGGACGAATAAGTAAGATAAACTTTTAACAAAAAGTAAAAGCCGACTTCAAAGAAATTTCATATTCTGAAGTCGGTGTTAACATAATATAGTGTATCTAAGAAATAAAGCCGCTTCTCAGTTCTTTGAAGTCAGCTTTTACATTTTGCTAAAATCTATTTTTTTTTACTTTTGAGCGGTCTAAGTTTTTTTTAAAAGGATAGGGTGACAAACGAGCACACAGTCCACCTGATGGTAATTGGTTGCTGTGGCTCATAGACGTCTACATCTATCCTCCTTTGCAAATCGAAATGCCGATGCGTTGCCACCCGTGAGGACTAAAATGGAATGCCTCTTTTCCAGTAAAAAGAGTCTCCGGATCTCTACACTCACCATACGAAACACAGCAGTTTTAAGCTGCTACTGCTACTTTACGCTGGTATTCTGTGAGAGCGTGGTCCTTCCCGGGTCGAGCCGACCCATTCGTGCTTCAACTATATTACTAATATAGCTGCAGCATGGCTCTACAATGTATAAAATGATATCATAATAAAAGTAATATCATAATCTCAATGTTGTCTAAATAGTTACATTAAAAACTTAACATAACCATAACCTATTTTGCCACTCTTAGGTGTCGATATTTTTTCCACATGTATATGGGACCACTACCTACATATATGTAATAAAAATAATTATCAAAATATGCTTACAATTCACATAACATTCACCAAAAAAATATATAAAAAATCTTACCGCCAAATTGTAAGCCTCCTCCTTATTTGAAGTCAGCTAAAATCGCATCAGAAAATTAGTAAACATTATTAACATATAACTATAAACATTTTTTGTTATTTTTTTTTCTTTTTCCGATGTCCTCTTAAATGTTTTCCAAATTTACCGAGATAAATATTTATTTCTTCATAAATTTTCCTTCGCCGAATACAGGTTTTCTCGCAATATTTCCCTTCACAGCCACGCAATGGGTTCAATTTCATTAGCGCCGGGGATCAACGTCAATTTTTTAGCGTACAATGAAATTTTTAAACGAGCACTCGTTTCCTAAGCCGCGGCTAGCTTTAACTTAATCATTATATTTAGTTTCAATGATTTCTGTTGTGCGAGTTTCTATTCTATAAAATCATTTTCGAGTAGGCAGCTGGAATTTTAATATCGACTAACTTAAATCCCTTTGAACAGTAACTTTAAAAGCTAGGAAATGTACAGTGCTTTTAAGCTTTAAGCAATTTAGTGCCGCAGTAAAAAAGTACTCTAAACTGTTGCAGCAATTTTATCTTGCAATTTTCAGTTATTACTAGAATGTAGCAGACAATGGCAATCTAATACCATTTTCCACACGTCAAAGTGATTTCACGAGTAATATCAATATGTAGTGTATAAAAATTTTAGATGAAAGTGGTTTAAAGCAAAGCAGTTTCAAAATAATAACATTTTTCAGACCAAATTTCGGTCACGGCGCACAGTCTCAATGAATTATCTGTGCAAGACAGGATTAGAGTGCACGGGCGTATGAGCAAGTACAAGTGCATACTCAATTCTTTCGCTTTCATAGTCCTATGGGACGGCAATCCGACAGCACCGGAGCGAAATCTGACGCATGACAAACGGATTTATGTGCTTTTCCAGCCAAAATGGAGAATTACCTTCAAATTCTTAGACTCCAAGAATTTTCGACAGAAAAACAAAACAACGATAATGGGAAATGCCAGAGAAATCTTGCCTTCCGGTAGATGGTGGTATAATCGATTACGCAAGACATAAAATAATTAGACTAGCAAATGGCAGATGCGTCAAAGTTGCAAGATGTTTTGTTTTTCGTTTGCAAATGAAAAATAAGGCAGAGGAGAGGCCCATGTCCAGCAGTGGACTTTAACGGACCGCTCAAGAAGAAGAAGTAGATGTGTAGTCTACTAACACATACTGGAATGACGCAGGGGATACATTAATTCATAAAATACACTCAAAAGAGAAGGGAGCCCTTTATTGAGCAGTGTTACGCATCATCGTATTCATCATTACATTACAGACCTTTACAAGTCCACTGCTGAACATAGGTCTCCCCCTAGTAATGCTACAAAGCACGGTCCTGAGCCATCATTCCGTTTAGTGGTACGTATATTATTTATTTATTTAGGCACCAATAATATATACGCTTTACAAATTGTAATAAAAACACGTAATCCTAAAACGAAACATGCAAAGAGCTTTATCTTAATTATAGGTAACCATGGTGAGGTACGATAACATTAGACAAATAAAACACAAAAAAGCTTAACAAAACAAGAGGAAAATCGTGAGTAAACTAGAGAGTAATTTGAAAATAGAGAGGGAATTAAACAGACTAGCTAGATTGTCTTCGATAGTGAATAATTGTGAGTTAATTAATTATGAATTAAAAATTAAATTAAATTTATAGCCAATATGCGTGTTGGCGAATATGTTTGAAATATTTTTTTCTTATTTCTCTGACATGCAGGTTCTTTCATTTTGTTTTCGTTCACCGCCGAGCACGTGATAAATTAGCACTTAAAATTGCAATGAACAATTTTGTTGTTGCCGGTGGGGATAGAACCTAGGTTACTCGCGTGTTGTGAAATTTAAAGCGAACGCATAGCCTCTGAGCTACCAGCTACAGCTCAGGGTTTTTATTAATATAATTCTTAATTTTGTAATGACCCATTTTTTATTTTTGTAGTACAGATAAAGCCAGATTTTTCGGTTACATTTTCGGAGACTAAGTGCTAAATCGATATCCAATACTTTGTTAATTAAAATGAACTGTGTCTGTTATACAAGAAAAATTTACCTAAATTACTTTTATAAAGTATAGGTCTATTTAGATATACACAAAATCTTATGAGGCGAATGGAAATTCATTACAGTCTATATGATTTTTATTTCAATAAAATTTCCCCTTCAGTGGGTAAAACGAGTATGCGGCTAGTGAGCCACTAGACAATTTAGTAAATGCCGGTAGGTGTCACGATGATTACACTCTGAAATCACTTCGGACTTTTTAAAGTGTAAATAAAAAATAGTAATCATTCGACCACAGTGCCTCTTATGCAATATGTATTGTGAATATTAGTAATTTAGACCTTTAAATATAAAATAAGTCAATAATTTAACGGCACAAATCGGATAGATTCATCGCAGAAAATAAATAGTTTTCCATATTTTATTTTTATTTTACATAGGTTTTCCTTTTATCAACTTTGTCATTATTTTTTTCTGCAAAACAAAATGATACTAAGCCAATTGTATTTTAAATTATTCTATAAGTAAGAGGATTTCAAGGGTTAAAAGAAGTAAAACGGTTTGAGGTTTGCTTGAGGTTTAATATCCGGATTTTACAAATGAAAAGAAAACCCTTCCTAGTTATTTCCTTTTGAAGTAAGCGTCGAGTGTTTTTTTTAACTGAATAAAGCTTGGGTTTAGTTATGTATCAAAGTTGTGAGGATTATAATATTTACCATTTTTTTTTCATAAATTTAATATCTAATACTTTACGTAATAGAGCCACACTACAGCTATATGGTATATGGCTGCGGCACGGACGGTTCGGCTCCACCGTGGAACGACTACGCTCTCACTGAATACCAGCGTTAAATAGCAAAATATAATATACCTAATTACCTAATATATATTATATTTTATTCATACAACTGTATTTTTTAATTTATTTTTAATGTATTTTATCCTATGAACAGATTTTATTTTGCGATTGAGAAATCGGCACTTATAAGAAATCATTTTATCATCATTAGCTTTTAAATTTACATAAATGTTTTATTTTTCAAATTATTTATATGAAACCATTGGCGTATATGAGTTCACGGACAAACAGACAAAATAAGTGTTAACGATTCTATGATAGGTATTTATCTAAGTTTTAGAATAAATTAATTTGTCGTTAATAAAATATGTTATGTTGTATAAAAAATAACACAACTTACTTTCGCACCATGAGGCAAAATATTAACGAAATGGCCCCGAGTTCCCGGCGCCCCTTTAATGGGGCAGGGGTGCGAAGAATCTCCGGGAGGAAAACCGGCGACGAGGTTCACCACCCGTCACGTTCTGTCCCCCGGAGGGGCGAAAAGTGGATTGCGGAAGCCCGTCTGGCTACATTGAATGTATGTGGAGGAATGAATGATAAGATGGATGAAGTATGCGATATGATGTATGATAGAGGAATAGACGTGTTATGTGTAAATGAGACGAAACGAAAGGGAAAGGATGCCACTACACATGGCATGTATACCGCGTACTGGTCTGGTGTAGATGAGACCGAGCGGGCATGCCAGGGAGTCGGTATCATCCTTTCAGAATGAATGGGTCATTGTGTAAAAGAGTATGAATGTGTAAGCCCGAGACTGCTATGGATACGAATGAAAGTGGGCTTAAAGAAGTTGATTGTTTTAGGGGTCTACGCCCCAGACATGTCTAAGCCCACTTATATCCGAGAGCAGTTTTGGGAGTTGGTAAGGATGGTGCTAATGAAATACAAGGTTAATGAAAATATTGTGATATTAGGCGATTTTAATGGAAGGGTTGGGGTGAGAAGGCTTGGTTATGAAAGGATATTGGGAACGTTTGGTGATGAAAGTATAAATGAGAATGGTGAAAGCCTTCTCGCCGTATGCGTGGAAAAGAATCTTGTTGTGACGAACACTTTCTTTCGTCATAAGAAGATTCACACGTATACATGGGAAAGAGGTGATGATAGAAGTATGATAGATTTCATAATTTTGATGCAAGAATGAGGAACGCGGTGGTAGATACAAGGGTTTACCGGGGCTCTAACGTAGGGACGGATCATTACTTGGTCTTATGCTGAATTAATGGTCTTTTCAGACGTTGGAGGCATCGGACATCTGTGTCTACCACAGCGTTACAGCGTATATGAACAGAGAGGTTACAAGATGAAGGTGTGAAAGAGAAGTTCAAATGTAAATTGAAAGAAAATATAAGTGGTATGGCTGAATTGTGTATGAATGATTTAGACTTGGAGACTGTGTGGTATAATGTCAAGAAAGGTTTAGTGGATGCAGTTACCGAAGTATGTGGTGTAAGTAAGAGAACGAATGAAAGGAAAAATAACACGTTATGGTGGGATGATGAGGTACGGATGGAAGTTGAAGCAAAGAAGAAAGCATGGCTAGATTTACTAGCAACCAAGGCTAGTAATTCTAGCAGTATGAATGATGATATTGAAAGGAAAAAGGCAGTTTTTAGACACCTAAATAAGAGAGTAAAAGAAGTAGTTGAAAGGAAAAAGCAAGAAAGAACGGATAAGAATGGTAGAAGAATATAGGATAACTTCCAGGCAAACATAAAAATGTTCTGGAAACTCGTAAGAAATACCAGGGGACATTCACAACAGCCTAGAATAAATTCTATACGAGACCAGAATGGCTGTATTCTGAATGACGAAGTTTTGAGTTTAAGGAGATGGAAGGAATAATTTGAAAGCGTGTTTATGAGTGATGAGACGTTCGAATTATATGAAATAGAAATTCCGAAAAAAGAGGAAATAGATAGAGATATAAATATAGATCAAATAATGAAAGCAATGAAAAGTATGAAAGCAGGTAAGGCAGCCGGTTATAGAGTATCTCTCGAAATGCTAAGGGCTGGAGAAGGAGTGGTGGCAGACCTACTGTACACCTTGTTTAATTTATGTTGGGAACTTAAGCGGGTACCGGGAGACTGGTGCAAAGCCGTGATAGTCCCAATATATAAGGGAAAAGGATCACAGCAGGACTGTAAAAACTACCGTGGTATCAGCCTTCTTAGCATTGTGGGAAAACTGTATGCTAAGGTACTAATTAAAAGAGTTATGAAAGAAACTGACGGAAAAATTTGGGATGTACAAGCGGGATTTAGAAAGGGAATGGGATGTAAGGATCAGGTCTTTTCCATGCGCATGATCGCCGAGAAGTTTTTGGCCAAAAACCAAAAAGTTTTTTGTGCGTTCATGGACTTGGAGAAGGCTTATGACAGAGTGGACAGGGATGTGTTATGGCAAACACTGAACTCATTTGGGTTGAGCGCTGGTCTGATACAGGCATTGAAGTCTCTATATAGGGACTCTAGTGCTTGTGTCAGGATCAACGGGGCCTACTCGGACTGGTTTGACATCCATAAAGGTGTCAGACAGGGCTGTGTGGCTTCCTCATGGTTGTTCAACCTATTTATGGACAGTTGTTTGGAAAATTTGAAAGTAGAAGAATGCGGGTTAAGAATGGGTGAGTTAACCGTTAAATGCCTTTCGTACGCCGATGATCAAGTCATACTTGCGTCTCCGGCAGCCGAGTTGCAAATGATGGTTACATTAATGAACAGGACATTAAAAGAATAGGGAATGAAAGTGAACGCAAGTAAGACGAAAGTAATGGTTTTTGAAAGAGAAGAAAGTAAAACGATATGTGAAATAAGAATAGAAGGGGAGTTGGTAGAGCAAGTAGATGAGTTTGTATATTTGGGATGTGTGTTTAGCAGGGATGGTAGATATGATAAGGATATAGAACGACGAGTGAATGCAGGAAATAGAGTGAATGGGGCTCTACACACTATTGTGAAAAGTCAGAATGTGTCCAAAAAGGCACGTATGGCAATTCACAATGCTGTGTTACCTACCTACTTTAATGTACGGTAGTGAAAGTTGGGTGTGGCAGAAGAAGCATGAGAGTAGAATAAATGCTGTAGAAATGCGGTCATTAAGGAGTATGTTAGGGATGAAGCTAAATGACAGAGTGAGAAATTGTTTAATAAGAGAAGAGTGTGGTTTGCAAGATGATGTTGTGACCAGGATTAAGAAAGGAATGCTTCAGTGGTTTGGCCATGTAGAAAGAATGAATGAGGAAAGAGTGACAAAGCAAATTTATGTTGCAGAGGTGAACGGCATAGTCGGGAAGGGTCACCCTAGGCGAAAGTTTATCGACCAAATTGGCGATATATTAAAAATGGGCCAAATATAGAGTACCTTTAACCGACGAGCGTGTATTCGTAGGTATATGGATGTGGAGGAAGCGAGAGAGGTGTGTCAGAATCGTGCCAAATGGAAGTCCATAATCTCTGCCTACCCCTCTGGGTGACAGGCGTGAGTGTTTATGTTTATGTTTATATGTTTATGTATACAAAGTGTGCTGTTATATTAACTAATTTATATGTGTAAACTATATTAATATATGCGTTTACTGTTGATAATAAGTGTCTGAAAAAAGTGCACATGATTGATAAATAAGGCAAGTGAATAATTATATAAGTATCAAGCTTTTTTTAATTTTGATGTTTATTTCTGTCATTGCTGAATTGATATTTTTGGTTTTGAAACTAAAACTTATAATTTTTATAAGAAATATTCTTTTATTTTTACCTTCCTTATATACACCTTTTCGGTCAAAACCACTTTGATTGCAAAAATCTGGCAATAATGGTTTTGACCGATGCTCTTAGGCAAAAACAGTTAACAGTCATTTTCCCTCATTTAAAGTTCAGACTATCGGTCAAAACTCAAAATATCATTACAGTAGGTTTAGATGTCACCCTAAAGCCGCGTACATTAAAATGATATAAAATACAATATTGAAAGAATAATTGAACTTTTTTAAATTATAATTTGATCAAAATCTCGATTATATAACTACAATAACCAAAAAGTTTCTAAAATATAAACTTTAAATAATACTGGTTTTCACAATTCTATTATACCGAGATAGGAAATTTCGTTTTTCGATTTTCATATTTCTTCTCAATATTAGTTCTAGACAAACAAATGTTATATATACACTTATATTTTTGTTTTGTATTGCTCAATTAAACATACTAAAATATTTAGTCGTATTTTCTACCGACTTCAAAAAGAATACGGTACTCCATTCGACTGTATGTTTTTAATATGTGTTACCGCATAACTTTTTTCTGGGTAAACCGATTTCGATGATTCTTTTTTATTTTAAAGCTGAAGCTTCTTTTGTAGTTCCATATAAATTTGACCAAGGTCTGATCAATAGTTTCTGAGTTATTATTAATAATTCATATTGAAGTCTGTTGTACAAAATTTTTAATTTTAAATTATAGCGAACTAATTTCATTATTAATGCCTTAAAAGTTATAACTAGATCCGAAAATGATTTTTTTATCAATCTAATTCAATTGTTATTATTTGATTATTAATTTTCCGCACAGAGCGATTACCACCGACATTCTTCATTAGCCTGTAAAAGTCCACAGTATGACATGAGCACCTCTTATTATTATTAACATTGCGAGGAGAAGCCTTAATATGTAAAGTTGACAGGCGGGGCACATTGACGATCGCAGAACAAGGAATCTCGAAATGCTTTTATCAAACCCATCAACCCCCTTTTTATTACAATGAAACGTAAATATATAAAATTATTTTTAGAGATAGTCTGACCATATATCCCCCTTTCTGTCTAGGAATTATTCTAGGTATGCTTCACCCTAAGACGGTGAGAAGTGGGTAAGAGCTGACTGCACCCGTGGACACCTGCAACCAGCTATTTCATTTGTAGTTAGTTATAAGTGTCCAGGGGAAGCAGTAGCCACTTACCAATAAGTGAACTGCTAGTTCGCTTGTTATTTCAATTTTAAATAAACAACATATAAAATTTCATTTATGGGTGTAATAATCGTTTCCGTCTTTATAAATGTTATACTGAAGGAAATTCTTCTGAAGTGTGAATGAATTTTACAAAACTTAATCACACAAAGAACACTACACTCTCGTTGTGACTACACACTTATAAACAATTATATGTTTATGAACATAATGAATCAATATCAATTTCATTAAGTGACGTGATTGCCTAGCGCTTGCCCTTAATTTCACAGTACTCTAATAACACGCGTTAGATCCACGTCGGCACAAGTGTAATTATTGATTGCAATTTAAAGTGGTGATTTATTACATGCTTAGTGGTAAAGGAACGCAAAGTGAAGAAATCAGTATCTAAAATCGTCGCCTTGGAGGGCAATGGAGCTAACCCACAATTTTTGCGAAATGGAGTTAAGTGCATTAACGTACTGAGAAAGAACCATAGTTTATATTAGTCAATACATGTAACTGATATCATAACTGTAAGCAGGTTTTTTTTAAATTGCCAATAAATTTAAGTGTAGTTTCAATAAGAGTCAAAAATTCTATGCCGCTTAGATTTATTGTGATGACAAGGTTACAAGTCATAGTTAAAGTAATAATTCAGTGGTCAATAGTTGTAAGAGCTCATAGAACTCTTGACCACCAAAATTATGTCTTCATAATATCTATGTATGTTATGTCATTTTTTATCCAATCCCGATTTTATTTGGGAACATTTTAATTGGCAGAGAAAAATCATGTTTATTCCTGTTAACCAATCCACATTCTGTATTTCTACGAGTTTGTGCGTGCATTGTTTAGTTTGCTTTGATAGTGAGTCGGTGATTTGTGCAAAATAACAATAATGATCTATTATATTAATAATATAAACTACTTAAATAATTGAGAGTTCATTATGATTTCTAGCAATTGATGTGCATATAATATAAATATATATATTATTTTATCAGTATTCAGTGTGTGGTTAATATTATTATCATGAATTTATCGCGAGGACAGAAGATGGTTGCGGCGGTTTTTGATCTATACAAACAAAACAATCAAGGTATGTACATACTTATGTTTTTATTAATAGACATCTAATTATTTTAAAATACTACTAGGTGACATTCAAACATAACACAACTTTCATAATTCGTTTTCGATCAATCAATCTAAAAGACATTCCAAACGATTTATGCGGGGCGGGGTGTCGGGCGCGACTCACGTGTTTCTTACTTATCTGCTTTTTTTTGTATTAAATGTAACTTTCTAGATGATTATAATATGGAACCATTCTAGAAGATTTTAAATATCAGAGTAGAGGTTTTTTTTTTGATTAAATTGAAGGATTAAACCCAATTTTGTCAGGTGTATAGTGTACAAACTTGTACTATCAACAAAAAGGTACTGGGGTGTTATTTAGCGCGGTCTCGTGGTAGATATTGGAGCAACTTAGTGCTACCTGCATTTAATTTTAATTTTATTGTTTTAGTTCTTGAAGAAAATGAAGAAAATTCGTATCATGTACTTCAATCTGTGCCTCCAACAGTTGAGACAACAGATGGTTCTAGTACACTCAGAGAACAAACAGGTTAATATAGTTATGTAATACGATCTAGGGTAATCTAGCCATAAATTTTCTTTCAAATCTAGAATTTTAGTAACTGTATTTATTTGTTGTAGAATTTACAAAGTTTGTAGGAATTTTTGAATCTTGGTGTAGCTCAAACGTGGTAGAGCCATGCTACAGCTATATTATTAGTATAGTTGTAGCACGAATGGGTCGGCTCGACCGGGTAAGGACCACGCTCTCATAGAATACCAGCTTAAAATAGCAGCTTAACACTGCTGTGTTTCGTGTGGTGAATGGAGAGAACCGGAGACCCTTTTTACTGGAAACGAGGCATCTTAGTCCTAACGGGTGATAACGCATCTGCATTTTGATTCGCAAACGAGGATAGATGATGTCTATGGGCCACAGCAATCACTTACCATCAGGTGGACTGTGTGCTCGTTTGTCACCCTATCCTATATAAAAAAGCTTGCCAGACTTATTTTCAGGTAAAAATAATAATGCTCTTTCTGGACATGGTTATAATTTTTCTTGTTTATACTTTCAGGTTCTATAGTTGATCGCAATCCTTACTTTACCTCTGATTCTGAAAACGATACAATGTACCACCCTGTAACGAGAGTTTCGGAGACCTCTACCTCTGAAAATATATCTAACAGTTCTGAAGAAGACAATGAAGTCCTATGGAGTAAATACATTCGAAAACACGTCACCTCTACAAGTAAAAAAGTAGACTCCGACACTTTGACAAGAAAACGTCAAAGAAATCCACTTAAGTGGAAACGTAATACTCAAAAAACTTTAAGGCTAGCTGGAAAGGAATATACAACAAGATCAGGAAATAAAATAGGTATTAAAAAAGTTAAAGATATATCGTGTAAGTGCCATTACAATTGTAACTTTAAATTTTCATTACAAGAAAGAGAAAATCTTCTACAAGAATATTTATCTTTGAAATCTGAACATGCAAGATGGTGTTTCATAGGTAAGTGTGTGCAACGTGTACCTGTCAAACGAACCTACAAAGAAAATCAAAGTAGACGTAAAAACACGTTGGTATATAGCCTGTTTAGAGATAGCCAAAGTTTCCAAGTATGCAAGTCATTTTTTTTGACTACTTTTAATATATCTGCGAAGAAAGTTGAGACAGCTTTAAGTAAATTGACACCATCTGGAGTTACTGAACCAGATATGAGAGGGAAGAAAGAACCACCCAACAAGAAATCAGATGTAGTTAAAGATATAATTAGAGACCACATTAAGTCTTTACCTACTGTATCTTCACATTATTGTCGTAGTACGACGAAGAGAAAATATTTGCCTTCAGGTTTAAGCGAAAACCGTTTGTACTTAGACTATGTAGAGTATTGTAAAGAACGTCAAGTTGTACCTGAAAAGGCCAGTTTTTACAAATTTATTTTTACCAACGAATTTAATTATGGTTTCCATCGCCCTAAGAAGGATCAATGTGACCATTGTATTCAATTTAAGAATAGGCCAGAGCATGAGCAGCAACTTCATAAAGAAGAGTATGATTTGCATATTATTCGTAAAAACGAAGCAAGAAAGCATAAAGTTCTTGACAAAAATCGTACCAAAGTAGATCCTGGCTTTATTGCCTTTGCTATGGACCTGGAAAAACTACTATTAGCTCCAAACTTACAGGCTGGTCAGGTGTATTATAAAAGAAAGTTAAAGATTTACAATTTTACATTGTATAATTTAGGAGATTCTGAGGCTACAAATTATATGTGGCATGAAGGAGTAGGTACTAAAGGTGCATCGGAGATAGCCACTTGCATTTGGATGCATTTATCGTCATTGGCTCCTGAGATAAAAGAAATAACTTTATTTTCTGATACTGCTTCTGGCCAGAATCGGAACACTATTATTGCCGCAATGTTTTTACATGCAGTAACAGTTTTGCCAATCCAAACCATTAATCAAAAGTTTATGGAGTCTGGACATTCAGAGATGGAATGCGATAGTGTACACTCTGCAGTTGAAAACAGAGGGAGGCATGTAGATATCTATACACCAGAAGGCTGGTACACTGTCGCACGTACGGCTAAAACAACAAAGCCATATTACAAGATCAAAGAGTTGACATATTCAGATTTTATTGACTTTAAGTCGTACAGTAACAAAGTTATCACAAATAAAAATAAAACAGATACTGGTGACAATATGAACTGGCTGTTATTAAAATGGATACAATATCGAAAAGAAAGTCCTAAAATTATATTTTTCAAGAACCAATTATCAGAAGAAAATTTTAAATCTTTACCTATACAGCGCAAAGCTCTACGCAAATCTACTATGACACCATGTTGCGATTTACAGAAGCTCTATAACAAAAAGCTTAAGATCTCTGCCAATAAACTTAAAGATCTGAAGGATCTCTGCGCAAAAGGTACCATACCTTCGGTGTATCATGATTTTTATAACGATCTGGAAGAAGGACTAATTAGTGACAACTCAGAAAGTGAATAATTTATTTTAACTTCCTCATTTTTCTACATTACCTTTTAATTGTTAATTTGATTTATTTTCCTTTAATAAAAGTAAATGAACAATTAATTATTATGTATTTATTTTTAAACACTCCACTCCGCTTGCGCGTTTTTATCTATTTAGATTGATATGTCATCGGAATAAAAAGTCAATAAGGCAAGAGAGTTAAGTGACATACACCTCGTAATATGAGTATTACATTGTAAATAAAATGGTAGTCAATAGGTCTAAGCCACATAACTTTTAAACCATGATGTTTTGATATTTTTTAATTATAGCATTCAATGGTAACACGTTTTAATAATCTAAGGTAAAAATTTGAACTCTCTACTAAAATATGACGCTGATTTATGTTAAAATAACTGTTCTTACTCGCATCATTTAGTTTTTAAACGTCCATAACTCAGAAGTGTAGTTCTGTGGAATAACTCCATTACCTTCCAAGGCGACGAAATTTGAAAAGTCTATGGTCAGGATCGGGAGTTGAGCATACACAATCGTGAAGAAGTAAGTATTATTGTATCCATTAATAGAACAAGTCAAATAGTCCCAGTGAACATTTTGACTTGATTTAACATTGATCGCGAAATACCACATTATTTTAGAAAAATAAATAAAGACATAATAGAGTGGTACAATCCAAATCTCGTAAGCTTTTTTTATAGGAGAGGGGGCATACGAGCATGCGGCACACCTGATGGTAAGTGACTACCGCCGCCCATGAACAACTTCTAAATCGCACAGTGGGGGACCGCCAATCATGCAGATTGTGTGGATGTTATCGGGAGTTATGCCGCGATGTGCGTTCGTGAAATTTGGCTGCTGGGATTAATCCGAAGAATTCCTCAGAGCACTCCCCTTGGTAGATGCGAAAGAAAATGCAAAGGGATGCAACATCTCTTCGCAGTGCCAGTGAATCGAGCCAATCGTAAATGACTCGGTCGTCGACGATTCGAGCCGCTCTGCGCTGGATGAGATCAAGTGGAAGGAGCTGGCACTGGGGAGCCCCTGCCCAGAGATGGGAACAACCCTCCACCTCCCATGGCCCCACCGACCCTCAGGTCATACGGGCCGAATCTCGGGAGATGCGCGCGGTACTTGCACGTGGCTCTTTCCTGCGCACACTTTCTTGACTCCCTACAAATATTTAATCTATTCCTTGTCCCAGTTTAACGTCATTCTCCCCCTTCTGGGGCTGACGACACATTGACGCCTACGTCGTCGGGCGCTCCTACCAGCCTTCCATCCTGCCTTGTCCTGCGATCGTGCCACCTATGCGCAAACTCGCGCAACAGTCCGTAGTTTACCACATCGCTGACGAGATCCGAGTAGTAAACTGGTCCCTGAACCGGACGAACTAGTCCATCCATCATTTTCACTCTTAGGTCATCATACAGAGGACATTCCCATAGAACATGGTGAACATCCTCCTCCGACATACCGCAATCACACATACTAATTTCACACAGTTTCATATCGCTCAGTCTCTTCCGAAAGCATCCATGTCCGGTGAGAATCTGAGAGGTTTGGTAGTCCGGTGAGACCCAGGTATAACTGAGTCTCAACGCCACGTCCGGGAAAAATCGATGTAGCTCACGTCCTTTTGTATCACACGTCCATCTATCCTGCCAGGCGCCTATCACCTCAGTCCAGATAATATTCCATGTGAGGCCGAACCTGCGCCTTGTAAAGTTGCAGGCGGTGTGCAAGCATGAAATACTGTCTCGCTCTGCTGAGCACGCCAAGCTTTTTAGAGATCATTTTGGTATTTTCTTCCAAATGACCACGAAACTGCACGTCTGCAAGTTGGTTCCGGTACTCGGCGACGTTTTCCCGAGGGAAGGGAGCTTCGAAAAGTGCTTCGCTTTGTGCCAAACCCGATCGAAGGCCTTCGCAATGTCCAAACTAACGGCCAACGCCTCCCCCTTGGACTCTACTGCCTCCGCCCATCTATGAGTAAGGTAGACCAGAAGATCACCAGCTGATCGACCTCGATGAAAACCGTATTGGCGGTCACTAATCAGCTGGTAATCCTCAAGGTACCGCATGAGCTGGCAGTTAATAATGGATTCCATTATTTTGGTGAACAAGGAGGTGATGGCGATATGCCTGTAGTTGGACGGGTCTGAGCGGTCGCCTTTTTTAGGGATCGGGTGAACAAAAGCTGTCTTCCATGATTTCGGGACTACGCCTAGGGAATAGGAGTACCGAAAAAGACGCGTTAGGACCGGTTCCAACTCCGGTGCATACGTCCTCACCATAATTGGGGGATTTCATCAGGCCCACTCGACTTCTGGATATCCAGGGAGAAGAGTGCTTTGCAAACCGAGCGCTGTGAGAACTGCACATCTGGCATGGATTACTCACACCAGGGGATGGTCGGCGGTGTTTTCCCCCCATTATCAAGAGTCGAGTTGGACTCAAAAAGGGAGCCTAAAAGGTCGGCTTTGTCTCTTGCCGTTTGGGCCCGTGAGAGATGGTAGTGATGGCTTACAGAAATTCCCTTGGACAGCCTTGGCGAGAGACCAGAATGCACGGGTTCTCGAAGGAAGGCGGACTAGCTTCTCGCCAATTCTGCCTATGTGCTCTGAATTTGCCTTGGCAATAACTCTTTTGAAGGACCTGGAGGCGAAGTTTTACTTCTTTTTAAGTATGCTGGTGTTTACATCCCGAGTCGCCGAAGCCGCATTCCAGGCTTGATAACACTCCTGCTTACTGCGTAATGCAGTCTCACAGGAGCGACCAAACCAAGGCTGAGATCTGCCTCCGATGGGTACCACAGATGATGGAATAAATAGTTCCATTCCCTGTAGCACCACATCAGTGATAGATTCAACAACAGCGCTGGGATCATCCGGCGAGAAGCAAACCCGCCCCCATGGGTAGGATGCAAAAAAGACCGGATTCCGTCCCAATCCGCCGACCTGTTATGCCAAACATGGCGGCAACCTGCAGAACGCAACCGCGAGGGGAGCGTGAGTGGCACCACACTCCGGATCAGACAATGGTCTGAAGAGCCGAGAGGGGCATCGACGGAAACCTGATATCCGTCCGGATGAGAGGTCAGCAGAAGGTCCAACAGGGACGGTGTATGATCCTCCACATCTGGAATCTGCGTAGGCGAAGTAACTAGTTGTGTCAGACCATATGCCAAGGCAAAGTCATAAACCGATCTCACCGCATGATCGGTTAAACGTGAACCGAGCCATTTGGCGTGGTGGGCGTTAAAACCGCCAAGGTTCACGATCTCTGCGAAAGGGATCTGTTGTAGCAAGAAATCTGTAGCCATTTGGACGTGGTCGATGAGTCGGTCTGTTTCGGCATTACCGCTAAGGGACCTATAGAGGCACCCGTAGACGCGCGGATAGTCGTCGCTGTCTACGCGTAGCCAAATGATGGACAGGTCCGAACCTTCAAGACTGCCGAGGCGTCGAGAACAGATGTCCTCTCTGACACATACGCAATCTCCAGCCCGAGGCACAAATGAGTGCTCCAATTTGTACCCCGGGGTAGGAGAGATACGAATTATGAGCCGGTGAGGACAACTGCGTCTCGGTCAGAAAGAGCAAGGCCGGCTTCGCCGTCTCGAGATAGTAGTGGACGGCGTTTAGGTTCAAGTGAAGTCCCCTGATGTTGCAGAAATTCACGGATAGCGCGGCAGGGGTCGCCTTGGTATTGTTGCTCAGCTTACCCCGAGCAGTTATGTTTTTGAGCGGAATTTTGCCCCCCCCCCTCACCCCAGTATACGCGGGGCAGCCTGATTACCAACGCTCAGGAGTGGATGAACATGGTCGTGGATGCTCAGCGAGGGATTCTCCAGGGGTGCTGGTACCCTCCTGGGGTAGTCTTTGGTGTCATTCCGCTACCATGTTGATGGGGGTGGGGGGGAATTGTGCCTCCGGCCACCTTCACTCAATAGACGAAACGCAAAAGCAGAGCTTCTACGTCACCGGTATTCTGTGAGGTCGTGGTACCAACCCGGCTCGAGCCGGCTCATACGTGCAACAGCAAAAACTGCCGCGTGGCTCTACCACCGTTAAATTAAATTGAAAATAATTTCTTCAATCACACCATATTTCCAATTTAGGTGACTTTTGACGGTGGGTGACTGCAAATTTTCATGCACTATTATAAAAAATAAAATAATTATTAATTATGTTCATAATGTCGAATATATTAAGTAAATATAAAAAAATCTAAAGTAAGATAATTCAATTTCTTAAAGATTGTTCAAATAAAAGTCTAAATTACGTATGAATTGATCGATCCTGAGTTTTGATACATAGATTGGTTATTTTGTTTCCTTTTTTTAAATCTACAATGAAAAATATTTCCATTCCGTTTATTACATAGTTTATGAATTTAGAACAGCTTCCAATTTCAGTTACAAAAACTTATCTCTTAAGTGGAAATTTTGAATTTAAGCAACGTGACGGTAACCAGATATTACAATTATGCCAAATTTCAATTATGTACATACAACTTCAGAGAACAACGTTATTGACAGAGAAAGACTCACGGACAGACAACGATAACTAGGTAAGAATACAAAAATGAAACATTTATGATGTCGATTAAGCGTAGTAAAGAATTAAATTATTATTTGTATTTGTATTTTACACATTAAAAATTACAAAACTATATAGAAATACATTTTTTTATTTTTTTATTTTTTGTTCTAGCTTTCAAGGATACCTAATTACTTAATTACTACATACATACGTATAGTATTTAATTCTGTACATAATGAAGTTCGCTTTGAAAATTGTTGATCGTTATAGGATTTACGACTTTACTTCCCATTAACAAGTATCTGAATTGCACAAGTGTTTCTGTTCATTATCAATTCTTTATGAATCCCAACTCCATTTGAAGCCATTACTGAGGCCCTCTTAGGCAACATTTAATCACTCACACACGGAAAACTTCCTTTTGTTTTCCTAACGTTAAAGGTTTAAAGAACTTTTGGTACTTTAATTAAAGTCTGTTATTATAATACTTATGAAGCATTCGTAAACGTGGAAATACCATGCTGGTGTTTCTTTAATTTGCAACGAGGGTAATCGACATAGCCCAACATACTAGTAAGCTGAAGTGGCATTAGGCCGGCCATATAGCTCGAAGAACCGACAACCGATGGGGAAGAAAGGTTCTCGAGTGGCAGCCTCGTACCGGTAGGCGAAGTGTAGGGCGACCCCACACAAGATGGAGTGACGACCTGGTAAGACATGCAGAAAGTCGATGGATGCAGGTGGCTCAGGACCGTGCTTTGTGGCATTCCTATGGGGAGGCCTATGTTCAGAAGTAGACTTATGAAGGGCTGTAATGATGATGATGACTCGGGATTAACTAGGACTTCAAAGTGACAGATATTTGAGAAAAATTCATGGGGTGTTGTAAATCTATCAGAAAGTTTAAATATTATTTTTAAACAAAACTGTATTAATACTTAAGAATAAATGATTGATCGGAATCCCTCAGAATGAGGTGATCTCTATCAAATTCTTTCTGAATATTTTTATATTTAAATGTGGAACATGTGCACATGTGCATGTGAACGTTGTTAACGAGAGACTTATGGACTATAAATCCGACGATTGCCGGATTCGAAGATTACCGTGTCCCCTCTCTTTGGATACCATAGTAGATTTTTTACAGATTAAGGGTAACAAACGAATACACAGTTCACTTGATGGTAAGTGGTTGCTGCAGCCCACAGACATCTACATCTATCTTCTATTACAAATCAAAAGGCACAAGCAATCAGTTGTTGCGCTGGGGGCCGCGGGTTCGAATCCCACACGGAACAAGTATTTGTATGGTGGCCTACAAATAATTTTACCGGGTCTGGATGTTTGTCCTTGTGCAATTTATGTTTGTAAACTGCCTCCATGACACAGGCGAAAATCCTAGTGTGGGGGCAACGTTTTTCTAAAAAAAAATGCAGAAGCGTTGTCATCCGTTAGGACTAAAATGGAATGCCTCTTTTCCCATAAAAAGGGTCTTCGGTTCTCTACACTCACGTTTCTCCGGTCGAGCCTACCCATTCATGCTACAAATATACTATTAATATACAAAGATACAGCATGGCTCTACCACGTATATATAAAAGCAGTAAAAAAATACTATCTTGTGTAACCGCATAACGCCGTGTAGTAACGGCGTAAGATAAGCCACTATCCAATGTCACCGTTTAGGTATCTTAAGAGACGAAAAAAGAAAACAGCACATTGAAAGCAGCATCTTCCTGATAATAACTCAAAATAATAAAAAATCCACGGTAGCCAAACCGCTTGCAAGCGTGGCTACTGTGGCAAATATATCTCTTATGAAGCAATATATGGCAGAGGCCTACGTCCATCAGTGGACTTTGATAAACTGAAATGATGACGATGAGTTATGAATAATTACATATCAACGTCATTACCATCATCAAATCCTTTTAAAAGTCCACTGCTCTTACAGATTTTCACAAAAAAATTCCACAAAAGTCGGTCCAAATCAACCTGCATGTTTTATGGAATAAGGGTGACAAACGAGCACACTGTCTACCTGATAGTAAGTGGATGCTGTGGCCCATATGCGTTTTCCATTGAGTTCATCTATTGAGTTCCTGAATGCCTTACCAGTTCGTCACTTTATATAGGGAGGGTTTAATTACTGAAACGAAGCTGGCACTGGAGTACCTTTTTACTCCAACGGTTGTCGATTCTTTTAGCTAGTAGTATGTGACCAGCCCATTTCCATTTCTCTAACTCACCAGTGGTGGTGGTGACCACAACACATGAATAATTCCACCATAGATCCTGATAGGGCGATACAATGGTTTCCACTTTTTTTATAGTATAGGGTGACAAACGAGCACACAGTCCACCTGATGGTAAGTGGTTGCTGTGGCCCATAGACATCTACATTTATCCTCCTTTGCGAATCAAAATGCAGATGCGTTGCCACCCGTGAGGACTAAGATGGAATGCCTCGTTTCCAGTAAAAAGAGTCTCCGGTTCTCTACACTCAACATACGAAACACAGCAGCATTAAGCTGCTATTTGACGCTGGTATTTTGTGAGAGCGTGGTCCTTCCCCGGTCGAGCTGACCCATTCGTGCTACAAATATACTACTAATATAGCTGCAGCATGGTTCTACCACGTATAAATTTTTCACGTTTTTGGCGAGCAGGTTGGCAACCACTGTTTTTATTTTTAGTTGTTAGACGCTGCTGCCCATCTCCTGGTTCGTTTCCCTTTGTTGCCCTTTACAAAGCCGGCTGGCCGATATAGAATGTAATGTTGGAAAAGTATAATGTTTCTTTGGACTCAATGTTCTCGACTACACTGCTGCTGGTTGCTGGTTCAACTCGCTGGACTACTTCTTCTTTTTGACGAATTTCTTCTATTTTTCGTAAATTTGCATGATGGAAAATTTTTCTTTACGCCTTCGCTCTTTCCACTATGTTTTTTCTTAAAATTTTATCTTTGTTAGTATAACTTTCAGTGATTTCCTCAAAAAAATTGTAACAATGTGGCCCTTTGTCATATTTGAATTTAATTTTCCTTTTCGTCATATCCACTTTAATTATGTCAATTCCAGTAAATACACATACAGTTAAATTATTTTTTTAATTTAAATCATTTTGCAGGCCATGGCGCGGCGGTGCGCTTACATTGTCGCAGCACACCACATGGCGGGGTCGCCATGTAATGTTGGAAAGGTTTCAATGAGAAGAGACGTATTAATCTGTCTAGGACTATAATGAGACTACTCTCTTAACAATTGCGATTAAAATCAATTTAAAAGTCGTGTAGGCTGCTCTATATTACAAGAGTAGTAGAAAACTACTATGACTAAAACTACTTTTACGGGTTCTATGACGTTTAATTAACTTGTTTTTATTTATTCCCGACGTTTCGGGTACTTTACAGCACCCATGGTCACAGGGGACTGAGATAATTGAACTCCCGATATCAGAGTTAGCCAGGAGTACCTTCAGCTTTTTAATTATTAAGTTTGGTCCGATCTACGCAGAAGATTAAACGCGATAGAACACTACACGATAAATAAACACATAGAGATAAATATCTTATAAGTAATATATAAGCAAAAATACATATTATGTGCATATTATATTGGCATGCTAAAAAAATATATCTTAATGGAGTGCTTAATTCTTACTCAACCACCACACTGCAGCTTTCACATAATAGCGTGAAATGGAATAACGCTCATAGCCTAAAGGCATTTGGCCCGCCCATTGTAATCCTTTTAATTAAAGTGTGTATAAAACAGAGCAAAATTTCATTCTTAATCGAGAATGTTGAATATTTGATGTGAGTTTCATATTGGACAAAAGCATCTGTAAATACTCAATAAGTGAAATATTATGATAAGTAGTAAATAAATCGTATCAAGATATTATCATACTTTCTCACTAAACTTGGATGTTTTCCAGATAAACATCGTCAATTTTGTCTATCGAACGTCAATGGTATTTATATTTTTTTATATGTATATATATATGAAGGAAAGAAAAAATTACACTTTGGTCGATATTGAGTTATATATATCATTGGAATCAGATTTTTTTTTCAGCGTCGATTGGTCCTAATGTCGTGCTTCTACGATCAATTTAATCTCGCTTAGTTATGTTAAAATTTGAGGATTTTTTATAGTTTTAGGCGACCAAAGACGAATATTTTCTTCATTTAAAAAATATTACGTTTAGGACCATTTTAATCTACCTTATTTCTGCTTAGTAAATTTATCCAGTTTTTGATATAAATTATTTTGGTTTTAAGTTGCTTTTTCCTGAAGTTATGAAAAAAAATTTTTTTTGCAGCCTCTTACCTTTTTACCTTTTTTTATAGGATACGGTTGACACACGAGCACACAGTCCACTTGATAGTAAGTGGTTGCTGCGGCCCACAGACATCTACATCTATCCTCTATCACAAATCAAAATGTAGATGCGTTGCCACCCGTGAGGACCAAGATGGAATGCCTCATTTCCAGTAAAAAGGGCCTCCGGCCACCTGCACTCTCCAAGCGAAACGCAGAGGTAAACCTCTACTTCAGGCTGGTTTTCGGTGAGGTCGTGGTACCAACCCAGTTCGAGCCGGCCCATCCGTGCGACAGCAAAAGCTGCCACCTGGCTCTACCACTGTAAAAACCTGTCCTTAATATTAGCTATTTGTCATTTAGATATTATTGACCAGGTCTGATTAACTAAAAGATGTCTTTTTGTGATATTTTTTCTTCCTGTAATTTTGTCGCTTAAATTAATATGACCTGCCGTTTTGTAATATATTTTGTTAAGATATCTCTTTCAGGAATATTTATTTAATAAAATGTCAGTTGAGACTTCCGCGTTGATCTTGAAGTGTCGTGTAACTAGGTTGTGATTTAATATTGAAGTGGTAGTTAGGAACAAGAAATTGAATCACCGTGCTACAAGCTGGCGCTAGGTGAATAAGTGTGTGACCGCGCGTCCCAATGACTCGCCGCTTGGTCTAGAGAAACGGTAATTATTTTCATTTAAGTGTTACAATAATCTTTTTAGTTGTGCTAATGTTTGAGCTACTCATATTTTAGAACTGCGAAATGAACTGCGTTTTTTGAAATTAATAGACCTAGTTTTAATTAATGCAGGTATTAGTCCCAAGTACCTCGTTCGAAGATAATATACCAAGGATTAGTTAATATAATTAACTTTTATTTTGATAATAACATAATTTTGTTAGTCTTTGCTCCTTACCCATACGAAATGATTCTGAAGATTATAATGTCGTGTAATTCTAAGAAAAATATTTGATTATTTTTAAGTATTTCAAAGTTGCTTCTCGCCGGTTGATTCCAACGTTGTTTCTGATTTTGTCGCTGATATGGAACTTCAGGGAAAGGCCCTATTTATTCCATCATCTGTAGTGCCCATCGTAGGTAGATCACAACGATGAATTGATAGCTCATGTAAAATTGCATCTTGCGATAAGCGGGAGAAAACAAACACCAAAAAGAAAAGAAGTATAACAAAATATAAGAAGTATAACAAAATAAAGAAAATTCCGCTTCCAGGTCCTTCAAAAGAGTCATTGCTAACGCAAAGCAGTGCACTGATTCGTGCGTAAATCTGCAGAATTGGCGAGATATTAGTTCGCGTTTCATCGGGAATCCGTGCATTCTAGTCTCTCGCCAAGGATGTCCAAGGGAACTTCTGTCAGCCATCTTTTCATCCTGCACAGAGAGAACGACTCACTGGCCCATGCCGCAATGGACAAAGCCGATCTGTTAAACTCTCTTTTTGCGTCCAACTCGACTTTCGTTGACGGGAGGAACACACTGCTGACCATTCTGCGTTGTGAGTGCTCAGTGCGCAAAGCGCTCCTCTACCTGAATGTTAACAACTCGAGTAAATCTTATGAAATTCCTAATGTTGTGCTGAAGACATGTCCTACCAGGCGTAGGGGTAATCCCGAACTCATGAAGATAGCTTTAAAGCACCCGATAACTAAAAATAGCGACAGTTCAGCTACAAGCCTATTACCCCCTTGTACTCCAAAATCATGGATATCATTATAAACTGCCAGCTGATTACGTACCTTGAGGTCCACCAGCTAATTAGTAACTGCCAACACTGGTGATCTTCTAGTGTACCTGACTCTCAAGATGTATGCGGTAGAGTCCAAGAGGAAGACCTTGGCATATCAAATTCCTTCGATCGGGTTTGGCACAAAGTGCTTCTTTTGAAGCTTACTTCATATTTGCTTCCCAAGAAATTGTGCAATTGGATTACAAGTTTTATTGAATGTTCCGACTGCAATCACATTTATGGTAGGATTCCACAAGGCTGCGTGCTAACACCTCCACGGTTAATTTTAAATATCAATTATATGTTGCAAACTAGCAACATTAATTGGTATACGTATGACAGCACAGGTGATGTAGTTTACATAGGCCGTACCAATGTTTCTCGGAAACACGTCATCGAGTACCGGAACAAACTTGCGCCTAAAGTCAAATCTTTGTCGAATAAAGTCTCAGTCTCAGGATCGGTCTCTGAAGACACAGGTTTGCGTTTTTACCGCTAAAAAGAACCCCTTTATTGTATCACTTCAATTTCAGGGCTATTTCATTTTCGGCCTCCATTTTATCGAATGATGTGCAGTTCTACGGTCACTTGGAAGGGAAGGCAGAATTGACTTCTAAAAAACTTGGCGTCCTTAGCAGATTGGAACAGAATTTTATGCAGACACACTGCTTGTAACTTTACAAGACGCAGGTTCGGCCTTACATGGAATAATGTTCTCATCTCCAGGCTGTGACTCCTCATTCACACATTCTTCTTATCAAGTTCTTTCCGATCAGCTTGATTTACTTGTGCTGCGAAGAGAATTTGAGGAATTATTTGGGTTAATTCCAGCCACCAAATTCCACCAACGCACAATGTAACAAAACTGACGATGTAATCCACACAATCTAGGTGCTTGTGGTCTATCACTATGCGATTTGCTTGGAGTTTCTTTCCTTGCTACAACTTCTTTGTGCAATTGTTTACCGCCGGCGATTTCTCCGAACCAATATGACGTAGACGTTCAAGAAACGAACTTACTCCTCTTTAAAATGCCGATTTACAATTACCCTGATGTTGTGGATGCTCGTGCGTGGCGGTAGACACATACTACTTGTGAATTCTTTTTATTCTTATAAAACCGAAGGTCTCTGACGATATTCGTAACTGGTGAAGATACTTTTAATTTTTATTTAGAAGCCTGTTTTGTTTCGGTAACGTGATATTGAATCACGAAATTGAATATTTTTTGTTATTAAAAAAATTGATGTTTAATAAACAATTGCTAGTGGTTTTTTCTCTTTTAAACCTATAATCCGCATTGAATTATTAGGGGCAAAACCTCATTTTAATTTGTTCTCTGGTAAAACTATCCCAGACAGAAATTATCAATCATGAAGTGGTAACTTTTACCAGATCACAAAAATGTTCTTTTTATTATATAGGTATTTTTTCCATGCTCAAATTCTTCAAAAATGTCTGATTATGACTTTTTTTTCGGTTTTTACTTCAAGAATCGGATGTCGGTAAGTTGATTTTTCCCGTTCGCGATTTTTTATTTTTTTTACTAAAAGATAATTAAAGAAGTGTCATCTGCAAATAATACTATATCATGTTTATCCCCTACTATGTAAGGTAAGTCATTAATGTATACAAGAAACAGAAAGGGGCCGATAATTAAGCCTTGAGTCGCGCCCATTTGTACCATCGATCCGGAAGAGCTCATATTCTTAATGACAACTTTTTGCGTTCTCTTACTTAAATATGAAATAATTAATTTAAGAGCATCACTTCTTACACCGTAGTTTTGAAGTTTCCTGATTAATGTTTCATGGTGAACACAATCGAAGGCCCTGGATAGGTCACAAAATATACCCAAAGCATCCTGTGAATTCACCCATGCATTAAAGATATATTTATTTAGCTCAACACCGACATCAGTTGTGTCGAGGGACCCCCTGTGAAACCAAATTAATTTTTATAAAATAAATTATTTATATTAAAAAAATGTAACATTTGATCAAGAACAATTTTTTCAAAAATCTTACCAAGTGTTGGTAGTACAGAAATATGTCTAAAATTGGCGGGGTCTAATGTACTACCAGATTTAAATAAAGGTATTACTTTACTATGCTTCATAAAATGAGGAAACACACCAGATTCGATACTAGTATTAAAATAATAGCTAAATGAGGCGCGATTGTATCTATTATAGACGCAATAACTTTAACGGAAATCCCCCACAGATCACACAGTTTTCTCAATAGTTTTAAAATATTTAACAATATCTTTTGATGACACTTAATGAAATGTAAAATTTTTGTACACGCATTTACATTCTGTTTAAGTAATGATTCGGCGATGGCAGGAGAAAAATTCAATGACTTAGTGATCAAGATCGGAATATCAGTAAAATATTTCTCAAAAACCATTGATACGTCCTTATCTGATACAGTTAATTTGTTGTTAACACTTAACTGGTAATTTGAATCGCGAGAGTTGATCTTACCAGTTTCGCTATTAATTATACTCCATGTCATTTTAATTTTATTGGAAGCCTTCTTAATTTGTGAAGCCGTCTTAATTAAATTAAATTGGTAAACAAATAGGGAACTTACTTAAAGTAGGCAATAAAGTGTCCAAACAGCTTTTTAATCATGTAAGAATCATTCCAACAGGGTCATATATATATAGGTGGAAAGGAAAAAATAACCAAGCGACACATAGGCAACTTAACAGGAGAGCTGATTAAAGTTTGAAATTTTGAAAAAGAAAACATGAGCGCGACTGAAGGCTCAATTCTCGGCCCCTTTCTGTTTCTTGTATACATTAATGACTTACCTTACATAGTAGGGGATAAACATGATATAGTATCATTTGCAGATGACACTTCTTTAATTATCTTTTAGTAAAAAAAATAAAAAATCGCGAACGGGAAAAATCGACTTACCGACATCCGACTCTTGAAGTAAAAACTGAAAAAAAAGTCATAATCAGACATTTTGAAGAATTTGAGCATGGAAAAAATACCTATATAATAAAAAGAACATTTTTATGATCTGGTAAAAGTTACTTACCACTTCATGATTGATAATTTCTGTCTGGGATAGTTTTACCAGAGAACAAATTAAAATGAGGTTTTGCCCCTAATAATTCAATGCGGATTTTAGGTTTAAAAGAGAAAAAACCACTAGCAATTGTTTATTAAACATCAATGTTTTTAATAAAAAAAATATTCAATTTCGTGATTCAATATCACGTTACCGAAACAAAACAGACTTCTAAATAAAAATTAAAAGTACCTTCACCAGCTACGAATATCGTCAGAGACCTTCGGTTTTGTAAGAATAAAAAGAATTCACAAGTAGTATGTGTCTACCGCCACGCACGAGCATCCACAACATCAGGGTAATTGAAAACCGGCATTTTAAAGAGGAGTAAGTTCGTTTCTTGAACGTCTACGTCATATTGGTTCGGAAAAATCGCCGGTGGTAAACAATTGCACAAAGAAGTTGTAGCAAGGAAAGAAACTCCAAGCAAATCGCATAGTGATAGACCACAAGCACCCAGATTGTGTGGATGACATCGTCAGTTTTGTTACAATGTGCGTAAGTGGAATTTGATGGCTGGAATAACCCAAATAATTACTCAAATTCTCTTCGCAGCCCAAGTAAATCAAGCTGATCGGAAAGAACTTGATAATCAACTATTCGAGCCGCTCTTCGTTAGATGCAATCAAGTGGATGTGTGAATGAGGTGTCACAGCCTGGAGATGAGAACATTATTCCATGCAAGGCCGAACCTGCGTCTTGTAAAGTTACAAGCAGTGTGTCTGCATAAAATTCTGTTCCAATCTGCTAAGGACGCCAAGTTTTTTAGAAGTCAATTCTGCCTTCCCTTCCAAGTGACCGTAGAACTGCACATCATTCGATAAAATGGAGGCCGAAAATGAAATAGCCCTGAAATTAAAGTGATACAATAAAGGGGTTCTTTTTAGCGGTAAAAACGCAAACCTGTGTCTTCAGAGACCGATCCTGAGACTGAGACTTTATTCAACAAAGATTTGACTTTAGGCGCAAGTTTGTTCCGGTACTCGATGACGTGTTTCCGAGAAACATTGGTACGGCCTATGTAAACTACATCACCTGTGCTGTCATACGTATACCAATTAATGTTGCTAGTTTGCAACATATAATTGATATTCAAAATTAACCGTGGAGGTGTTAGCAAGCAGCCTTGTAGAATCATACCATAAATGTGATTGCAGTCGGAACATTCAATAAAACTTGTAATCCAATTGCATTATTTCTTGGGAAGCAAATATGAAGGAAGCCTCGAAAGAAGCACTTTGTGCCAAACCCGATCGAAGGCATTTGATATGCCAAGTTCTTCCTCTTGGACTCTACTGCATACATCTTGAGAGTCAGGTACACTGGAAGAACACCAGTGTTGGCAATTACTAATTAGTTGGTGGACCTCAAGGTACGTAATCAGCTGGCAGTTTATAATGATATCCATGATTTTGGAGTACAAGGAGGTAATAGGCTTGTAGCTGAACTGTCACTATTTTTAGTTATCGAGTGCTTTAAAGCTATCTCCATGAGTTCGGGATTACCCCTACGCCTGGTAGGACATGTCTTTAGCACAACATTAGGAATTTCATAAGATTTACTCGAGTTATTAACATTCGGGTAGAGGAGCGCTTTGCGCACTGAGCTCTCACACCGCAGAATGGTCAGTAGTGTGTTCCTCCCGTCAACGAAAGTCGAGTTGGACGCAAAAAGAGAGTTTAACAGATCGGCTTTCTCCATTGTGGTTTAGGCTAGTAAGTCATTCTCCCTGTGCAGGATGAAAAGATGGCTGACAGAAGTTCCCTTGAACATCCTTGGCGAGAGACTAGAATGCACGGATTCCCGATGAAACGCGAACTAATATCTCGCCAATTCTGCAGATTTACGCACGAATCAGTGCACTGCTTTGCGTTAGCAATGACTCTTTTAAAGGACCTGGAAGCGGAATTTTCTTTATTTTGTTATACTTCTTATATTTTGTTATACTTCTTTTCTTTTTGGTGTTTGTTTTCTCCTGCTTATCGCAAGATGCAATATTACATAAGCTATCAATTCATCGTTGTGATCTACCTACGATGGGCACTACAGATGATGGAATAAATAGGGCCTTTCCCTGAAGTTCCATATCAGCGACAAAATCAGCAACAACGTTGGAATCATCCGGCGAGAAGCAACTTTGAAATACTTAAAAATAATCAAATATTTTTCTTAGAATTACACGACATTATAATCTTCAGAATCATTTTGTATGGGTAAGGAGCAAAGACTAACAAAATTATGTTATTATCAAAATAAAAGTTAATTATATTAACTAATCCTTAGTATATTATCTTCGAACGACGTGCTTGGGACTAATACCTGCATTAATTAAAACTAGGTCTATTAATTTCAAAAAACGCAGTTCCTTTCGCAGTTCTAAAATATGAGTAGCTCAAACATTAGCACAACTAAAAATTATTATGTAACACTTAAATGAAAATAATTACCGCTTCTCTAGACCAAGCGGCGAGTCATTGGGATGCGCGGTCACACACTTATTCTCCAAGCGCCAGCTTGTAGCACGGTGATTCAATTTCTTGTTCCTAATGACCACTTCAATATTAAATGACAACCTAGTTACACGACATTTCAAGATCAACGCGGAAGTCTCAAGTGACATTTTATTAAATAAATATTCCTAAAAGAGATATCTTTACGCCAAAATATATTAGAAAACGGCAGGTCACATTCATTAAAGTGACAAAATTACAGGAAGGAAAAATATCACTAAACGACATCTTTTAGTTAATCAGTCATTTTAATTTTATTGGAAGCCGTCTTAATTAAATTAAAGTGGTAAAGGAACTTACTTAAATTAGGCAATAAAGTGTCCAAACAGATTTTTAATCAAGTAAGAATCATTCCAACAGGGTACAATTAATATGTTTTCTTTTTCAAAATTTCAAACTTTAATCAGCTCTCCTGTAAAGTTGCCTATGTGTCGCTTGGTTATTTTTTCTTTTCCACCGTCCATATATATATATATATATATATTATAGGATAAGGGTGTCAAACGAGCACACAGTGTGCTCGTTTGTTTTTGTTGTCCAGTAGATGCTGCGGCCCATAGACATCTACATCTATCCTCTATTACAAATCAAAATGCAGAAGCGTTGTCACCAGTGAGGACTAAGATCGAGTGCCTCTTTTCCAGCAAAAAGGGTCTCCGGTTCTCTTCACTCACCATTCGAAACACAACAGCGTTAAGCTGCTATTTTACGCTGGTATTCTGTAAGAGCGTGATCCTTCCCCGGTCGAGCAGATCCATTCGTGCTACAACTACATATACTACTAATATAGCTGCAGCATGGCTCTAGTACGAGGAAAAACGGTTAATGCTGGCCAGGGGGCAAAAAAGAGCACGTTCCGGGCTGGGTGTATACTGTGCATCCGAACAATACAGAATGCTATCACCTTCACATGCTTCTTCATGAGATCCGGGACCCAATTTCGTTTGAAGCATTTAAAAACTATAGATTGTCATGTATATTCCACATTCCAATCAGCATGCATAGCTCTCGGCTTACCTGAAGATGATCAGCATTTGTTCGCAGCAATGAACGAGGCAGCACTTGTCTATCATCGCGAATGATTCCGGATCTTTTTACAATTATTTTAGTGGCCTGCTAATTACCGGCAAAACATTCCTCATAAATGTTCAATTAGCAAAAGTTAGAAAAACTCGCGTAATTGCTTTGGCTGTTGCTTTTTCTGCGATAGCAGCTACACTGCTTGAGTGTGGACGAACTGCTCATGCTACCTTCAAGTGACCATTTAATTTAACAACAACCGATACCCCCATTTGTAATATATCGAAACAAAGTAATTTTGCTAAAGTATTAGAACATTTGTATTAAATCAAAAACCGAACAATTGGAATTGTTAACGCTGGAGAAGAATATCGAAGTATGTTGTTTCTGTAAAACTCTTTTAAAGAATTACGAAAGTAGACTTATTTTAAATTGACGGATTTAAAAAAGTATCACATTTCTGTATGAAACCTTTAAAAAGGAGGCGGTGTTGCCATCTTTGTAAAAAAATCTATTTACTACCATGAAATTCAATGGATATCAGAAATGGCTATATATAGAAAATCATTTTGAATGTTTCGGTGAGGTAATAAGTGGACTAAACTATTTAATAATATCCGTGTATAGAACCTAGATGTTTTCTTGATTAATATGGAGTATTTACTGAGAAAAATAACAATAAGCACAGGAAACTATTATAAAAATATATTTGTAGTGGGCGATTTTAATGTAAATATATTAGAAAATATTAAACTAAGTAAATCGCTACTTGTTTATCTATTTGTTTCTTTTTGCATTCATTATATTTCGATGTTTAGCGTTTGTTTAAAGTTTCAATGCAATTATTAAAATCAAATGCCTGTGGCAGGTAGAAGGAAAAGGGGAGATCTCCCGCCGGGCAAGGTGTTTTGCCAACGCTCCGATTGGTAGTTCAGAGCTATTCTATATATGCTGCTTTAACTTCGGAACTTTTTAGTGCGATTTAGGCTTTGACGTGTTTCGCTTATGGCGCGACGACAGCGCCGCCACATCACCCCCCTTCTCAGACCGGAGGTCGATAATGTAGTCTAGATGTCGACGAATTTGCAAGTGCCAGGGAATTGCCTTGTAAGTCTGCGGTGAGTCGAGAAGAAGGCAAGTAATCTGCGAGAGTGCCGTGAAGCAGAGGAGAGCAGTAAGGCTCAGAGCCGTGCCGAACACTGTAGCGCAGAGAGTAGCTTGAAGGAACAGGAAGCATTATTATTCCAGTGCTGCGATGAACCTTTGTAAAGCTAGATGGCTTGCAGAATGGGAAGACTGCAGACAATATCTGCTCGGGAGCGAATAAATGGGGTGCTTGAGGATGATGACAAAGGTTTGAACTTGTAGTTTCCGAAGGTTGTTGGTTGCGTGTTCATATCAAGTCAGGGTCACCACTGAGGCGGGTGGAAGGAAAAGGGGAGATCTCCCGCCGGGCAATGTGTTCTGCCCGGGGAGCGGCCAACGCTCCGATTGGTAGTTCGGAGCTATTCTATATATGCTGATTTAACTTCGTAACTTTGTTAGTTCGATTTAGGCTTCCACATGTTTCGCTTGTGGCTCGACGACAGCGCCGCTACATGTCGTTAAAACTATCTTTAACTCACTGGACAAATTGTCTATGGTATTATTTATGAATTGTAGATCGAACCGTTTTCGCTGAATCACCGATCGTAACAACCTTTTACTTACCTGATTTGAGATCTTAGCGTTTCCTTGAATGTCCTTTTTTGTTGATATTTGGACACACGTAGGAATGAGATTATGGTCTCTGCATCTTTTCAAGTAATTTAAAATGTTATATATATTGCGCGCTTGGTCTTGAGATCTTCTTTCTAGTGGGCGAATTTTCTTGGCTATTACAAGTCCGTACTAATTCACATAATGATTTGTTATATTTACGCGAAGATTACGCATTAAATGAAACTAATTTTTACGGATTTTTTTGCGTTCAATTTAACTTTTAATTTCCCGATGTTTAGGATGCTTTTCTGCACCCGTGGGTACGGAAGGGACTGAGGTGTTTGACGTAGACGTAGATCTATAAAAACCCGCGTGAAAGAACATATAGCTGCCTTGATGCACCGACGTTCCGGGAAGTCTGCAGTGTGTGAACATGTTAAATATCGTCCCAATCATTACATTAGATTTGATAGATCACAAATCCTCGCAAAAGAACACTAATTCCTACCAAGGATGATTTGCGAGGCTATTGAAATTAAAAAACATGCTAATTTCAATAGAGAAGATGGATGGGTGCTGCCAACTGCTTGGGATCCTACAATTAATAAAATTAAATCCAAACCCAAGCATACTACTGCAGGACTTCAAGATACTATAAGCTCATTCTGCGTAGATCGGACCAAAAGTTAATATTCAAAAACTGATGGTAGTCTGGCTAACTATGACATCGGGATGACAAACACCTTAGGCCCTTCCGTAACCACGGGTGCTGAAAAGCACCCAAAATTTCGGGAAGTAAAAAGTTAAATTAAACGCGAAAAATCCTTAAAAGTGAGTTTCATTTAATGTGTAGTCTTCGCGTATATATAAGAAATGATTATGTGTTTTTTATAATATGTGTTAAAACAGCTTGAACATATAGGCGAACGTGGAATAGCCCTAAAGTTTATGGAATCTTATCTAACTGACAGAATACAGGCAACGATATCAGATACATTTGAAAAAAAAAAAACAAGAATCAATGACTCAAGTACAATCCGATTTCAAAAAATTAAGTCTTAGTATACCGCAAGGTAGCATAATATTCCCACTGTTGTTTCTGATTTACATAAACGATCTTCTGTTAATGATCAATCATCTATGTGTAATGTATGCTGATGATGCTACAATATTCTTATCCAGAGATAAACCAGATGATGCAAATGTTGTGAATGAAATTTATTACACACTAAACACAGTAGTGAACTGGCTAACTTCAATTAATTTAAAATTGAATCTGGGATAAACAAAACTTAAATAATTTTGGAATTGTAATAAAGCTCCAATTAGAATAAAAGAATTAAAAAAAGAAAGAAAAACAAACAATAGAATTAAGGAGTTAGAAAAAAAAGCTTAAATGTTATAATTGATGACGAAAAAATTGAGAAAGTTCATGACATGAGATTTTTGGGTGTCACCATTGATAGTAATTTGAACTGGAAACCACATGTTGAGAAAATAAACAGTAATATTTCAAGTAAATGTTATGCCATATCAATATTGAATAATGTAGCATCGAGAGATGTAGCAAAAAATTATTACTATGGTAATTCTATTGACATTCAGTCCACATTTGTTTTGCAAATAAAGTGCTTAAGGATTATATATACTTAATATTATTCATTATGGCTCACTATGAAATGTATTTATAGACTTTAAATTCCCGATATTAGCATGTATATTCATACTTGAAATTTCTGCGTTTGTCAAAGATAACCAACAACATTTTTATATTAAAAATAATCAAAAATGAACTTGCGAACTCAATATCCTTTGATATGTGCATTTTTAAAGCATCTGGTTACAAGTCTAACCATTTATTTATGTACATTAAATCATTAGAGAGCCCACGATTTAAAAAAAAACTACAAGAATGGTTATTATCAAAATGTTTCTATAATTTACATGAAAATTTTGGAAGTAATTATTGACTTATTGTAGTGCTTTATTTTTTAATTATATTGTACGCCCATAATGGACAAACTGTTGTAACTATTCTCTGTATTTGTAAGACCTCTTACCAATCTTATCTTACCTTATAACAACTTGGCTGATTGTCCTAACGCAGTGCAACAAAGTTTTACATTCTACACTATTTTCCTCTTCTAACTTAAGTCCCGATACGACTTGAAGGAAATTGCTTACACGAGAGCTTACACATGGCTTTATATCAAAGGTAGCCTGATCGTTCTCGTTAAAAGCTTGATTAGCGTAGCTAGGATGTGTTGTGAGACTCGACAGATATGTTTGGTATTTTATAAGGTAACAGTGGAATACGATGTAAATAATTTCGTAACTTGGCACTTAATACGACTTTAAAAATCTTCAAATGAGTTCCAAACGTTATAATAAATGTCTGCACTAGGGTTACATTTTAAATTACATTATAATTCTTGAAATTCACTACGTAATTATTTTATAATCAAAGCGGTACTAAGAAATAAATGCTGCTAGTCCAAAGAATTAAACGCGTTCTTTGAGGTCTCGTTAATTGTTTGTAAGCGTTGATAAATATATAAAAGCTTTTACAAAAATTTACTTCGCAAATATCCGCGTTATAAAATAAAATGATGTGTCTTACCTAGTATGAAGAAGCACCTCCCGCCCTCCCTCAATTGCGTGCACTATCCCCGTCACCACTAATCCCAGCACCGCTACTTCCAACACCACTACACTAGGCAAGACACACCACTGACGATAATACGACACGTGTTTCGCCTCTACACGAGGCATCCTCAGGTGATATAGACTCTACGGTGGCTAATCTTTAGCCACCGTAAAGTCTATTTCTAGTCTAAAAGTGACGGGGATAGTGCACGCAATTGAGGGAGGGCGGGAGGTGCTTCTTCATACTAGGTAAGACACATCATTTTATTTTATAACGCGGATATTTGCGAAGTAAATTTTTGTAAAAGCTTTTATATATTTATCAACGCTTACAAACAATTAACGAGACCTCAAAGAACGCGTTTAATTCTTTGGACTAGCAGAATTTATTTCTTAGTACCGCTTTGATTATAAAATAATTACGTAGTGAATTTCAAGAATTATAATGTAATTTAAAATGTAACCCTAGTACAGACATTTCAAGACGACTCAAACACCCTCCTACTCACCTCGCTTACCTATGGAGCCCAAGATAAAAGTTTATCAAAAGTAACACCTGAACTTTTAATGGTGTCATTATATGGTACGAATGTGCCATCAAAAACAATACGAGGTAGAGTAGGGAAATCTATAAGAGTAACCAATTTTTGACTGTCTATTATTAATGCTATTGCTCTTAATGGATTTCCTTTAAGAGCAAATGACTTACTCCAATCAACAATTAAGTCAAGATATTTGTTTAATAAGCCTATAGTTTGGGGTAAATCCACAAATTTGATATGCTTATTTACTTACTACTTACTAAGCGTAAGTGTAAGCGTGTTTCGCCTCTACACGAGACATCCTCAGGTGAAATAGACTCTACGGTGGCTAATCTTAGCGGTTAGCCACCGTAGAGTCTATATCACCTGAGGATGCCTCGTGTAGAGGCGAAACACGTGTCGTATTATCGTCAGTGGTGTGTCTTGCCTAGTGTAGTGGTGTTGGAAATAGCGGTGCTGGGATTAGTGGTGACGGGGATAGTGCACGCAATTGAGGGAGGGAGGTGCTTCTTCATACTAGGTAAGACACATCATTTTATTTTATAACGCGGATATTTGCGAAGTAAATTTTTGTAAAAGCTTTTATATAATGGATTTCCGCAAAGTAACGCCTGATTCTATTAATTATGTTCATAAATATAATTACGCTTAGCGATAATAGTTTTTAAATTGACTTCTTCCTCCGAAACTAGTGTAGATTCTTTGCTTCTCATCATCATTTCTAATAAACAAAATGCTTACCAAAAATATTGTCATAATGGACGATATACAAACAGAATGCGGACTAAAATTATTGTGTTGTGTGTCGGTAGAATAACCTTGGTCGCTAATCGAAGCTATCTCGCGTGGATAGTGTTTAATGATACGAGAAAAATATTATTATAGTAATAATGATTTGGTGTGGTATGCTTTACAAACGAAACTATATACGTGTAAAAAGGCGTTGCGGGAAATAATAATGATAATTAATGTAATTTAATTATGTATATACGTATATACTTTTTTGTAATGTAGGAAATCATATACGTGTAAAAGCGGTGCGGGAGGGATGTCAGTTGTAATTAATATAATTTAATAATACATTTATAAGTATATTATTTTTTGTAAAATACAAAAATATAACGATATATATAAGATAACTTTTCCAGGGCGAAAAATTAAATTAATAATTAATCGCAGCTCGAAGTGAACAAAAGCGTGTATAAAATTTATTATCCTGGACTGGAGGAGGCGGAGTGAATATATTATTCCGCGATAAGGCAAATGTCCCCAAATACTAAGACACAAATTCGGGCTACAGGAAGGACGTGAAGGAAGGCATGTGCACTCACCTGGACTTCCGCTAAGCTGCCACGTGTCTACAGGAGCTGATTTGCACGTTCGTTCGATGACGGCTGTCTTCACACATATAACTTTCACATATTTTCGCAAAATATAGCATTATTGCAAATGTCTGTACACTTATTGTTTTCTTGTATAGTACAACATCCAAATTAGACATCAGCGCAAGGCGATGATGCGAGATATAGCGGTGCGGTCAGTTGCCTGTCTTGCGAGGTTGTGTGAATCCCGTTTTAAAGTACGAGTAGGAAACCCGGCAATGGACATTGTAGTACTCTTATTTGATAACAATTAAGATCTCCCACAAGAGTTAGAGGCGGTAGTTGCAAAGTGGCGTGAATATGGGGGAAAATGCAGCCATCGTTTTTGTTGCTATACTGCGGGGCGTAGTTCTATAAGTGAATTTAAGTTTTAAGTTTCTTTTTTAGTATGTAATAAATATTGTATACCGTAAAAAAGAAGATCTTTTGGACATATTCTTATGATGATTAGGGAATGAAATGTTAGAACAAAGGTTAATGGATATATTTACAACCTACCATTCAGCTTCAATACTAGCAATGTTTTACATAAGCATTGTATTCAGAAGCTAAAATATAAAAGCTAAAATTTGCAAAAGAATATTAATTCTTTCACAGTTGTTCCTTAACTTTTAGTTATGATAAATGCTCGACCTCTGATTTATTGCGAGAGTTTTTTTTTAAACTTAGTTATATAATATTTATTTTATTTTAATTTAATTCATATGTAATTCAAAATTTAATTTTCATTTCAAAAGTACCACTGGAACAATGATATGATGAATTGAAATAAATGATTATTATTATTATAAACGTAGTTATAAAAGTATTTTAAAAAAACTGTAGTAGATAAATATTTTTATTTGCTAATTCAATCTTTATTGCATTCATTGTTTCAAAAAGAAGTCCAAGGGTGGATTTTATGCCTTTAGGAATTTTTTTGCTTGTTAACCAATGCAATAATTTTCTAAGGTGGCCTCACACTAGATGAAGTAATGACTCGATAAGAGATGCTTCAAATCCGTGACGTGTGGCATTCGTTGTGGGAAGCCTATGTTAAGCAGTGGACATATGAAAGCATGTTATGATGACGATGATGATTGCAATAATTTAACATAAATTTTAGTTTCATATATGCCAGATTCATTTTCAAATTTATCAGATATCTATCATATATATTATACTACCTATTTAATTGCTCCACTATAAAGGAGAAAAAGAAGAAAAAGAAAATTAAACATCAAAACATCTTAAGCAACAGATGTTAAATGCGAGTTTACTGATAATCGACAATCTGCATGTTTAACTCAATTATTCAAGTTGTTGATGAGTTAAAAAGGTTGTGATCATATGAAAACTGAGACGCCATCTTTCAATTAAAAATTAAGAACGATAAAAAATGTTTATACGTGTGGGCTTTGAATTCTGAATTATAAAGATAAATTGATCTTTTCATTACCATTTTTATATAAAATATACTGTTTCTGACGAAATATGATGAAAAGAGTGCTGAGTTCTTTTCAGTACGGTATTATGTACGGTAAGTACTTTTTATACAATTTAGGGTAATGACGAAAACTTAACGAGCACACAGTCCGTCTAATAGTAAGTGGACGCTGTGGCCCTTAGACACTGACTTTATATATAAAAATTACGTGTTACATTGTTTGTCCGCGATGAATTCCTAAACTACTAAACTGATTGCAATGAAATTTTGCACACTATGTTCAGTTTGCTCTAACTTGAGAGATAGGATAGTTTTTATCCCTATAAGTGACCCTCAATATTTTTTATTACGAATTTAAGAATTTTTTTGGGGCACTGGGTCGTCGGAGAGAGCAGAACAACGTCTGCCTGGCCAGCTAGTTTTAAACAAAATAAAGTGTAATATAATTGAGAATAATTAAATTGAATTTAAAGTAATAATGAACGTTAATATTTTTGAACATAATGTATGGAAGGGACTAGCTCCTGACATACAGGATTCCTAGTTCAGGAGCTAGGGCTCAATCCGAACAAGTGCAACATTTATTTGAGATTTAATAAAGTATTACTAAAGTATAATTAGTTTGAAGAAGACTTCCCTCAATTGCATGCACTATCCCCGCAATAATTAATCCCAAATTCACTACACATCCATCGCAGAATCTATTCCACCTGATGATGCCTCGCTTAGAGGAGAAACACGTGTCATATTGCCGACGATGCTGTCTTTCCTAATGGTGTAGTGGTGTGGTGTAGTTCTTGAGACTAGGTAAGACACGTCTTTTTTATTAAATTCTTTAAGCGGATCTGAGATAATAATTAATTTTTAAAGTCTTTCATGTCATGAAAGTTTCATCATGATGTTTTGCCTCTACGCCAAGCACGTAGTAAATTCGTAACAAAAATTGCAATTGGCCATTTCATTAGTATCGATAGAATCAAAACAGAATTGCTCGAGACAACCTAGAATTAAAATTTCAGAAGTTATAGGGCGTGAATAGACAATAACCATTCTAACATAAAAAGCATCATTATATTTTTACAAAGCATTACGTGTTATTTATTTAAGAAATCTCATTCCATTGCGGCTTATTGAATAAATAAGTCTCCAGAAAAAATATATTAGTTGTCTTCCTCGCTTGCGCCATTAGAAAATTGAAGGCGCATTACTTTGGAAATAAATGTAACACCGAAAAGTGTTTAACCATATAACTAGCTTTGCATTTTTTCTTGTCGTTCAATGTATATTCAAAATATAATTCCCGCAATTGCCTCTTTCTGATGCTAATAAAACAAATATCAATATGTATTCCATCTCCGCTGGCAAGCATACAATTGCTAATTGCTATTTTAAGTAAAGACTTACACGTTCAAGCCCAAATATTTATTTATTTATTATATTTTTCAAATTATGAGAACCATTACAGGATATTAGCGTAAAACGTTACTTTGTTTAATATCTTAGTCATCATCATTATAGCTCACCAAGGAGTGCACAATAATACGCTCCTTAGCTATTTGCACCTATCGACTTCTTGCATGTCTTTAGGTAAGTCGTCACTTCACAGTTCACTGATTACTTAAATCATTTAATATACAAGTCAATATTTACAGTATAATTCAAAATTAAGTTTATAAGCGTACAAAAGTTAATCCACATATATAGCTATAAATTTTCTTTTTCCTTTGTTTCAAACTTAACAAAAACTACTCTAAACTCATTTCGCAGACAGAAAATAACTCGAATTTCTTATTAAATAGTGAGAAATCAGCCAGTTGTGCTTGAACATTGTATTATATAAATTTTAAATTGAAAGAAAGAGCGATTTTATGCTCCACGATATTAAATAAAATTAAGAGATTATGTGGAAAAGCTGTTTTTTTTTGTAATAAAAATACGAGTAAATTGATATCGTCTAAAGTACTTCACGTCGAGCTATTATGGTTGTGTTGCTGATTTATGTGTACAAAAAATCATTTTTCCATAAATTTTCCATTTTTATTGTCATAAATAGGCCTAAATACGTTGTATCGATTTGCAAACTCGTATCGATTTATTGATTTATTATCAAATATACTTCTAACCGATCTTCCGCCTCTTCCTACCACTATGATACAGTACTTAAAACTAGGGAAGATGAACTCCAACGTCCCATTCTTATTCTTAAGACTGATTGTGGCCTGGGTGTCATCACCGGATAGGCCTGCCGACATCAATGATGAGGCAGGGTGGTTCCAGGAGGCCATGTCCGAGATATGTGACGTGGCAATGCCCCGCGTCCGGCCAGGAAGCGCCCGGCGCCAGGTGTATTGGTGGTCGCGTGAGCTGACGTCTCTGCGCGAGGCGTGTGTCGCCGCGCGGCACCTGTACGCCAGGCATCGCAGGCTCCGCATTCGTCCACCGAATGCGGCAGCCATTGAGGCGGAGCTGTACGAGGGATACAGAGCGGCGAAGACCGCCCTCCGGGAGGCTGTCATGCGGGCCCGGGATCGGGCCCGTGAGGAGATGCTGGAGACTCTCGACAGAGATCCGTGGGGGCGCCCTTACAAGATGGTGCGGGATAAACTCCGCACCTAGGCCCCCCCGCTGACGCAGAGTCTCCGGCCTCAGCTCGTGGAGGACGTGGTGAGCGCTCTGTTTCCTGCGCGAGGGGAACATCCACCCCCGCCTATGGCTCCGCCACCTGCGGTGCCGGAAGCGGACCACCAGGACGACGACGACGACATCCCGGAAGGGACTGGGGTAGACCTGAGAGTGGCGGTACGTAGGCTCAAGGCCAGGAATACCGCCCCAGGACCCGATGGCTTGCCTGGCAAAGCCTGGGTCCTGGCCTCGGAGGCTCTCGGGCCCCGACTGGAGGGGCTCCTAAGCGCATGCTTGGAGAGAGGCCAATTCCCGCTTCGTTGGAAGACGGGGAAGCTGGTCCTCATTCGGAAGCCGGGGCGCCCTGCGGACTCTCCGTCCGCATACCGGCCCGTGGTGCTGCTCGACGAGGTGGGCAAGCTCTTTGAAAGAGTCATTGCAAACCGCCTCGCCGAGCACCTTGCGGGGACGGGGCCGGATCTTGCGGAACACCAGTTTGGTTTCCGCAAGAGGCGCTCTACGGTGGACGCCATCATGCGCGTAAGAGCCCTCACGACGGGGGATGCAGTGGCCAGGGGGGGGGGGGTTGTTTTGGCGGTGTCTCTCGACATCGCCAACGCCTTCAACTCCATGCCCTGGAGCTGCATTAGGGAGGCACTCCGGTATCACCGGGTGCCGACCTATCTCCGTCGTATAGTCGGGGACTATCTGACGGATAGGGCCGTCATCTACCCCGGTCGCAACGGTGAGTGGAACCGGCGAGAGATGTCGTGCGGTGTCCCACAGGGTTCGGTTCTGGGGCCGCCCCTGTGGAACATCGGTTACGACTGGGTGCTGCGCGCCGATCTCCCTACCGGCGTCAGCGTAGTTTGCTACGCTGACGACACGCTGGTACTGGCACAGGGGGGGTCGTACGAGGCGGCGGCGGAAAATATGACACGCGGGGTTGCGATAGTCGTTGAGAGGATCCGGCAGCTGGGTCTTGAGGTGGCTCTGCACAAGTCCGAGGCCATGCACTTCCATGGTCCTCGGAACAGGCCACCACAGGGATCCTCAGCGATGGTAGGAGGGGTATCCATCGGCGTCGAGTCGACGTTGAAGTACCTAGGACTCGTCCTCGACGGCCGATGGAACTTCGTTGAGCACTTCCGACGTTTGGCTCCCAAACTGGAACGGACCGGGGCTGTCTTCAGGCGGCTCCTGCCGAACCTGGGGGGGCCAAACGCCTCCTGCCGGAGGCTCTACGCGGGGATTGTGCGGTCCATGGCCCTTTACGGGGCCCCGGTGTGGGCGCGTGGTTTGGCGCAGCTTGCCGTCCACCACCTGAACGCGCCCCAAAAGGTGGTTGCCGTAAGAATGGTTCGCGGCTACCGCACGATCTCCCGCGAGGCAGCGTGCCTCCTTGCCGGATTGCCACCATGGGATCTGGAGGCGATAGTCCTCGCGCGCCTACACGAATGGCGCGCGGAGGCACTATGCCGGGGGGAAATCCCGCTGCCACGGCAAGTTGTCGTGCAGCGGACAGACTTCCGGCATGATCTCATGGCGACATGGAGAGAGCGACTGTCGCAACCCCGTGCTGGGCACGCCACTATAGCGGCGATAAGACCCCTCTTTGAGGAGTGGCTTGAGAGACGCCACGGCGTCCTCACCTTCCGCCTGACGCAGGTCCTCACCGGACACGGTGTGTTCGGGAGGTTCCTGCACCGAATCGGGCGGGACGAAACGCCCGGGTGCTCCCACTGCGAGGATCGACCGGAGGACACGGTGGAGCACACCGTGGAGGTGTGCCCTGCCTGGGCGGAGCACCGCCGTGTCCTCGTAGCGGCGATAGGCGGCGGCGACCTCTCGCGTCCGGCCCTGGTCGAAGCCATGGTCCGGAGCGAGACGGAATGGGATGCCGTCACCACCTTCTGCGAAGCAGTGATGCTAGCGAAGGAGGTGGCGGAGCGGGAGAAGGAGAGAGCAGCAGCTTTCCTTCCCGGCCGCCGCGGGAGACGCCCCGGGCGTCGGGGGCTACGTCGTGGCCCCCGGCCACCGTAGGCGCGGGCCTGTGGACGGCGAGCAATGGGTAGCTCGCCGTCCGTCCGTCTAACGACGACAGGCCGTGTCGACGGCGCGTTTTGTTCCACGCGCGCCTCAAAGAGCTGTCAGCAGCGTGAAGGGGCCCGCAAGGGCCGACGCCTGCCGGGGCTGCGGGCTGTTCGAAAGAGATACCGCGGCTCCGGAACGTAAGGGCACTGAAGGAACACGGATGGTTTTTAGTCAGTAAAAGTCTGACACTCCCTTCCGCTCCACCCAGAGCGAAAAGCGTCATTTGATGATTTTCCATCCGCAAAAAAAAAAAAAAAAGACTGATTGTGGTGCCTGTAGGAATAGTATTACATCGAAAATTTCAAAATGTTTTAAAATTTTTATAAACCCTCCCACTTAACAATATACAGGGTTATTTTGCAATATCCGACCAAATTTGGAGAGAAGGTTCAAAAGAAATAATATAAGCTAAAGGCAAAGAAAAATTAATTAAAAAATATCTCAAAAATTCTGTCCTTTTTATCTTTTCAATTCAAAATGCGTGGTATTGCATTATTTTAACTATTTTTACTGCTCACGCACACATTCGTAAGGGTTGATCTGTAGGCAAAAACGTTGGTGCCCATAAATCGAATTCAATTTAGGATAATTTCAAATAAAAGTAGAAGCCTTATTTACTCGTATTTTCAACAACTGCAATAACGGTATAGCATTATCTATACCTATGTTTGAACAAAAAATTAAATATTTTGGTTACTCTTTGAAAAATAACCCTGTATAACAATAACCATTATAATGACAGTCTATCAAAAGTCCTATTAGTAGTATAGTTGTAGCACGAATGGGTCGGCTCGACCGGGGAAGGACCATGCTCTCACAGAATACCAGCTTGCTAAAATGACAGCTTGACACTGCTGTGTTTCGTATGGTGAGTGTAGAGAACCAGGTACTCATTTTACTAGAAAAGAGGTATTCCATCTTAGTCCTTACGGGTGACGATGCATCTGCATTTTGGCTTTAGTTGCCTCACAAGCGGGTTGGCGACTGCAGTTATTTTAATACTTTGTTTTGATATCGGGAAGATCCTGCTGCCCATATCCCATTTCATTTTCCTCTTACGACACCATCAGAAAGATATGGGGCAGGGGGTATTTTGAAAGAACCACTACGCAGTGTAATATGAATGTAAATATGTACAAATTTACACACGACAAAACGACATCGCTGAACTTACTTGTAATGTAGCAAACGCAACTGATTGAAATATAGCGTAGCGCGTCTGATTTCAAAAGTATTGTTCTCCCTACTCAGTGTTATGTACATTTTCCTTTTAACAAAGCAATGAATCAAAATTTATTTGTGATTTTCGAAACGAAATTGATGATACCATTTCTTCTGTTGTGTACCGATGCGAATTTACAAATAGGAAAAATGGCAATATGTCATTTACGTATAAGTCACACATATATTTTTATCAAGTACGAGCTAAATGTGAGTAACAGTAGTTTCGTACAGTGAAGCTTTTACCAAATGGTTTCTGAGAACATTCCATTAACGTCTCCGCTTGTGAAAGATAAAAGACTTTTATCAATTGACTTAAAGGTACGCATAATATTTGGTGTATGTATTAAAATTGAGTAACGCTCCATAGCGCAGTCGGAACATTTATTTGTGGCGTTAAAGGCTCCGGGATTAAATCCCGCACGGAACAAGTAGTATGTAGGTATATGTCCTACATATAGTTGTTCCGGTTATGGATGTTTGTTCTTGTGCATTTTATGTATGTGAACTGCCTCCACTGGTAATATTATTTTTTTTTAATCGGCAGACAGATAATGATAATCTAATAACCGAATGGCGAATTCGTAGCTATGACCTTTTGAATTCGTGGTTCACACCCTATCATTAAGTTTAGAGACAGTTTATTAAAAAAACACATTATTAAACACTAAACATCGGTCTTTTAAACGGAGCATGCCATATATAAGTTATTTATAATTTATAAGCAATCCGCCACGAATTCACACGGGTGATTTCTGGATCTAGACAACAGCGGTACCTACCGAGTCCAATTATGAATCCAAGCCATTCTCGAATCAACTTCATGATAGACACAAAATTTCATCAATATCGGTCCAATCTTTAAGGAGGAATTCAGTCACATACACACTGATAGAATAATTATATAATATACAGGTAAAGATAAAGATTTTAGTAATTTTGCAAATCTTCGTTTTCTAAAACTAACGTCATTATCTATACTTTTCAAAATAATTGTTGAATCCGAATGCGTAGTCATCATTATTTAAATATTCTTGATAAAAGTCTATGCTTTTGTTATATCCATTGAGCCTGATTGAAGCTATGCAGATTGTAAAACGCACTAACATCACATTACAAAAGCTTTGCCTTGAAGACATTGTACTCGGATAAAAAAACAGGTGCTGAGAGTAATTACACTCCTGCTATATAAATTGATTTTATGTAGGAACCTTTTCTGCTTTAGCGTCCGTTTGGATACCATCCTTTTACCTATTTCTGTCGAAAAATAGTAGTCCCTGCAGTTTTGTGTTCCGGTCATAAGGAAACAGAGAGCCAAGATAATTTCAAGCCGAAAGGCAATCTCCATTTCTGTCCTCAGAGGTGACACCACATTGTAGCCTTCTTTTTTGAATTGTTTTGTGTGAACTGTATGATGCAGCAGCCCATACAAATACTTGTATGGACTGCTGCAGTCACTGTGGTGGTACTGAGGTAGACCGTAAGTCCGTTTATCTATTTAGTTAAATAATAAAATAAAAAACGAAGCATATATTTTAGTGATGTTTTCCCAATAGGTCGATAAAATATAAATTACACAAAACATGTAAAAAGAATATTATTTGACAAAATATTACATACCTCTAACTGTACTAAAATAAAGTAAAATGTTGAAATCTAATCCATAAATGAAAAATTTATTTCAACATTTTTGAACAGAATCGATTATTTACTAATTTGAATCGTGATAATATCCGTAAAATTAGTTATAAATAAAATATTATATAAATAAAATATAAAATATCCGTCAAATTTTGCCAGCATCTGTCTTTCTATCCGATTATAACACCCATATTATATTTAATGTCGGCGTTATAATCGGATATAATATATTTAAATTTATCTATTGCCTTGAAGACTCCCAGAGTATTTAAGGCAAGAGTAAAATTGGTAATGGTAACGTTATTGCGCTTTAGCATCTTTGACAGAAGACATCAGATGGGATATTAGTGCAGCACTAGTAGTAAAAAAAGAAGTTCATTTTTTAGAAAATCTTTTCTTGGCGAATTTATGTTTGACTAGAAAACAGTCATTGGTTGTATTGCTATTGTTACTGGACGAATAAGTGGGATTAACTTTTAACAAAAAGTAAAAGCCGACTTGAAAGAAATTTTATATTCTGAAGTCGGTGTTAAGATATAAGCCACTTTGTTCTATTGTTTAATTTTTTGTTTGACCCCCACGAGACAGGCCATGCCTCGTGTGGGAGTTACAGAACTTTTTTGTATTTTGGCTGTTTCTGGTAAATAAATAAAAATTTATTATTATTATATATTATGTGTATCTAAGAAATAAGGCCGCTTCTTTTTTTGAAGTCGGCTTTTACCTGTTGCTAAAAGGTAAATTGTTTTAAACTTTTGAGGGGTCTAAGTACTATCATAATCTCAATGTTGTCTAAATAGTTACATTAAAAAACTTCATCCCCTATTTTGCTACTCTTAGGTGTCGATATTTTGTCCAAATGTATATGGGACCACCACCTACATATATAAAATAAAAAATTGGTCAATCATCGCATAACATTTATACAAAAAAAAATATATAAAAAACTTACCGTCGAAATGTAAGCCACCTCCTTATTTGAAGTCAGCTAAAATCAGGTCAATCAGTCAGCTAAATCAAAAAATAAAGAAAATTAATGAACATTATTAGCAAATAACTATAAACATTTTTTGTTATTTGTTTACAGATGTCCTCAAAAATGTTTTCCAAATTTACCGAGATGCAGGTTTCTTCACAAAGTTTCCTTCGCCGAATACAGGTTTTCTCGCAATATTTCCCTTCACAGTCACGCAATGGGTTCAATTTCATTAGCGCCAGAGATCAAAGTCAAATTTCTCGCGTACAATAAAATTTTAAGAAGAGCACTCATCTCCTAAGCCGCGGCTTGCTTTAACTTAATCTTTATATTTAGTTTCAATGATTTCTATTGTGCGAGTTTCTGTTCTAAAATCATTTTCGACTAACTGAAATTTTAATATCGACTAACTTAAATCCCTTTGTACGGTAACTTTAAAAGCTAGGAAATGTACAGTGCTTTTGAGCTTTAAGCAATTTAGTGCCGCAGTAAAAACGTACTCTAAACTGTTGCAGCAATTTTATCTTGCAATTTTCAGTTATTACTAGAATGTAGCAGACAATGGCAATCTAATACCATTTTCCACACGTCAAAGTGATTTCACGAGTAATATCAATATGCAGTGTATAAAAATTTTAGATGAACGTGGTTTAAAGCGAAGCAGTTTCAAATAATAACATTTTTCAGACCAAATTTCGGTCACGGCGGCCAGTCTCAATGAATTATCTGTGCAGGACAGGATTAAAGTGCACGGGTGTATGCGCAAGTGCATACTTAATTCTTTTGCTCTCATAGTCGAATTCGATTTCGACGGCAATCCGACATCACCGGAGCGAAATCTGACGCATGAAAAACGGATTTATGTGCTTTTCCAGCCAAAAGGGAGAATTACCGTCAAATTCTTAAAGACTCCAAGAACTTTTGACAGAAAAACAAAACAACGATTATGGGAAATGCCAGAGAAATCTTGCCTTCCGATAGATGGCGGTACAATCGATTACGTAAGACATAAAATAATTAGAAGCGTCAGAAGCGTCAAAGTTTGTATACCAATACGTTTGGTATTGCGATCATCATTGCACTTGTCAAATGAAAAATAAGACAAAGCCTCCTTACGATGGGAGAGGCCCATGTCCAGCAGTGGACTTTAACGGACCGCTCAAGGAGAAGAAGAAGATGTGTAGTCTACTATCACATATTGGAGCGACGCAGTGGATAAATTACTTCATAAAATCCACTCAGAAGAGGAGGGAGCCCTTTATTAAGCACTAGCTGTGCCCCGCGGTTTCACCCGCGGTTTCACCCGCGTATATCACGCGTCTGCGCCTTGCGACATGCGAACTTCGAGAGAGACATCACGACGGACGGTTGCTGAATTAACAAAGATTTAAAAAGTGAAATATGTTACTAAAATTACATGGTTAACGTAATTGGTGGTTATGCATGATACAGGTACTGATACGAATAATGTGGCCTATTTTGTACCGGCGTTACTATTTCACATTTTAACATGAAAAAGTAGTTATTGTGACATAACTGTAATAGTTAAACATATGGTATCGCAGACTTTTTTGTAGATATTGATATCCTCTATAAAACTGAAGTACATTACTTAACTCTATTATCAATAGTTTCTGCAGCGTACGCGATATAAGGATTCTTTTTGGTATTTTTTCTCACCTTGGGTTACTTTAACGAGTTTTTCATACGGATCCCTAACTTTTTTGAAAATATTTTATAGCCTATGTCCATCAGGGATAATGTAGGATTCTAATGGTGAAAGAATTTTTCAAATCGGTCCAGTAGTTTCGGACCCTATTCAATTCAAACAAACAAACAAACAAATCTTTCCACTTTATAATAGTAGTGTAGATGTAGATGTAGATGTAGATAAGCAGTGTTACGCATCATTGTCATCATTATTACAGACCTTTACAAGTCCACTACTGAACATAGGCCTCCCCCTAGGAATGCCACAAAGCACAGTTCTGAGTCATCACTCCATTTAGTGGTACGCATATTATTTATTTATTTAGGCACCAACAATATATACGCTTTACAAATTGTAATAAAAACACTTAATCTTAAAACAAAACTTGCAAAAAAGCTTTGTCTTAAAATTATAGGTAACCATGGTAAGGTACCATAACAAGCAATAGACAAATAAAACACAAAAAAGCTTAACAAAAAAGAGGACAATCATGAGTAAACTAGAGAGTAAACTGAAAATAGAGAGGGAATTAAACAGACTAGCTAGATTTTCTTCGATAGTGAATAATTGTGAGTTAATTAATTATGAATAAAAAATTAAGTTAAAATTTATAGCCTATTTGCATGTTTTTCTTATTTCTCTGACATGCAGGTTCCTTCACTATGTTTTCGTTCACCGCCGAGCACGTGATACATCAGCACTTAAAATTGCAAGAAACAATTTTATTAAAAGATTTTAGAAAAATTTTACTTCACAAATATCCGCGTTATAAAATAAAATGATGTGTCTTACCTAGTATGAAGAGCACCTCCCGCCGTTCCTCAATTGCGTGCACTATCTCCGTCACCACTAATCCCAGCACCGCTACTCCCAACACCACTACACTAGGTAAGACACACCACTGCCGATAATACGACACGTGTTTCGCCTCTACACGAAGCATCCTCAGGTGATATAGACTCTACGGTGGCTAACCGCCCGTTGAACGGTGTATTGGTGTTGGGAGTAGCGGTGCTGGGATTAGTGGTGACGAGGATTGTGCACGCAATTGAGGGAGGGCGGGAGGTGCTCTTCATACTAGGTAAGACACATCATTTTAGTTTATAACGCGGATATTTGCGAAGTAAAATTTTTCTAAAAGCTTTTATATAATGGATTTCCGCAAAGTAACGCCTGATTCTATTAATTACAATTTTATTGTTGCCGGTGGGGATAGAACCTAGGTTACTCGCGTATTGTGAAATTTAAAGTGAACGCATAGCCCTTGAGCTACCAGCTACAGCTCAGGGTTTTTATGAATATAATATTCTTAATTTTGTAACGATCCTTATCTTTTCTACTTTTTGGAATACAGATAAAACCAGATTATTTGCTTACATTTTCGGGGACTAAGTGCTAAATCGATATTGAATACTTTGTTAATTAAATTTTACTTTGTCTGTTTACAGGGAAGTGACTTAAATTACTTTTATAATGTTTAGGTATATTTAGATATTCGCGAAAACTTATGGGGCGTATGGAAATTCATTACAGTCTGTATAATTTTAATTGAAGGGTGGAAAACGAGTATGCGATTCCCTAGACGATTTAGTAAATGCCGGTAGGTGGCACGATGATTACACTCTGAAATCACTTCGGACTTTTTAAAGTTTTAATAAAAAATAGTAATTATTCGAGCATAGTGCCTCTAATGCAATATGTATTGTGAATATTAGTAATTTAGACCTATAAATATAAAATTGGTTAATAATTTAACGCAAGAAATCGGATCGATTCATCGCAGAAAATAATTAGTTTTTCCTTGTTTTATTTTTATTTTAGATACGTTTTCTATTTATTAGCTTTTTCATTATTTTTTCTGCAAAACACAAGGATACTAAGCCAATTGTATTTTAAATTATTCTATGAATAAGAGGATTTCAAGGGTTAAAAGAAGTAAAACGGTTTGAGGTTTGCTTGAGGTTTAATATCCGGATTTTACAAATGAAAAGAAAACCCTTCCTAGTTATTTCCTTTTGAAGTAAGCGTCGAGTGTTCTTTTTAACTGAATAAAGCTTGGGTTTAGTTATGTATCAAAGTTGTGAAGATTATAATATTTACCATTTTTTTTATAAATTTAATATCTAATACTTTACGTGTTAGAGCCACACTACAGCTATATGGTATATGGCTGCGGCACGGACGGTTCGGCTCCACCATGAAACGACTACGCTCTCACTGAATACCAGCATTAAATAGCAGAATATAATATACCTAATAACCTAATATATGATATATTTTATTCATACAACCGTATTTTTTAATTTAATTTTAATGTGTTTTATCCTATGAATAGATTTTATGTTGCGATTGAGAAATCGGCGCTTACAAGAATTCATTTTATCATCATTAGCTTTTAAATTTACATAAATGTTTTATTTTTCAAATGATTTATATGAAACAATTGGCATATATGAGTTCACAAGCAAACAGACAAAATAACTGTTAACGATTCTATGATAGGTATTTATCTAAGTTTTAGAGTAAATTAATTTGTCGTTAAGAAAATATCTTATGTAGTATACAAAGTGCGCTGTTATATTAACTAATTTGTATGTGTAAACTATATTAATATATGCGTTTACTGTTGATAATAAGTATCTGAAAAAAGGTGCAGATGATTGATAAATAATCTAAGTGAATAATTATATAAGTATCAAGCTTTTTTTTTAATTTTGAGGTTTATTTCTGTCATTCCTAAATTGATATTTGTGGTTTTGTAATAATAATAATAATAATTTATTTGATACAGACAACTCAGATCCATTACAAAATTAAAATTAAAAATTTTTAAACTATACCTTAAATTTTAATTATAATTATTGGTTAATCAATGATATTATTACATTTTATTAATTACATTTTAATAATATTTTGACCATCTACTAAAAATTTCACTTCATGCATACATATTACAAATAATTTTGATGAGATTATTCTGCGACCCAAAAACAAAACTTCTAAATCGCGCGATACGGTGACGGATCAACGCATCCAAACCAACGACACGGGCCTCTGCGAACATCTGAGACGCGCTACAGTATCGTGGCTGACGGAACAACACGCGGAACGAATCATTATACTGCACCTTCAGCCTGCGATATTCCTCTTTAGTGTAATTAGTCCACAGCTGAGGAGTGTAAAGTGGCTGACAGTAAGCCGAAAACAACGCCAGCTTTGAGGTATAAGAACACCTTTGAAAGCGTCTAGCTATCATGTTGGCACGTACTGACAAGGAACGACGCTCGCGGTCCATATCGGAACCATCACACAGATCCTGAGTATCAATATGACCAAAGTATTTAAACGTCGTTACCCACTCCAATTGTGAATTACACAAATACAATGGGGGATATGACGTTGAACCCTACCACTCTTAAAAAGCGAACAAACTGACTTGTTGGTGTTGTACAATAGGTTATGATCCATTGCATATTTCTCACATATCTGGATATCTGGAGTAGTGCACGCAGCGCACCAATCGAGGGACTCAGCAGCACCATATCATCAGCATAAATCAAGTTATTAAAGCATTCAGAACCAATGTGGCAACCCAGTCTGGTGCTTCTAAGCTCCTCGATCAGCTGATTAACATACAGATTAAAAAGCATAGGCGATGTTAGCCCTCCCTGCCTCACACCGTATTGTAGGAGAAATTCCTCAGAGTATGTATCACACCACTTTACTACATTAATTTGCCTACTATACCATGCGATCAATATGTTAATACATAATGACGGCACTCCCGCATCACGTAACTTCCTCCAAAGTATATCATAACTGACTCTGTCAAAAGCCTTAATGGCAGAAGAAAGAAGTGTTAGCGCTATGACTAGACATTATCCTCTTTTATCCCAAGTTTCAGCGTAATTCTGGTAAGTTTTTTTTTTTTGCATTAGGAAGCAATGTGTTCCCTATGGAACCAAAACATGGAAAAAACATGCTGGTGTTTCTTTAATTTGCTACGAGGGTGTTGGCAGTAGAACTACAGAAACTGACAAAGTCAAAATTATTAGTTGCAGTTGCAATAAGTGGGTCGCACAGCTCGTCGAGTGGATGGCAAGCGCAGTGTGCCGACATGTTGACAGATGCAGGTCGCTATGTTATGTGGCTGCCTTTAGGCCTATATATTATTTAGGGAATTAAACCGACATTTTTTTTATGTATACAAAATTTTTGTATCTACTGACAGCCTGTTTTAGAATGGCGACAACTGGCAGGACTTTTTTGTTACACTACCTGCTACCGGCGTTGCGATGGGTCTTTTTTGTCAGAAACCAAAAGCGCGCAACAACTGTAATTATAATACCTATCCATACTCTTTTATTTATTTTTTTAAATAAAACTAGCTGTGCTTAGTATGCGTTGAGATAGATCAGAAACCTTAGCAATCACACAACAAATCACAAAAGTTTCAATTAAATTTGACAAAAAATAACTTTGCGTAAATCCGCTAGATTCTAATCGCTAATCTAGCGGATGTACGCAAAGTTATTTTTTGTCAAATTTAATATAATGGACTTCCGCAAAGTAATTCTTGAGACTAGAACAGAGCAGGCACTGGTACTTGACATTAATAATAGGTAAAATGGTGCTCTACGTTATTTCTGTTGTCAATGTTGGAGACTTGGGTTGGACTATCCCTAAGGTCTCTAAGGCTGAAAAAGAGTATATATATTTATTAGGTAAAGTCTTGCACATAATAAAAACTAATTGTGAATAAGATGAATAAAGTATTAAACTTGTGTTTAAAAAGTCTATTAGGTACATTAAAGAAGAAACACCTCTGCACAGTCGGACACAAATTATTACGGACTCTTAAGTCTTAATGCTATAATGCGCAACCGTATTACAAATTTGGGAAAGTACGAACTTATCCCCGAAGAAGTGATAATACTACAGCAAATGAAAGTGTACCTCCTTCTAAAACTAGGTGTAGCAGTGAACTACAGTCATAGCAACGATCACAATCAATTATATTGGTCGCCTTTAATTTGTTGTGAAGCTCTTACTATGCTTACATTCTAAGTTTTGGGTTTAAAGATTTTTATGAATATATTTTATTTAAAAATGAAGCTTTCTACATTAATAACATAATTTTAGTTTTAAAAGGAACACATGTAAAATTGAACGTGGTAACATCAACTTGATAACTCTGCCCGTTCCTGAGCATAAGGGTCATGACAGATGGACAGACTGACAACAAAGGGAAACGTTAAGGGTTTCATTTTTGCCTTTGAGGTGCGGACGCCTAAGTAGTCTCGCAAGGTTTCTTGTTGGTTTTTAAGTAATGACTTGTGTTGAAGTTTTCTCGCATTAACATTTCACTCAAGTATGAAATGTTTATTTATACCACGGCTGTCTGAAAAATATCTGAACTATTTTAATTTTGTTACTCGGGAAATCAAAGACTTCAAAGTGATAAATATTTGAGAAATATTCATGGGGTATAAATCTATCAAAAAGTATAAATATTTTATTTAACAAAACTGTATTAATACTTAAGACTATATGATTGATCAGAATCTCTCAGAATGAGGTGATCTCTATTAAATGAATATTTTTATATTTAATTGTATGTCATGTGCCTACTGTAAATTTTTATTTAAAAAAGTCCCCCTGGTTTCTTGCTGGTTGTTCCTAGTGTAGAGGTTTATTTCTAAAATAATAGTAATAACATAAATGACTTTAAATGATAATTTCTTGTAGTTTCTATATGAGCGCCTTATCGTCACCATTGGTAATAAAAGGACTGGTTCTGCCCTAACTCAAACGCTAAGTATAAAATAATAAAGTAAAAGCTAGCGCTCTCAACACTAACGCGGGAAGCAGCACCGCATGATAATTAAAGTTTTTAGTTTTAGCTACTTTAATATGGTAATAAATATTGTATATATTATTGTTTCCTACAGGGTTATTTTGCAATAACCAGCAAAGTTTGCAGAGAAGGTTCGAAATACGTAATGTAGGCAACTGGTGACGGAAAGTTAATACAAAAAATCTCAAACAACACTCCTTTTTATCTTTTAAATTCAAAATGCATGGTTATACATTGTTTTAACTGTTTTTACTGCTCTCGCACACTTTCATAAGCCCGATTGGTAGGCAAAAACGTTGTTAATATTTTATAATAATTATCCCTAATTTAATGTAATTTACGGGCAACAATGCCCATAAATTACATTTAATTTGGGATAATTTCAAATAAAAGTAGAAATCTTATTTACTCGTATTTTCAAAAATTGCAATAACGGTATATCATTATTTATACATTTGAACTTAATTTTGAAATTTGGCTACTCTTTGAAAAATAATTAAATAATATTGAATAAAATTATTATATTCTCTTTTACACTAAGATAAAACAAAAAATCCACTAAATACAGTTCCGTTCTTTGGATATATATATTTAAAAAAATGCTGCGGTATTTAAGTAAAAAGTGTTAAAATATGAAAAACGTATAGTGGCAGGAGTAGAACCTCCTTATGAAGTCACTTCATTTTTGCAGAAAATACATTTGCGCGACGCAGAGATTCTGTACGTGACTAAAATTATGTTGCAATATCGAAAGTTATAAAAATATAAGTTTTGAACTACTTCGATGGCTCGGAGAATATAGACGTGAAAACTAAGTTAGTAATGATTTTGAATTCTATAAAAATGGTATATGGTATATATTATGGACTGCAGTGTAAAAAAAACTAATATAATTATACTGGTTCTTCAAAAGCTGTGAGACATTCCATCTTAGTTATTAGCTTAGCTTAGTAGTTAGCTTCCTTGTTTGAAATTGACTGCAAGTGTCCATGGAATGCAGTAGCCATTTACTATTAGAGTTTAAGTTCGTTTGTCACTTCATTTTTTGAAATAAAAATGTATTTAAAGGTTTCGAGAAATGCCCGCATGTATGTAAAAATATTAAAAAATAACATAAAAAGGAAACTGTTACCAACGACTATTATTTGTAGAAATACCATAATCGAAGCTTAGACTGTAGATTGTTTCCGATTCCCTTACATATTAAAATGTTGATAAGCTCGACTCATTGACGAAAAGTACTTTAAGTCAGACAAGTTTTCTAACGACATCATGAAAAGTTGTTTTCTTTATATATATACCTAGATTACGATAAGACCGCAGCAAAAGTTTTAATGAGATGTTCATTTCATTTATTTCTTTTTTTAACGTAATATAAATTTATGAGTTTTAATATAATGAAGTATAATAATATCTTACATAGCGTACATACGCGTAGCTTTCTTTGTGTGTTTACCGTGAAGGATCATATGCATCACTTAATTTCGTCATGTTTATGTCGTAAGAGGCGGCTATGGGTCATCCTTCCATCCATCTATTACAGCCTATTAAAATCCAATGCTGTAGCATAAGCCTACCCCATAAATGGCCTCGTACGGAGGTATTTCACCATAGTTGCCGACGCTTGGCAAACACAGTTTTTTTTTAAATGTTTGAATTGTTTTAGGAAAATGCCCATCTCCTGTTTCAATTTCCCTCTGTCATCTCTAACAGCAACCGCGGAAGGATATGGGATAGTGAATAAACTTCCACGGCCACTACAGAGTTAAATAAAATGTGATGACGCAAAAATCTTATAGACTCCGATGGATGGCGTTACAAACAACTCGTTTTATCTAGAACAAAATACTTAGACGCAGACAGACTGCAGCATCTAAGGTGTGAAATGGCTGCTACTGTGACCTTCAATACGAGGGTGATACTGAAAGTTCTTAGAATATCAACAACTGAACAAACTAGCAGGTTATTACTTATATTATATATTTTCAAAATAGTGTCCATTTACATCAATACATCGCTGCATCGGATGGAACCACTGAGAAAAACACTTTGCCCACTCGTCTTTAGGGGTCTATTCGATGGCATTTTGAAACATAACCACTGTTTCCTCGGCGTCCATAAAACGTTTTCCTCGAAATTTTTCTTTTATTTTCGGAAATAAATCAAAATTGCGGTCGGGGCTGTAGGGCGGGTGACCCAGTAATTCCACGTCTGACTTCGCCAAGTAGTCGATTGTTTGCTTGGCGGTGTGCGACGAGGCGTTGTCGTGGTCCTCCAGGATCCTACTGCGAGATCGTTTCTCCTGAACATTTTCCAAGACAATTGGCAAACAATTGTTAGTGTACCACTCTGCAGTATATTTTTTTCGATCCTCTAAAACAAATGTTGCATAATGACCTGTCCTTCTGAAGAAGGAGGCTACCATCTTTTTTCCCACGCTTTGACCACTCTTTACTTTAGTTGGCAACTCCTCGGAAGAAAACACCCTGACAGCAGACTGTCTCTTAGTTTCAGGATCATAACAATAAATCAAGCTTTCGCCACACGTAAGTATATCAAACACAGCATTTGAGTCACCTTCGCTAAATCTTTTTTTTATATAGAAGAGGGGGCTAACGAGCATGCGGCTCACCTGATGGTAAGTGACTACCGCCGCCCATAAACAACTGCAATACCAGGGGAATCGGAGACGCATTGCCGGCCTTTTGAAAAGGAGTAGGCTCTTTTCTTGAAGGTCCCTAAATCGTATCGGTCCGGAAAAATCGCTGGTGGTAATCGATTCCACAAGGAAGATGTGCGAGGGAGAAAACGTATTATGATACTTTGAACCATTTCACGACAACAATCAATATGGCGGAGTTTTTGGGCCTCTGTCAAATTATGATGAATCCACCGAACACAAAGCTTATTGACCGCTAAATGTTTATGAAGGATTTTGTGCACTTGACTCATACCGATACTTAAGCTTGTCCAAATCTACTAATAAGTCATTCTTTTATCAGTCTCTATCATACGCCACACAACACTGATGTTATTTCCAGTCGTCACCGTAGAAGGCCGTCCCTCACGCATATCAACGGTGAGATTAGTTCGTCCACGTTTAAACTCATTTAACCAGTTGTAAACAGTGGCATGAGATGAGGCTTTATTGTTAAAAGCCAATCAAAGTCTACATAACTTTCTTGTTGACTTAAATGACATGGAAAGTCATAAAATATATTTGTACGAAAATTTTCTCTCGTTAAATTAATGCTGACGTGACACAGACAATATTTAATTTGCCGCCAAATCGTAAACAAATAACAAATTAATAAAATATGTATGTACATACTCAATAATATTGGCAAAGAATTCCATTTTCAAAACTTTGAACTTATTTTTTAATATCGTTTACAAGTGCCCAGTTTTAAAAGCATTCAGTGTCGCCGTCGTACATCTGATAAGCTGATTAAGGCAAGTTCTCTCAACTACGGTAGATATCAATGTCTAGCGTGCATAAGCCATGAACAACTCACTTACGTCTCACGGCAGAAGACAAGGTCCAAACGAGAGGCATCTACCAAGCGTGACGATTACGGATAATGCTTCTTATAACGAGAGAGATACATGTTGAGCAGAAGATTGTTACGGATGAATTACTATATCTTCCTGTCACAATCAGTGTACAATCAGCGCGTGTTACCAGTCATGGCATATGGATCTGAAACGTGGTTCTTCAGAGATGGGACCTCAAGGTAGATAGCAAGCTAAGGAGAGGGCTATACTCAGAATTTCTCTGCGCGATAGATTTCATAATGAGAATATCCGCAGCAGAACCAATATAACCGACATACCGTAGGGATCAATATGCTGAAGTGGAAACGGGCCGGCCATATAACTCAAAGAACTTATTAACATTAAGGAAGAACATATCTTGAGTATATATGGCATAAAAGAAAAATAGCTATATGATAATTTACTAAAGTGTAATAGAAGCTTATCTTTGGAGATAAATTGCAAAAGTGCACGGTAAATGGAAAAAGTTTTATATTCTACAAAAGAAGCAAAAAATGCCATTAACCCTAGAACACGTATTGCAGCACACTAAAATTTTGTTCTAAATTTTATACATAGGAAACTTCTTTTTAGAAATGTGGACACAAAAGAGCGGAAAGCGTTAATAAAATCGCGAAGGCAATTTTGGTGCACTTTTAAAGTGTTATATTGCACACTTTTGAGATGTTAAGGCTTATAGGCAAAGTTGCAGTACTTTTTATCTTTTTAATTACTTCGTTTGTCTAGCTGCAGGTCATGTGTGATCCTGAGTTCGAATCCCTGGTCTTGAGTTTTTTGACAAGAAATTCGCAGTAGCAGCACGGATTCAGGGATTTAGCGGTGTTTCACTTATGTTAAGAGTGAGGGTACATTACTAATAATAAGCGTTTAAACTCTCCCACTCGTTCAAGCTGTATAAAGTACTGAGCAGACAACTAGCTTATGTCATTCAATGATTCTCAATTGTTGTAGTCATTCTTTCCATCGTGATAATTATTTTAGTACCAGCAAAGAAATAATGTTACAGTGAGGCCGGGCTATGTCGCATCGTGATGTTTAGAATAGTTTCGCGAATATTTTATAACGTAAGGTCTATACTAAGTAGTGTTCATTTATTAAAATAGTTAACACGTAAAGCCGTTGCTCTTGTGTCTGATCTCTGTCCACTCGTGTCAGATGCCGTTGTATTTGACTATGAGAGTAAGGGCGTAGAGAGGTCGCCTGTGCTTGTGCATACACTCTGGTACTGTAATCCTGTCCTGCGCAGATGGCTCGCCTCCATTAAGACTGGTCGCCGTGACTGTATCTTCGATCTGGAGGACATTATACCTGTTTTATCATCATCATCGTCATCATCAGCTTGGGGTAGTCGTAGGCCTCTCCTAAGGCGTACCACTTAGCGTGATCTTCCAGTTGGTGCCAGCGGCCTTGCGCAGATTGTAACTGCATCTAGACATAAGCCAGATTTTCGATAATGAAACCGTGTAGGCATCTCGGTTTCATTAGTGAAAATATAATATCAAATGAAGAGGCTTATTTTTATGTCATATTGAGAACACATTGTACAAATTAGTTTTTAATTTTATTTTATGAAAAATTATACAAAGTCGAACAGTGTATGCGCTCGCGGCCGCGGCCTCTTCCAATAATTATAAATGTATAATCTATGTCAGTGTCCGCCGAGACGTCTTTGAGGTTGGACGTTACTTTTTTTTTAATTTTCCCTGCTGGTACTAAATTGCTTGGCATCTGTCTGCCATTACCGAGTAAATTTATAAGATATGAAAACGTTACTTCGCTCTCTGGACCCGTACCTGTGTCTGTACGCGATACCTTTATACTCTACAAGAGGGCTTATATTTTATTTGAGGGTAAAATCAATTCTTTGCAAATATACGTTTAAATTAAAAACTTTTCGTCCCCAATCATATCGTCATCGTTATTAATGTTATGATATTTTTCTGCAGTATAGAGAAATATACATTTTTGTGTTTGCCATATACGAAACTCTTATTATTGTGAAAAATAGTAAAAAATGTGAAAATAAACAATAGCATGCAAGATAATGTTTTGATTGAATACAAGATAATATTACCGACACGAACTAAGCCAATTTGTTTGGAAACGTTTTCCCCACTATTTGATACAACAAGCGTATTAAAAATATATGACAATTGTTTTCTTTATAACTACGTTGTTGGGTCGTTGTAGAGCTAAGAAACATCATAGAAAGTCCGATGCGCTCAATTGCTATGCAAATACGGGCACGTGTCGCCGCAGTTTGCAACAAGACAGGAAAAGCTGGTAATATTTTATTTAAATTTATTTGTAACATCGTGAGTTGAAACTATAGACCATTAAGTACATTTCTCAGTACTTTATTTGAAATAAAGATAATTTTGAATGCCAGTTCCTTAGTACGTTTTAATTAATTTGTATTAGACCGTTGTTATTTTGTCTTAAATATTCACCAGATGAACTTAAAAAACTAAAGTTAACTTCTATAAAAATCTATTATAAAATTCAATATAGAGTCACAATATTAAAAATTGTAATTGATGATTTTTTCGGGTCTTATTTTATGGCATACATTTATTTAACCTAAAATCAATTAATAGCAGTAATGGAGTTAATGTAACTGTACTTTAGTTTAGTAAATTATAAAATGGAATTATATAATAAGGTATACAAAAATATCATATTATAATGTTTTATCCACACGTACCTTATATTTATCAAAAAATAACTCATGCCATAAGTTGGCTCTTCATAAATAATGATTTAAAAAATATTGCCATTTTTGTGAAGTAAGTCGTAGAAAATAATTTATTATATTAAAAATTGTGTATCACAAACGAAATTTTTACCAAGTCCACTACCCAACATAGGTAATGATGAAGATATTAAAATAAAATAGATAATAAATCAAATGATACCCCCGACTATTTGGAAAGTAAGAAGAAGTTTTGCATCCCTTGTAACATAAAAAATTATATATTTATTATCTTAAATCCCAAAAATTGCGACATGTACTTAAAGAATATATCTCAATATTTTTTTCATTTATGTCAAAAAATCTTGAAGTTATGACGCTGTGAAACATTTGTATTTAAGAAACTAAGCTAATGTTATACACATTAGCTTAGTTTCTTAAATAGAAATGTTTCACAAGCTAATGTGTATAATAAGACTATTGGAAACAAACATTATTAATAGGTAATTTATAATCACCTGTACGAGACAGGCTATTATGACAATGTGAGTCTAAACTAAACCGTTTAGTAAATTTAGCAATAAGCTACTTAAAAATATGGTTAATTATGAATTCCATGTTACCGTCACTGTTACAGCTTATTTTGATTGCCTTACGGGGAAATATTTGCCATAGTTAATGGCAAATATTTCCCCGTAAGGCAATAATAAATAAATGATAAGCGTGTTGGCAACCGCAGGTTTTTATTTTAATTTAATGGCATTTAGCCCTTATTCTTAGATTCACGAAAAATCTTATACACGAACGTACAAGAAGAAGTAAAGATAACGTCTTCTATAAAAGACAATTTTCTCGGTTATCTTGATTTCTAATGAAAGAATAAATTATTTTATGATTCATTGAAGTGTGACAGTCAGATTTAGTTTTAAATCAGCAATTGAATCTTTTTCGACGTTACGAGACGAGCACTAATTGCATATTAGCGTCTGTTAAAATGAAGCGTCACTTAAAATAAAATACACTATGACACAAGGGGTAGTGACGAAAAAATCTTACACTTTTTGTAGCCTAGCTCCCGTCTGCCAAACCCGTACCGTCCGATAAGGAACTTTGTTCCAATATTAAAAACGAAGCATATGTTATTTTAGTGATGTTTTTCCCATAAGTCGTTAAAATATAAACTACACAAAAGATGTAAAAAGTATAATATTTGACAAAATATATATATATATCATAATCTCAATGTTGTCTAACTAAAAAAAATTCATTATAACTTTATCCCCTATTTTGCCACACTGAGTTGTCGATATTTTTTCCAAATTTATATAGGACCACCACCTATATACAAAAAAATAATTATCAAAATATGTTTAAAATCGGAGAGTTATCGCATAACATTTACAAAATTTTAAGATGAGCGCTCATCTCCTAAGCCGCGGCTAGCTTTAACTTAATCTTTATATTTAGTTACAATGATTTCTATTGTGCGAGTTTCTATTCTACTAAATCATTTTCGACTAGCTGGAATTTTAATATCGACTAGCTTAAATCCCTTTGTACAGTAACTTTAAAAGCTAGGAAATGTACGGTGCTTTTGAGCTTTAAGCAATTTAGTGCCGCAGTAAAAACGCACTCTAAACTGTTGCAGCAATTTTATCTTGCAATTTTCAGTTATTACTAGAATGTAACAGACAATGGCAATCTAATACCATTTTCCACACGTCAAAGTGATTTCACGAGTAATATCAATATGTAGTGTATAAAAATTTAGATGAAAGTGGTTTAAAGCGTAGCTGTTTTAAAATAATAACATTTTCCAGACCTAATTTCGGTCACGGCGGCCAGTCTCAATGGATTATCTGTGCAGGACAGTATTAAAGGGCACGGGTGTATGCACATGTACAAGTGCATACTCAATTCTTTCGCTCTCATAGTTCGATGGGATGGATATTCCTCTGCAAGGTGCAGGATTGTACAAGCTTGAATGTGAATGTCGTCTCCTTTATACAGGACAAACTAAAAGATCCATAAAAACCCGCGTTAAAGAACACATAGCCGATGTGAAGAATCGACGCTCCGGGAAGTCTGCATTCTGTAAATACGTACAGGATCGCCCCCGTCACAACATTAGATTTGATAGACCACAAATCCTCGCCAAAGAACACCGATTCATTTCAAAGATGATTCGCGAGGCTATTGAAATCAGAAAACATCCCAATTTTAATAGAGAAGATGGCTGAGTGCTACCATCTGCTTGGGATTGGAACTGCAAGACTTCATGATACTGTAAGTTCATACTGCGTAGATCGGAACAAAAATAAATAATTTTTAATCTGAAGGTAGCCGTGGTTAACTATGACATTAGAACGTCATACATCTCAGTCCCCCCCGTGACCATAGGTGCTGAAAAGTGCTCGATACGTCGGGAATATAAAATAAGTTAATATACACGATAAATCCGTAAAATTAGTTTTAGTTAAAAGCATTCGACAAATAAAACACATAAAAGCTTAACAAAAAAAGAGGACAATCATGAGTAAACTAGAGAGTAAACTGAAAATAGAGAAAGAATTAAACAGACTAGCTAGATTTTCTTCGATGGTGAATAATTAGAGTTAATTAATTATGAATAAAAAACGAAGTTAAAATTTATAGCCTATATGCGTGTTGGCAAATATGTTCCAAATATTTTTTTCTTATTTCTCTGACATGCAGGTTCCTTCATTATGTTTTCGTTCACCGCAGAGCACGTGATAAATTGGCACCTAAAATTGCAATTAACAATTTCATTGTTGCCGGTGGGGATAGAACCTAGGTTACTCGCGTATTGTAAAATTTAAAGCTATCGCATAGCCCCTGAGCTACGACAGCTCAGGGTTATTATGAATATAATATTCTTAATTTTGTAACGACCCATTTATTTTTTATTTTTGAAGTACAGGTAAAACCAGATTTTTTGCTTACATTTTCAAGGACTAAGTGCTAAATCGATAATATCCAATACTTTGTTAATTAAATTCTACTGTGTCTGTTATACAGAAAAAATGACCTAAATTACGTCTATAATTTTTAGGTCTACTTAGATATATGTGAAAACTTATGGGGCGTATGGAAATTCATTACAGTCTGTATAATTTTATTGAAGGGGTTTTCCCCTTCAATAAAATTATACGAGTATGCGACTCCCTGGACGATTTAGTAAATGCCGGTAGGTAGCACGATGATTAGACTCTGAAATCACTTCGGACTTTTTAAAGTGTAAATAAAAAAATACTAATCATTCGACCACAGTGCTATAATGCAATATGTATTGTGAATATTAGTAATTTAGACCTATAAATATAAAATAAGTTAATAATTTAACGCAACAAATCGGATCGATTCATCGCAGAAAATAATTAGTTTTTCCATGTTTTATTTTTATTTTAGATACGTTTTCTATTTATTAGGTTTTTCATTATTTTTTCTGCAAAACACAATGATACTAAGCCAATTGTATTTTAAATTATTCTATGAATAAGAGGATTTCAAGGGTTAAAAGAAGTAAAACGACTTGAGGTTTGCTTGAGGTTTAATATCCGGATTTTACAAATGAAAAGAAAACCCTTCCTAGTTATTTCCTTTTGAAGTAAGCGTCGTGTGTTCTTTTTAACTGAATAAAGCTTGGGTTTAGTTATGTATCAAAGTTGTGAGGATTATAATATTTACCATTTTTTTATAAATTTAATATCTAATACTTTACGTGTTAGAGCCACACTACAGCTATATGGTATATGGCTGCGGCACGAATGGTTCGGCTCCACCATGGAACGACTACGCTCTCACTGAATACCAGCATTAATTAGCAGAATATAATATACCTAATAACCTAATATATAATATATTTTATTCATACAACTGTATTTTTTAATTTAATTTTAATGTGTTTTATCCTATGAACAGATTTTATGATGCGATTGAGAAATCGGCGCTTACGAGAATTCAATTTATCATCATTACCATTTAAATTTACATAAATGTTTTATTTTTCAAATGATTCATATGAAACAATTGTCGTATATGAGTTCACGGACAAACAGACAAAATAACTGTTAACAATTGTATAATAGGTATTTAGCTAAGTTTTAGAGTAAATTAATTTGTCGTTAATAAAATATGTTATGTTGTATACAAAGTGTGCTGTTGTATTAACTGATTTATATGTGTAAACTATATTAATATACGAGTTTACTGTTGATAATAAGTGTTTGAAAAAAGTGCAGATGACTGATAAATAATCCAAGTAAATAATTATATAAGTATCAAGCTTTTTTTTTAAATTTTGAGGTTTATTTCTGTCATTGCTAAATTGATATTTGTGGTTTTGATTAAAACTAAACCTTATTATTTTTATAAGAGGTATTTCTTTATTTATACCTTCCTTATATAAAACACCTATTCGGTCAAAACCACTTTGATTGCAAAAATCAGGCAATAATGGTTTTGACCGATGCCCTTAGCCAAAAACAGTCATCAGTAATTTTGCCTCATTTAAAGTTCATACTATCGGTCAAAACTCGCAATATCAGTGACAGTAGGTTAAGATGCCACCCTAAAGCCACGTACATTATAATGATATAAAATATAATATTGAACGAGTAACTGAACTTTTTAAAATTATAATTTGGTCAAAATCTCGATTATATAACTACAATAATTAAAAAGTTTCTAAAATTAAACTTTAAATAATACATGTTGTTACAATTTTATTATACCGAGATAGGAATTTCTCCGATTCGATTTTGATAATTTCTATTTTCGATTTTCATATTTCTTCTCGATATTAGTTCTAGACTTAAGCCTACCCTTTGCAACTGAATTTATTAAAATATATCTACAAACAAATGTTATATATACACTTATATTGTTTTGTGTTGCTCAAATAAACATACTAAAAAATTTAGTCGTATTTTCTGCCGACTTCAAAAAGGATACGGTACTCAATTCGACTGTATGTTTTTATGTGTGTTACCGCATAACTTTTTTCTGGGTGAACCGATTTCGATGATTCTTTTTTTTATTTTAAAGCTGAAGCTTCTCATGTAGTTAGTTATATATACATATATATATATACTATTATAAAGAGGAAAGATTTGTTTGTTTGTTTGAATTGAATAGGCTCCGAAACTACTGGACCGATTTAAAAAATTATTTCACCATTAGAATCCTACATTATCCCTGATGAACATATGCTATGTAATATTTTCAAAAAAGTTAGGGATCCGTATGAAAACTTCGTTAATGTAACCCAAGGTGTGAAAAAAATATCAAAAATAATCCTTATATCGCGTACGCTGCGGAAACTATTGATAATAGAGCAAAGTCATGTACTTCAGTTTTATAGAGGATATCATTATCTACAAAAAAGTCTGCGACACCATATGTTTAACTATTACAGTTATGTCACAATAACTACTTTTTCATGTTGAAATGTGAAATAGTAACGCCGGTACAAACTAGGCCACATTATTCATATCAGTACCTGTATTACTTTAACCATGTAATTTTAGTAACATTTTTCACTTTTTAAATCTTTGTTCATTTAGCAACCATCCGTCGTGATGTCTCTCTCGTCGTGATATACGCGGGTAAAACCGCGGGGCACAGCTAGTTCCATATAAATTTGACCAAGGTCTGGTCAATAGTTTTTGAGTTATTCTTAATTATTCATACTGAAGTCTGTTGTAAAACATTTTTAATTTTTAATTATAGAGAACAAATTTCATTATTGATTCCTTAAAAGTTATAACTAGATCCGAAAAATGTTTTTTTATCAAACTTATTCAATTGCTATTATTTGATTATTAAGTTTATGCACAGAGCGATTACCACCGACGTTCTTCATAAGCCTGTAAAAGTCCACTGCTGGACATGAGCATCTCTTATTGCTGGGAGGAGAAGCCTTAATATTATGTACGGTTGACAGGAGGGGCACATTGACGATCGCAGTACAATGAATCTCGAAACGCTTTTATCAAACCCATCAAACCCCCTTTTTATAATAATGATACGTAAATATATAAAATAGAATAGAATAAAATAGAGTAGAACATTTTTTATTCAATATTGATTATTACATAATTTCTTTTCTTTTTCTTTTTTTTAAAAAACGTTACCCGCACACTAGGTCTTATTGAATGTCATTTTTTATTTACCACTGGTTCGGAAATTACTTCTGTTCTGGGAAGAACCGGCAAGTAACCCAGCGGGACTTTTTTCTTCAAACATATTTCACTTAACAATAACTTCGTTTATACAATTTTAAAATGATTTTTCATAGAACCAACATGGTGGCGATCACCTTATTCCCAGGGGTTATTTTCATTCATGTATTCCTTGATATTATAATAACCCTTTTCGTGCAGTTTTTCTTTAATAAAACTTTTAAACTTGTTTATTGACAAACTTTGAATATGTTCTGGGATTTTGTTGTAAAAGCGTATACATTGACCCATAAATGAATTACTGATTCTGTGGAGTCTAGTAACTGGTATTACAAGCTTATGTTTGTTCCTAGTGTTTAAAGTATGCACATCCTTATTCTTATTAAAGCTATTTATGTTTTCTTTTGTTTTTATAATTTCAAAGATGGTCTGACCATATATACCCTTTTCTGTCTAGGAATTATTCTGGGTATGCTTCAACCTAAGAGGGTGAGAAGTGGGTAAAAGCTCACAGCACCCGTGGACACTTGCAACTAACTACAAATGAAGTAGCACACGTTCGATCCCCGCAGGCACAAGTGTAATTGTTGATTGCAATTTTAAGTGCTGATTTACTATGTGCTTAGTGGTAAAGGAACGCAAAGTGAAGAAATCGGTATCTAACATTTGAAAAGTCAATGGTCGGAATCGGGAATCGAACATACTCAATGATGCTGTATTTTATGGTATCCAATAATAAAACAGCTCAAATTGTGCCAATGAACATTACGATTTGATTTAACGTTGACCATGAAATACCACATTATTTTAGAAAAATAAATAAAGACATAATAAAGTGATACATTCCAAATCTCGTAAGTTTTTATTTCCAATTTTCGTAAATTTTGCTGGTAGGGATTGCAAATTTTCATGCACTATTATAAAAATATATAGTAGTATTTCATATTTATGAAAAAATGTCTTATTAATTATTATATTATGTTCATAATGTCGAACATATTAAGTGAAATAAAAAAAATCATGAATAGAACTAAAGTAAAATAATTCAATTTCTTAAAGATTATTGAAATAAAAGTCTTAATTACGTATGAATTCATCGATCCTGAGATTAGATACACAGATTGGTTATTTTGGTTTTCTACAATAAAAATATTTCCGTTCCGTTTATTAACATAGTTCATGAATTTAGAATAGTTTCTAATTTTACTTACAAAAACTAATCTCCTAAGTCGAAAATTCGACTTTAATCAACATGACGGTAACATGATATTATAACTATGCCAAATATCAAACATACAATTTCAGAGAACAATGTTTTTGACAGAGAAAGACTCACGGACAGACAACGATAACAAGGTAAGAAAACAATAATGCGAATTTTGTCATGAAACATTTATGATGTCGATTAAGCGTAGTAAAGAATTAAATTATTATTTGTATTTGGATTTTACACATTAAAAATAAAAAAGTTATAAAGAAATACATTTTTTCGTTCTTTAAGCGTTCAAGGATACATAATTTCCTAATTACTACATACGTATAATATTTAATTCTGTACAAAATGAATTTCGTTTTGAAAATTGTTCATCGTTATAGGGTTTACGACTTTACTACCCATTAACAAGTATCTGAATTGCACAAGTGTTTTCTGTTCATTATCAATTCTTTATGAATCCAAACTTCATTTGAACCCATTACTGAGGCCCTCTTAGGCAATATTTTATCACTCACACACGGAAAACTTCCTTTTGTTTTCCTAACGTTAAAGGTTTAAAGAACTTTTGGTACTTTAATTAAAGTCTGTTATTATAATACTTATGAAGCATTCGTAATATGAAGAACGTGTGGTTTGGCACATAGCATTTAAGCCAACTGGTGTGTGGATAATAAGTTGCAGTTTAATTCATCTAAGTGTGTAACGCTAAGTTTTACTCGCGCACGCAATCCCGTGCTCTATACGTATGCATTGGATGGAGTAGCTATGCCACGAGTGAACGAGGTTAAGGATTTGGGTGTTCGTTTCACCTCAGTACTTAATTTCAAAAATCATATAGCGGACATCTGCAAGGAAGCGTATCGCAACTTGGGTTTTATACTGCTCGGAGCTCGTTGTTTCACTAACATTAAAGCTAATGTAGCGCTGTATAACGCCAGCTTGAGTGCAACGCGGTTATCTGGGCTCCACATAAAACTAAATATAGTGTCATGCTGGAGAGAATTCAAAACAAATTTGTTAGATTTCTATATTTCAAACAGTATGGCGTATATGCTTTTTACCCACTTAAATATCCAACCTTATTCGTTTTAGGTATGGTGGGATATAATTAACTCCGTGTTAGGCGGGACCTCGCATTAGTAACATATATTCCCCAAGTAATAAGAGGAAAGATAGACAATCCTTATTTCTTGGAGGGTATATATTTGAATGTCCCGGAGAAATACGTGTGGCGAAGGCGGCGGCCGAGGCTGCTGGCGGTGCCGCGCGCTCGCACCAACTTGCTGAGGGAGGCGCCCCGCACTCGCGCCACCAGACTACTTAACCTTATCCATGAGGAAGTTGACATATTTGTATGTTCTGTGAGTGAATTCACAAGGGCGGCATTATTTATTATATGATACAAAAATTAAAATGTTTACTCAAATCACTAGCGCATTAGGATATTTGTTGACGGCTTAAGGCTCAGTGGAGGTGGCCGTGGTGGGAGCTAAGGCGGCAGCTAGCCAGGGCCGCCCCCATCAAATGGGGAACAGTGGTACACCAGTCGCGGCCACTCAGCTAACGGGAGTGAGAAGGGTCCAGCGGACCGATGAGTGGCCGTGAAGTTCCTCTCCACACGCTTAGGGGGGGTGATGACACCCCCGCCCCTGGGGGAATTACCCGCCGACTGGTCGGGGGAGGGACCCCTTTCAAACTTAGGGGCCTGATGGCTGGCCGGCGGGCGCCAAGAGTCGCCCGCAGAGGGCGTGGCTGAGCGCCCCCGCCCGTGGGGGTCGAGGGCCTGGCAGAGCCCCGAGAGGAGACGCCGTTCGCACTCAGGCACAAAACGGCATGATGATTGCCCTGGCAATGCAGACAGGGCCGCCGATGCGGACAGTCTCGCTGGAGGTGTACTCCCAGACATGAACAGCACCAGCGGCGCTCCTTGGCGATAGTTCGCCTCGCCGAAACCGGCTTACCTAATAATTTCGGGCACGACGTTACCCGGTGATCAGATGCTCGACAATAGGAGCAGGGTGGGGTTGACGACGACTTGCCTGGCGGGTTCAGCCTCTCACTGGGCACGTCTCGTAAGTCGTCAACGGTGCCCGCCGCGTTCTCGATCTGCCGGCACTGCTCCTCCAAAAACCGCAGCAGGTCATAGAAGGGCGGAATATAGGAGGCCTCGTCCCCGCCGTACCTCTCCTCAAAATGGATTCGAAGGTCGAGAGGTAGACGGGACAGCACGATGCGGAGCAACAAAAAAGCCCATTCGCCCACTGGTAAACCCAGCCGCCTCAACGCATTACAGGCCACCAAGACTGGATCCAACAGGTCCCGACGTAGTCTGACCCGGTCACTAAGCAGCGGGAGGCTTAGAAGCTGCTTAACCTGTTCGTCCGCAATTCGCCGGACGTTGGCGTATCTTCTGGCTAGGAGGTCCCGAGCAGTCTGGTAGGCGTCGTCCGACAATCTCAAGTGGCCGACGACGCCCACGGCCTCCCCCTCCAGTGAGGCCAGGAGGTACGCCATCTTTTGGCTCGGGGTCAGGTCACTCCGGGCGTCCACTAGGCTGTCAAAAAGACCAACGAAGGTCAGCCATTCGGAATGGACCCCGGAGAACTTTGGCAGGTCCAGAGTTGGGAGTAGTCCCAACAGCTCTGGCTGAAGCTGCTTCAGAGAGGACTCGGACAGGTCACTCATCCGAGCTTCACGCGCTTCCTCGGCGTACCTGCCTTCAGCCTCGATCAACTCGTCCGTGAGCCACAAGAACTGCTCATAGTCCGCGAAGCAGGAGTCCAGGACTCCCTTCTCCACATCCGAATCCTCGAGCACAGCGTAAGCCTCCTCCACTGCGGCCCTTCGAGCATCCACCTGCTCAAACTGCTTCATCAAGTTATGGACCCTATCCGGTCGACCTATCAAAGCATGGGCGCTTGTGGCCCAGCGTAGCTCAGTCCGCAAACAACGGATCAGTAGCTTGGGCGATGTCATCACTATTAAATGCAAAATTACGACGCGGCTTGAGCACAGACTACAAAGATAAAAAACAAAAAATACAACAAAAATTAACAGTTAATAAATGCAGTTCCTATCAAATCGCGTTGAATAGAAATTACACAAATACGAATTACTACGTATCAACCAAATACAAGTTAGCACAAAAGAAAAGACACAAATCAAATTGACAAATAACAAATACTAGTGCGATCAAATCAAGTTAAATTCAAATTGCGCAAATACAATTACTACTCTTTAGTTCAAATACAAATTACAGTATAAACGAAGATACACATCACGGTCGATCAACAAAAAATGCCTAGCTCGGAAATCGACCCTTCGATAAGTAATCCACTACAACTATCCGGCAACGATAATTAACCGATTACGTAAAAATAACCATCTACCTACATGACGTATATCTCTAGAAAACTCCCGCTTGCGCAACCTAGGGCGCGGCTTTTCAAATCTACCCACTAACCAAAAAAAGGCAAGCAACAAAGAACAAAGGGAAATAATTCTATTATTACGTACAAAAAAAATATTTTTACGTATTACGGACGGGCGTGATTGTAGACACAAATTAAACCAATCAAACCAACGCTCCCTGCCACCAGAATTGTTTAATGTTTATCAAACACTATGGTCGGGATCGACTGGGGAATCGAACCCGGAACCGCGCTCTGCTACCAGTTTGTTACGGCCTACGGCTGTTCCCTTAAAGGATCAGATCCTCAGGGGCCCATGAGCTGAAGACCTCCCGAGCAGACGTAGGTCGAGCCTCAATGTGACCACGTGGAAATTCCTAATTACATTAAAATATATGGGGGAGCGTTATACTACGGCCAGTCGACCGGAAGGAATTTGGATGAAGCTTACTTACCTATCCAAGGCGACTGGTCCCTCCGGAGTTGGTCAGGTCGCATGTGGTTGTGTAGTGCAAGGGAAAGAATGGTGAGGTGGTGTGTATCTGGGTGTGACTGATGGTGATTGAGCCTAGACCTTGGCCGTCAGCAGCAGCCCGAGCGTCGACACCGCTCCAACTTGAGGGGGCCTTTCGAGGTTATCCACAGTCACTTTCTTCTTTCGTCACGTTGACAGTCAATTAACTCTATCGTAGGATTTACTAACTTACAGAAGCCACTAAGTATCGCTGGTTATAAGGTTAACACACAAAACGCACACGGAGTTTACAGTTTATTAAAGGTCACTACCGTTTCGCGTCGCAACAGTTAATTCTAGAATATTAGAGGCCGCACTAGCTTATATTGCCTAATGCACTTATGCAGATTCTGAGTCAAACACAATGAGTCCCTGGGAAGCTCTCCAGCAGGAATGCGCGTCACAATGATAGACCGTATATTTACTGGCCGCGCCGAATTATTCCGAGTTCCCTAACAGAATACAGCGTGCCAATCGTTAGCACCGCTTATGGACGACTGGTAGCCCTTGGACGTTTTACGCACGACCGAATGTCAAACCGGTATGACACTGAGCCGCACGCCCTCTCGCGTTCGTTCCTTGAAAGTGTTTGGCGCGAACAATATTAGATCCTGTAATGTTAGTGATAAGTTTGGCTGAATAAATAAATAAATAAAGAAAATCTCTGTAAGTAGACATTATTCTCTATTATCCCAAGTTTCAGTATAATTCTAGTAAGTTTTTTTTTTTGCATTAGGAAGCAATGTGTTTCGTATGGAACCAAAACATGGAAAAAACATGATAGTGTTTCTTTAATATGCTACGAGGGTGTTGGCAGTAGAACTAAAGAAACTGACAATGTCAAAATTATTAGCTATAGTTGCAATAAGTGGGTCGCACAGCTCGTCGAGTGGATGGCAAGTGCAGTGTGACGACATGTTGACAGATGCAGGTTGCTATGTTATGTGGCTGCTTTTAGGCCTATATATTATTTAGGGATCTAAACCGACATTTTTTATGTAGACATAATTTTTGTATCTACTGACTGCCTTTTTTAGAATGGCGACAACTGGCAGGACTTTTTTGTTAAGCTGTCCGCTACCGGCGTTGCGATGGGTCTTTTTTGTCAGAAACCAAAAGCGCGCAATAACTGTTATTATATTATCTATCCATACTCTATTATTTATTTTTTAAATAAAACTAGATGTGCCTGTCGTGCGTTGAGATAGATCAGAAATCTAAGCAAGCGCACAACAACTCACAAATGTTTCATCGTAATCACATAACATCATTCTGTAATTATACTACCTCTCCTTTTCCTTGAGCCTAAAACAGAGCAGGCACTGGTACTTGACATTAGAAATAGGTAAAAGGGTGCTGTACGTTATTTCTGCTGTCAAGGCTGGAGACTTGGGGTGGACTATCCCGACTTTCTCTAAGGCTGAAAAAGAGTATATAAACTATCTAGATAATATAATGCGCGTATTATAAATAAGCAGAGGTCCTTTTTTCCGCAAGGGTCATTCTGGATTGGTACCACACTCTCATAGTCACTGACAAGCAGCAGAGCTTACATTGTTGTGTTCTGGGTGAAAGATAAATTCAGATGATAAAAACTACAAAGTATTTCATACTAGTCGCGTATGACAACATATTAGTGGCATTTGTTTGAAGTTAAGTGCAGAAGTCCATGCGCTGCAGTAGCCACTCCGAATTACTAACACATCTAGAAAAGCTAAGGAATTGTTTGCCTGTAACTCCATTGTGAACTGAATTTTAAAATTTATGGAATTAACATGGTCTAAAATTCCAGTTACTTTATCTAAAGGTAGAATTGTGAAAGTATCGTCTACCGTTAGATAAAGTAACTGCATTGTTAGAACATCTTAACTCCAGGAATCCTGATAACACCTTAAGTCACACTGTGTATAGAAAAAAGACCCATACAGATAGATATTTAAACAGTGATTCTCATCACCATCCATCACAGTTAGCTACCGTGGGTAAATCTGTTTTTTCAAAGAGCACGAGGGATCTGTGACAGTAAACACCTGGTCGCCGAGCTCCAACACGTCAAGCAAGTTTTGCACGACAATAAGCTTCGGGTCCCGCGCCTACGTCACAGTGAACGAGTGAAGCCGAACACAGTCGAGCGAATGCCTGCTGTATTGCCATATGTCGAAGGTGTCATTGATAAGATTGGCTACGTCTTAAATCGTGCTTCCATTAAAACATACTTCAAGCCGCAGAAGAATATATAATAGTCAGTTTTTACCATCAGTCAAGTGTAATGTCCCTCTGCAAGATGCAGGAGTGTACAAGTTTGATTGTGAATGTGGTCTCTTTTATATAGAATAAACTAAAAGATAAAAAAAACTAGCGTTAAATAACACATAGCTGATGTGAAGAATCGACGCTCTGGGAAGTCTGCAATCTGTGAATCCGACACCTCCTTGGGACAGATGGTCGCTCTCCCGGTGATAGAACAAGTTGCCGGATTAGAGGATTACCGTGTCCTCCCCCTCTCTTCGGACCTCGGATAATCCTATAATATGCCAGCGTAACTTAGCGTAGCTCCGGGATGTTCTCGTCAGTCCTCAGGGTGTGTGCGTTATAAGTTGCCCGGTCGAGTCGTCGTAGGTGGCAACCCAACCTCCACCGGAGATTCTTAGCACCCCCTGCCCCGCCGTTACCATGGTCGACACCGTAGCAAGGAATAGCGGGGCCGCCGGGGACTGGGGGCCGTTTATTAATGTCATTATTCATGGGGGTATATTGCCATAGTTGCTACGCTTGGCGAGCGGGTTGGCAACCGCAGTTTTTTTATTGTTTTGCTATTATCAGAAAGATGCCGCTGCCCATCCTCTGCCTCAGTTTCCCTCTATCGCCTCCTACGACACCCACGGGAAGATATGTGGTAGTGAGTGTTCTTTTCCGCCACTACACGGGGGAAACAAAAATTTCTAATTTTTAATATGGAAGTTGCCGCGGCTAACGCTGACATTGAAACGTCAAACACCTCAGTTCCCCCTGTGACAATGGGTGCTCGAAATTTCTCGAAACATCGGGAATATAAAATAGAGAATATAAAATCCGTAAAATTAATTTTATTTAAAAGTTCGCGTAAATATAAGAAATCATTACATAGTTCCGTTTTTTGTATATATATGTTTGTTTAAATGTTATGTTTAAAAAAAATGCTGTGATATTTAAGTAAAAAGTGTTTATATATGAAAAACGTATAGTGGCAGCAGTAGACATTCTATTAACTTATACGAACGCTAACAGTCGTCTCATCCGATCCGTGTTTCCTTTGCGATTCTGAAATTTGAAACTTGAAGTTTTAAACTTTAAACTTAAATTTAAATTTAAAAATTCATTAAATTTTAAATAAAGTGAGGATACGTCCTAACGTTAGTCTCGTTTAGAAAAATCATTTAGTTACCCGGTATTCGAAACTGTTAATTCAGTGGAGAATACCGTTAGTTCATCGCGTCGGGTTATTCCAAAAATAGACTCGGGTTTTTTTTGGTAATAATTTAAATTCCTCTTTGTGTGCTAGGCGATTGTAGACCGTGTTTCGCTCCACCTAAGGTAGGTTTAGGCCGGCTGCCGTCGAGTCAGGCAGCCGTCAGGCTCCTTGCGGGGCCTCGCGTCTACGTTATCGTACACAAGGTCGGGCGTCTTTTTAACAGTTTTTAAATTCCTTAAATTTAATTCATTAAATTCTTTAAGCGGGAAAGTGATTAAACGTGATTGTAGCCGTTTCTTCGCGTTTTCTCGGGTAAGTTATACACACACTAATTACACACACATATTTTATTATATTTAAGCATATACTTTAATTTTTTAGTGCCTTCCTCCCCATTTGGGGGGACTTTTAAATTTGTTTAGAAATAGTTTTTGGTGCAAAAGCCGTAACGGGACTGGTGTCCGTTACGGGTTTTCGCACAACACCCTGCCATCAGCAGGGTGTCGGGACTTAGTGCTTTTAGTGTGAATATATAGGATCGAATGAGCCACTAGGATGTCCAACCTTTTGGACGTCCAAAGGGAAATGCTCCGCTTTTTAGCGGAGCGCTTCCCCGACGTAAACCCGGGTGAGCTTATGCTCACCCCACTCTCGCCGGAATCATCACCGGCCCGCGAAGACTCCGATATGGAGCACTCCGGCGCAATGACGCCAGTAGAAGAGGGGTCTAAGGTGACCGTGCCAGCCCGCCGCACCGGAAGCGGCGCGCGCAAAGTGGCGAGACCACCCACCCCCTCCCCTTCTCCGACCCCTTCTCAGCCTCACTCTCGGGCCTCCTCCCGCGCGCCCTCTAGGGCCGCGAGTGAGGGCTCGTTCGACTCGGCGGCCTCCTCGGGAGAGGACACCGAAGTAGAAAGGCGCCCAGAGGGGGTAGCGTCCTCATCCGGTGACGAGGGCTTCACCCTCGTTGAAGGCAGGAAAAGACGTAGACCTGCAAAAAAGGCGGACTCCTCCAGGCCGGCGAAGAAAGTCGCCTCGGCCTCCCCCTCCGTTGCACCCCCCCCTCAGGGGGGTATATCCCCTGTTAACAAAGGGGCATCGGCAAAGGCAGCTGAGGGACCAAGAGGTCCCAAAAGCCCGCCACCGATTATCATACAGGATATGGCCAAGTGGGAGCGTATCTCCCGCGTCATGGCCGACAAGAAAATTGGCTACTCAAAAGCCAAGCCCTCCGGACAGGGCATTATCGTCTCGGCCAATACGGTCGACGACTTTCGGGCTCTTACGAGCCTCTTAAGGGGAAAGAACATCCACTATCACACCTACTCCTTGGAGGAGGAAAAGCGTCTCCGCGTGGTAATCCGCGGAATCCCAAAAGAGTTCGATACAGCCTTCGTAAAGGAGGATCTGTTAAGCCAAGGCCTGCCGGTGCAAGAGGTGCACCGCATGGTCAACAAATCGACCAACACCCCTTACAACCTGGTGTTAGTAATTCTTGACCTCTCAGAGGAGGGCAAGAAAATCTTCGATGTGCGCACAGTGTGCCATCTCTCGGGGGTAATCGTAGAACCCCCACACAAGAAAAAGATGCCGGGTCAGTGCCATAGGTGCCAACTTTATGGGCACTCGGCTCGAAACTGTTTCGCCCGTCCCAGGTGCGTAAAATGCACAGGGGACCACGGCACTAAGGAGTGCACCCGTGGCGCTTCGGCCCCCCCGAGCTGTGTGTTATGCGGGGCGGTTGGACACACTGCGAACTTCCGCAATTGTCCAAAAGCCCCCAAGGCACAAAAGCCGAGGGGAAGAAACGCCGGGGGTCGCAAGCAGCCCCCCAAGCAGAAGGGAGCACAGGACCCCCCCAAAAAGGGTGGTCCCTCTCCCCCTGCCTTCGTTCCGGCTCCGGCTCCCAAGCAAAGTGCTTGGGCCAAGCCGCTAAGCCTGGCCAGTGGTGCACAAAAGAGGGTGCCCACCTCTCTTCCTGCTCCCACTCCCGCGTGCGCACCGGCACCTTCAGTCGCCCGTGCCCCGCGAAAGGAGCCAACGCCCAAAGCGGTGACAAAATCGACCCACTCCCCGGCCATGGAGGAGTTAGCTGAGGATGTCAACCTCGTCTGCGACTTCGTAGACAGTTTTGACGTAAATGAACTGCGTACTCTAGCGCATAAGATTAGGACGGCGCGCTCTGCTAAAGAGCGCCTCCAGGCCTCCCTGGACCACATGGAGGTAATAGAGGCGATAAAGAACTTCAGGGCCAATTAGGTCCGAAGTTCTTGCCTACTGTTAATTTGGCTCGGTTTTATTCTTCTAAATGGATAATACAACTACAGCTAGAATAAAACCTAGATCGATAGCTGTCGCCTTCTTCAATGCGCACGGCCTTAAAAATCAAATTGACGAAGTCAGAACCTTCCTCACTGATCATCAGATTGATATACTGCTAGTGCAAGAGACTTTTCTTAAGCCTAGCATTAAAGACCCAAAAATAGCCAATTACAGAGTAATTAGAAACGATCGTATAGGGAATAGATTAGGAGGGACTCTTATTTATTATAGGTCGTCCCTACATGTAGTTCCCATAGACACGCCTCAATTAACTGATCTAGAGGCCTCCGTTTGCAGAGTCGCCATGACCGGTCATCAACCGATCACGGTAGCCTCTGTATATCTCTCTCCCAATAAAAAGATAGTAAAGAGCGATTTTGAAGCTCTATTTAACCTTAGTAATTCGGTCATATTAGCAGGCGATTTTAATAGCAAACATCAAGTCTGGACTAATAATAGGAAAGTTAAGAACAACATCAACGGCTATGACTTATTTGCACTTAGTGATAGCCTAGAGTTCAATATAATAGCTCCTCCGGAGGACACTAGTTTTTCAACGAATAGAACTCATAATCCGTCTAAAATTGACTTAGCACTACTCAGGAACGTAACCTTAACGTTACGCTCCATAGAAGTGGTGCATGAGTTAACTTCGGACCATCGTCCGGTTATAATGTCGTTAGGACAGTCCAGCAATGAGGTTCTTACAACCAAAACTGTTACGGACTGGCATAGGTTCGAGGCCAACCTCGAAACTATGAACACAGAATATTTAGATCAAGTGCCAGACGCTATAGACACTAAAGAAGTGGCCTTAGAAGCCATCTCTCACATCTCCTCTCACATAAAGGTGGTTGCCGAGGAATCCTCGAGGCGGCTCAAGGCGTCGAACGATCGTCGTTTTGAGCTCCCAGGGGATGTACGGCGATTACTGAGAGAGAAAAACGCTGCGGTGAGGGCCTATGATCGTTACAGAACAGACAATAATAGGTCCAATCTGCGCCGCCTCTGTAGAGAGGTCAAGGAGCGCATGGCCCAGCTGAGGGAGTCACGATGGGACAATCTGATGGAAGATATCTCGCCCTCGCATACAGCCTTCTGGAAGCTGGCGAGATCTCTTAAATCAGAAAATGTCGCTTCGATGCCCCCATTAGTTAGATCTGATGGTCAGTTAGCGTTCGACGACTCGGAGAAGGCCGAGTGCATGGCGGATAGCATCGAGAGCCAATGCTCTCCAAGCACCTTGCCAATCGACCCCGTCCACCTGAACAAGGTGGACGAGGAAGCGGCCAATTTGTCCGCCACCCCACCAACGGATGATCCACTCCCTCCCGTTACTTTTGATGAGGTGAAAACCATCATCAAAAATCTCAAACCTCGAAAGGCGCCAGGCGCCGACGGTATAAATAACAAAGTGTTTAAAGCTCTTCCCCCAAAATTGATCTGCCTTCTAGTGGCTATTTTCAATGTTCTATTGTCCACCTGCACCTTCCCACAAGTGTGGAAAGAAGCAGAAGTAATCGGTATTCACAAACCGAACAAACCCAGAGACAGAGCTTCTAGCTATAGACCTATCAGTCTCCTCAGTGCCATGGGGAAAATCTATGAGCGCATCATCCTCAGCCGTCTGAAGGATGCAGTGCTTAGTAAGAATCTAATTCCAAACGAGCAGTTTGGCTTTCGAGCCAAACACTCAAGTGTTCAACAGGTGCACCGCCTCACGGAGCACATTTTAGATCAGGCTGCAAGGGCGAACAGGCGCCCTGTTTACACAGGAGCACTGTTCTTCGATGTGGCCAAGGCCTTCGACAAAGTCTGGCACAATGGACTAGTTTTCAAACTTATCCATGCAGGGGTGCCCTTAAGACTTGTCAAAATCGTTCAAGATTTTCTTACAAATAGATCCTTCCGTTTTCGCGTGGAGGGTACATTCTCCTCTTCCAGATCAATCAGAGCAGGAGTTCCCCAGGGCTCGGTGCTCTCTCCGACCCTGTACTCACTTTACACAAGTGACATCCCTTCGATAGTAGGTACTCATCTCGCACTATACGCGGATGATACTACCATCTACTCTTCAGACTTCCATCCCATTACAATCTGCAGTCGACTCCAAGCTGCAGCAAACGCACTAGGAGATTGGTGCAGAAAATGGAGAATCGAACTGAATCCCGATAAGAGCAAAGCCATCTTCTTCAACAGAAGGCGTTATTATAACAACTTACTGTTAAAGATTAAAAAATATAAAACAGGTACGATCTCCCTCTACGGCAACCCAATACCGTGGGTCCGAGAGGTAAAATACCTGGGGGTAACCTTAGATAGTGCAATGAGCTTCTCTCAGCACATAAAAACAGTCAGAAATAAGGCAAAATTCGTTGTGTATCGTCTTTTTGCCTTAACCAACAAACGCAGTAAGCTGTCCCTAAGACACAAACTGCATCTGTACAAAACCTGCGTACGTCCTATTATGACATACGCAGGGGTGTCCTTTGCGCATGCCAATAAAAAGAGCCTAAAACAACTTCAAGTTGTTCAAAACAAATTCCTGCGTCAGATCACAGGAGCTCCCTTCTATGTGAGGAACGCGGATCTTCACCGCGACCTCGATATGCCCACAATTCATACGTATCTTAAGGAACTATCCTTAAGATACTTCGAGTCGATTAAAGAACACGAAAATCCGTTGGTGAATGAGGCGGGCGCGTACTCCCCACTGAGGGATGTTGCCCCCAGCAGGAGACGTCCCAAGAACGTTCTCCTGGATCCCGATGATGAGATCACTTCCATAAATAGGTCGATCCCGTCCCCCCCCCTCCACAGGCGAGGGAACTAGATTAGTAAATATAAACACTTACACACACTCAGACACTACTCTAGCACAGAACACTAGGGCACACCGCAATCGCCGGCGAATGCGACGTCATAGACACACTCCGTACACGAGGTTTAACACCCGTGATACGGGGCGTTTCTAACTTTTTGCGACTCGTTAATAAAATTGCGATAGCGATTCAAGCCGAGGTTCGTACCTCCTTCAGAGGGGCCCTTGAATCGCATCGAGCCCCCCCCCTAGCTCGAGGAGCCTCACTCCGAAAGCAGGGGTCGGGGTGCCTCGGGACTGCTGTCGGCGAAGCGGCGCTTCGCGCCGCCTCGCCGACGGCAGAATCGTTGCACTCAATAGTTCGTAAGTACTCACTTACGAACCTAATTAGACGAAGCTGTCAAGGCCGCAGGGCCAACAGCACACTCATTCAGAGAAAAAAAAAAAAAAAAAAGGCAGCAGTAGAACCTCCTTATGAAGTCTCTACATTTTTGCAGAAAATACATTTGCGCAACGCAGAGATTCTGTACGTGACTAAAATGATGTTGAAATATCGAAAGTTTTTAAAATATAAGTTTTGAACTACATCGATGGCTCGGAGAATATAGACTTGAAAACTAAGTTAGTAATAATTTTGAATTCTATAAAAATGTTATATGATCTTGTTAATGGTATATGTAATATTATGGCCTGAAGAGTATAAGAAACTTATATAAATATACTGGCAGTGAGATATTCCATCTTAGTCCTTAGAATTGACAACGCAACTGTAGCCATGTTTGAAGATGATTGCAAGTGTCCATGGAATGCAGTAGCCACTTACTATTAGATAGAGTTTAATTTCGTATGTCACTTCAGTTTTTGAAATAAAAATGTATTTAAAGTTTTCAAAAAATGCCCGCATGTACAAATAAAATAAAAAAATATATAAAGGAAACTGTTACCAACGACTATTATTTGTAGAAATACCATAATCTGTAAAGACTGTAGATTGTTTCCTATTCCCTTTCATATAAAAGATGGAGATAAGCTCGACTCATTAACGAAAAGTACTTTAATTCAGACAAGTTTTCTAACGACATCATAAAAAGTTGTTTTCTTTATATATACCTAGATTACGATAAGACCGCAGCAAAAGTTTTAATGAGATGTTCATTTCATTTATTTCTTTTTTTAACGTAATATAAATTTTTGAAATTTAATATATTGAAGTTAAGTAATAGCTTACATAGCTTTTTGTGTGTGTTTATTGCCGTGTATGTCTTCAACCCTAGAATACGTATTGCAGCACAGAAAATTTGGTTCTAAATTTTAAACTTAGGAAATTTCTTTTTAGAAACGTGAACACAAAAGAGCGGAAAGCGTTAATAAATCGCGAAGACAATTTTGATGCACTTTTAAAGTATTATATTGCACACCTTTGAGATGTTAAGGTTAAGGCTTATAGGAAAAGTAGCAGTATTTTTATCTTTTTAATTACCTCGCTTATTAAGCTGCTGGTCATGTGTGGTCCCGAGTTCGAATCTCTGGTCTTGAGTTTTTTGGCAAGAAGTTTGCAGTAACAGCCCGGATTTGGCGGTGCTTCACTTGTATGTTAAGAGTGAAGTTAGATTACTAATAATAAGCGTTTAAACTCTCCCACTCGTTCAAGCTGTATAAAGTACTGCGCAGACAACTAACTTGGGTCATTAAACGAGTCTCAGTTGTTGTCGTCATTCTTTCCGTCGTGATAATTATTTTAGTATCAGCAAAGAAAGGATGTTACAGTGAAGCCAGGCTATGTCGCATCGTGATGGGCCATGTTACTGTTGGCTTGTATCATTTATTTAAATTTCGTGAATATTTTATAACGTAAAGTCTATATGAAGTAGTGTTCATCTATTAAAATAGTTAAGGTTGTTATTTAACATGTGCTTAAAAGCTCATAAAGCCGTTGGTCTTGCGTCTGATCTCTGTCCGCTCGTTTCAGATGCCGTTGTATTTGACTATAAGAGTAAGGGTACTCCCTTGTGCATACACTCAGGTACTATAATCCTGTCCTGCGGAGATGGCTCGTCTCAATAAAGACTGGTCGCCGTGACTGTAAGTTTGATCTAGAGGACATTATAACTATTTTATCATCATCATCAGCTTGGGGTAGTCGTAGGCCTTTCCTAGCGCGATCTTCCAGTTGGTGCCAGCGGCTTTGCGCAGATTGTAGCTTCATTTAGCCAGAAGCCAGATTTTCGATAATGAAACCGTGTAGGCATCTCGGTTTCATTATTGAAAATGTAATATCAAATGAAGGGGATCATTTTTAAGGTCATATTGAGAACACATTGTACAAATTTGTTTTTAATTTTATTCTATGAAAAATTATACAAAGTCGAACTATGTATGCGCTTGTCTTTTACTATAATTATAAATGTATAATCTATGTCAGTGCCCGCCGAGACGTCTTTCAGGTTGGAAGTTACGTTTGTTTTTTTAATTTTCCCTGCTGGTACTAAATTGCTCGGTAACTGTCTGTTACCGAGCAAATCGGTAAGATATTAAAGCGTTACTTCGCTCTCTGCAGCTGTACCTATGTCTGTACGCGATACCTTTATACTGTACAAAAGGGACTTATATTTTGTTTGAGGGTAAAATCAATTCTTTACAAATATATATTTAAATTAAAAACTTTTCGTTCACAATCATATAGTCATCGTTATGAATTTTATGAAATTTTTCTGTAGTATAGAGAAGTATACATTTTTGTGTTTGCCATATACGAAACTCGTATTATTGTGAAAAATAGTAAAAAAAGTGAAAATAAAAAATAGCATGCAGATATAATGTTTTTGATTGAAATAAAATAAAAACATTTATAGAATATAAGATAATATTATCGACACGAACAAAGCCAATTTGTATGGAAACGTTTTCCCCACAATTTGGTACAACAAGCGGATTAAAAATATATGACAATTGTTTTTCTTTAAAACTACGACAGAGTCGTTGTTGGGTCGTTGTAGAGCTAAGAAACATCAAAGAAAGTGCGATGCGCTCAATTGCTATGCAAATACGGGCACGTATCGTCACAGTTTGCAGCCTTGCAACCAACAAGACAGGAAAAGTTAGTAATATTTTATTTAAATTTATATGTAACATCGTGAGTTGAAACTATAGACCGTTAAGTACATTTGGCAGTACTTTATCTGAAATAAGGATAATTTTGAATGCCAGTTATAATGCACGGTTTAATTTATTTGTATTAAACCCTAATTTTATCTTAAATATTCAACAGATGAACTTAAAAAAACAAATTAACTTCTATAAAAAAATCCAATTGTGAGTCACAATATTAAATATTGTAATTAATTATTTTTTCGGATCTAATGTATATACATTTATTTAACCTAGAATCAATCAATAGCAGTAATGGGATTAATGTAACTGTACTTTAGTTCATTAAATTATAAAATGGTATTATATAATAATGTATACAAAAATATCATATAATAATGTTTTGCCAAAACGTATCTTATATTTATCAAAAAATAACCCATGCCATAAATTGGCTGCTCATAAATAAGGAATTAAAAAATATAGACATTTTTGCGTAGTAAGTCGTAGAAAAGTATTATATTAAAAACTCTGTATTAAAACGGAATTATTACCAAGTCCACTACCCAACATAGGTAATGATGAAGATAATAAAATAAAAATAGATAATAAATCAAATGAAAATTAAGAAGTTTTGCATCCCTTGTAACGTAAACAGAAAATATGTTAAAAAATATTATATTCCTATTATCTTAAAACCCAAAAATTGAGACAAGTACTTAAAAAATATATACCTCAATTTTTATCTCGTTTATGTCAAAAATATCTAGAAGTTATGACTCTGTGAAACATTTGTATTTAAGAAACTCTAAGCTAATGTGTATAATGGGACTATTCGAAACAAACATTATTAACAGATATTTTAAATTCACCTGTACGAGACAGTTTATTAGTGACATTGTGAGTTGAAACTAAACCGTTTATTACATTTCGCAATAAGCAGCTTAAAAATATGGCTTATTTTGAATTTCATGTTACAGTCACTGTTACAGCCTATTTTGATTGCCTTACGGGGAGATAATTTCCATAGTTGCGACACTTGATAAGGCTGTTGGCGACCGCAGGTTTTTATTTTAATTTAATGGCATTTAGCCCTTATTCTTAGATTCACGAAAAATCTTATACACGAACGTATAAGAAGAAGTAAAGTTAAGACGACGTCTTCTTTAAAAGACAATTTGCCAATTGAGTGCTAAAATAAACAATCATTACTAACAAGAATTTTAAAATCACCTGTACGATATATAGGGCATAATGTCCAGGGGCCCATCGCTAATATAAAAAAATAATAGTAATGTGTACTTAAATAATAATAACGTGCCTAAATTAAAGAAAATTCTTTTACTTAAAATCATCATTGCTGAAGCAAAAATCAATAACATCAAAAGAAGATCAGTGTGTCCTTTAACGACATTGAAATAATCGACGAACCAGAAAAGGTGTCCTATACTATAGAGATAACGATCTACATTTTCTTCCAACAATATCACAACGTCAAGCGGGAATTTGAAATACTCATTTTCTCGGTTATCTGGATTTATAATGAAAGAATAAATTATTTTATGATTCATTGAAGTGTGACCGTCAGATTTAGTTTTAAATCATCAATTGAATCTTTTTCGAGGTGACGAGACGAGCACTAATTGGAAACATTATTGCTCGCTGTACAACGGCATGGCATAATGACATTGTAAAAGTAAATAGGTAAAAGAGCAAAGAAACAACAAAGTAATTGCGATGCGTTTAATTTTATGTAAATACAGGGCACGTAGCGCCGCATTTTGCAACTTTTGCAACCAATAAGACAGGAAAAGCTAGTAATATTTTCTTTAAATTTATTTAAAACAACTTGAGTTGAAACAATTATTCGTTATAGTATATATAACATACATTTACCAGTGTTACGAACATAGCTTTACAGAGCTTACTGTGAAAATGTAAAGGTAATTACTAATTTGAAACATTTGCTTGCATTAAAACAATTTTTTACGTGGTAGGGCCACGTTGCATTTATACTGTGGTTGTAGCATGAAGGGGTTGGCTTGACCTTGGCGAGACCACACTCTCACAGAATACAAGCGTAAACTAGCAGCTTAATGCTGCAGTGTTTCGTATTGTGAATGTAGAAAACCGGAGATCCCTTTTACTAGAAACGAGACATTCAGTCTTAGTGCTAAGGGGTGACAACGCGTCTGCATTTTGATACTTAATTGAGGAGAAATCTTGATATCTATGGGTCATAACATCCACTTACCATCAGATGGACTGTGTGCTCGTTTGTCACGCTTCTTTTATAAAATAAGCTCAGCATAACAAGAATGTAAAAGCAAACATTAAAACAGACCATACTATCTCATTGCTAGCCACAGGCTTTTCTCATTTCAGAGATTATTTAAGGACAAGAAAAAATCAGCCGCGCTGCGCCAATGCGACAATGCGACTTCACATGTCTTTTTTAAAATGTTTTTAAAGTGAAAACTTCTTTAGAATCGATGTGATTTGAAACTCGATGAAACGAAAAAGTGAAACTAAACAGAGACAAATATCACTTTGTTGGGACATCGTGCATTTATCTCGAACCAAAAAGCTTATGTATTTGCAACATTTGCCTCTGAGCTACCACGGCTCTCCAATATTAACGTGTTTACATTCAATGCTTTTTGTTCAATAACTCTATTCTGATTTAACACCCGAAATGTTACATTACACATCCACAAAATTTCATTCAAGGAATACAATTCTGCGTCGTTTAACGTCGTCTGTATTGATTTTTTCGCGATTTGTTTTATCCAAACAATAGTCCTAGCGCTATTTTCTTCGCGGGCAAATTGCGTATATTGAAAACAGATTGTTAAAACCAGTTCCAGTAACAGATTGTGTAAATAAAACAAGAAACAAAAACTTCATAAAATTTGGAATCCATAAGACAGTTGTAGCAATTTTAAAGTGGTATTATGATAATTTTGTAGTCCACATTCTATTCATTCAAATTAAAACGGTTTACTTCGTCGTTCATAAGATGATGTAGTGGAATAGTTTGGCATTATCTGTATTTTTATTTAATTACAAAGTTGGTGTGTTTAAGGTAAGAGCGAGTAGGCTTTTGTTAAGCGAACTAAATGTGCTTTACCATTTTCGGCAATATGTTTCGGCAATGAGTTTTATGTTTTCCTACGTCGAATTTTCACCACTTCATTGGCTGACTGGTAGCAAATGTCTATAGACATTCGGCGTGAACACTTGAATCTTTTATTTGCAATAAAGCTTAAACTTAAAACAAATATATACAGCCTACATACATGTATACTATTCAGATATACTACTGTAGAGGCCATTCCACACATTTCTGAGTAATGGGCATTATGGATCAATTAGTCTGCCGCGATACTTCCATGCGATACTTCCACTTTATATGTCCTCGAAACTTTTGGCTCTACATAAGATATTACGTATAATCACTTAAAGTCGCAATTATATTTTTCATTCGTGTCGGCGGGAACCGATCTCAGGCGGTCGCGTACTGTAAAATAACGGTAAGCACTTGGACACTGAGCTGCCATTTTTAAAACCTTTTTGTAATAAACTGAAACTAATTTTGCTAAAATAATATACAAAAGGTTGGTTATTAGAATAGAACTTATAACAAATTTAAAATTTGGTTGCTAACCTCGACTTCGGTAATACTTTACGAACAAGTACAATAAGTACAATAACGGACATCTTATAACTTCAATAATATGAGTGCAAACTTATGAAAATACATTTAGAGTAATCAAGCAATAATATTGAAATATATGTTTTTAAACATTTAAACATTGACAAAAAAAAACTAATTAACCTTATCGTAACAATTAATGCCTTCCAAACAAAATTTAGTCACAGCGACCAGTTTCAACGGATGCTAGACGGAGGCAGCACAGAATTATAGTGCACGAGTGTGTGCGCAACCACATTTACTCGAATAAGTGTGCGTAAACATCTATTCGGGATGGTAATTCGACACGACCGGAGAGAGATCAGACGCATGACCAAGTTTAAGTGCTTTTCGTGGCACGGGAGTGAAATATCGCCAACTTTAAGACTCCGAGCTGCTACTGAGTATTGCTTTACAGAAAAAATCAATTACTAATTTTTTGCCTCGACCTAAGACCTCATGATGAGGAGCCGCATTTACAACCACCGACCAGTCGTACTTAAGCCCCTAAACTAAAACGTAGCTTAATACGGTATCATGAGGACAGATCCGCGTGCGGGGCGTGCGTGCTGAGAAAAACAAATTTAAGCCAGCATAATTAAATGCCTCCTTTCAAGATGTACTGATTCCACGTCATGTCGTACAGTATAGTGGTAGCGTAAGAGAATCTACCACCCCGAGCACCGCAAAAGGCGGCAAGGGTGGGGCCAGCAGCATCTCCGTGATAACATAATTATAATATTAAGTCTGAACAAAGACTAGTCTTCCCTCACTCTTATAGTCCGATGGGTTGGTAATTCGACAAGACCGCAGAGAGATCAGCCACAGGACCAATGGCTTTACGTGCTTTCCGAGGCACGGGGCTGAAATACCGCAAACTTTACTGACTCCGGCGTTTTACTAAGACTTACTGTGTCTTGAAGTCTTGCAGTGGTGTGTTTGGGTTTAGATTTAATTTTATTAATTACATGATCCCAAGCAGATGGTAGTAATCCTTCTCTTTTGAAATTAGGATGTTTATTAATTTCAATAGCCTCACGTATAATCCTTGGTAGGATATCGAAGTTCTTTTGCGAGGATTTGTGGTCTATCAAATCTGATGTAATGGTGGGTGCCGTCTAGGAGGTTATGCTCACAAACTGCCAACTTCCCAGAGCAGAGCAGTTTTTTGTAGATCTTTTCATTTGTCTTAAATAAGGGAGACCATATTCATAATCAAGCTTGTACACTCCTGCTCTTCTAGAGATATCTACACTTGACGGTAAGAACTTTACTAACTCAACTTTTATTCAATTATGTTACTTAATTTATCTTATTATAAATATTCAAATATTTAATAAAAGTAACAAATAAGAAAAAATAGCGTTAATTTATAATTAAATGTCTTTAATAATATAAAGTCTTACATATAATCATTCATCATTGCTTACTTATAGTTTAATATTATCTGTTTATCTGTCTATTCCTATTGTTAATGTTTAACTGTGGACAGCGTACAGTCCACTGCTAAACATAGACCTCTCCTGTTACTTTACTGTAATGACTACGCTTGACAAGCGGATTATCGAACACATTATCAGACGTCTAGCACCTCTGTGTCAGTTACTCGAATCCACATAGTCAGTATTAACTCAGAAACTGTGTAGTATATTCACGTACACGTTTAAATTAAGAACGCAGAGTGCTTTGATAAAAACTTAATTATAACGACTACTCGACGTGAAAGTGACCCCAGTTATAAATTTTCAAGTCTGAATCATAAAAATTAAAGTTGCTCGTCACTAATTAATTACTCGTATATTACGCACTGAAATAAATTAAATTTTATGGAATTTATAGCGCTAAATTTAATTTGTTTTAACTTATTTTAATTCCAAACGTTTTTGGTGCTATTATAACATCGGGAAGTCAAACACCTCAACCCCCCCCCCCCCTTCACGTGATCATGGGTACTATAAAATCAGTAATATTACCTTTATTTCAAAAACGCTCGAGCTTGTGATAATTTTTAATTCACTCCATCACTCAACAGGGTAAAAAATAACTTTTAAAGTGAAAAAAAAATATTTCCACATAATAACTTCTGAAAGCGGTGCTAAGACATAAAGTATTAAAGAATTAAAGCCCTAACTTACTTACTTACAGCCTTTCACAAATTTACTGCTGAACATAGGCCTCCCTCAAGGAATGTCACAAAGCACGGTCCCGAGACACCTGCATCCATTGACTTCCTACATGTCTCCCCAGGACGTCACACCATCTAATGGAGAGACGCCCTACACTTCCCCTGCCGGTACGTGACTGCCACTCGAGAATCTTTCTTCCCCATCGGTTGTCGGTTCTTCGAGCTATATGGCCGACCCATTGTCACATCAGCTTACTAATCCATTGGGCTATATCGGTTACGCTGGTTCTACTGCGGATATCCTAGTTTTTTAAGCTATCACGCAGAGAAACCCCGAGCATAACCCTCTCTATAGCTCGCTGAGCGACCTTGAGGTTCCTCATACGACCAGCATTGACGGACCACGTCTCAGATCCTTGGATCGTCACTGGTACAGGCACTGGTTAGTTTGAGCTTTTGAGGTATGCCTGACGAGAAGATGTGTCGTAATCTCCCGAACGCTGCCCAGCCAAATTGATTCCGTAGATTTTCTTGACCTCTCGGTCGAAGTTGGACAGAAGGTATTGTGTAAATTATTTTATCATATTTATTTCTTAGCTGTCGGCTTTTACTTTTTATTAAAACTCCAATTTTTGTTACGTTTCAGAACAATGATTATTTACAAATGTTCAATTATTTTCAATGTAAAAATAATTTTTTTTAATTTATTAAGCATATTTGCGTTATATTATACAGTACAATAATATCATGCAAACCTCTAGGGGTTTATCTAAGCTAGAGAGTCGTCTTATATAAATAAACAAACCTATGTATTAATATTAAGCTACAATATTCTATTGTGCAGTACTACAATATTTATGGTTAATTTAACAAATAATATGACTTAATAATTTCTTACATTTACGCGAACACTACACATTGAATAAAACTATTTTTTACAAATTTTATCGCGTTTAATTTATTTATTTAAAATAGAAAATATGGATGGGTGCTGTCGTCTGCTTTGGATCCTCTAATTAACAAAATTAAATCCAAACCTAAGCATATCACTGCAAGAATGCAAGACTTCAAGATACTATAAGCTCATTCTGCGTAGATAGAACCAAAAATAATTATTCAAAAACTGAAGATAGTCGGGCTAATTGTGACATCGGGGCATCAAACATCTCGGACCCCACTCCCCATAAGTCATTAATAAAAGTTAGTAAAATATATTGATTAATCAAAAGATTTTTAGCAGCCTTTGGAAGTCAGTATATCTATTGATCGGTTTTTATTTTTCTATTTATTTGTTACACCATCATGTTCTGATATGTATATATTCGTTCATAATCATTACAGCCTATCAAAAATCCATTGTTATAATAAACGCTTTCTCTTAGATTAGATAGACGGAAAATATTTGCCATATATGCCACACTTGACAAACGAGTTTGCAACCTCATTTTAGATTATAGGAACGAAGTTATTTATCGGATGGTACGAATTTGGCGAATGAGGGCTAAAAAAAGTGTAAGATTTTTCCATCACGACCCCTTCTGATGTAGTGTAGACGGCTTTGGGGGCTATAAGGAAACGATGTGGAATAATAACCATCTCCCTCGCACTTTTTCTTATCTTGCCATGAAGGAAATATTATTTAATTTTATATGACGTCTCATTTTAATAAACGCTAGTAATTCACTTATTTGTATTTGTTAATCAATAATATAATAAGTTTATCAATAATAATATATCAGAAGCGTCAGTAGACTAATGGCAGGGCGCGGATCGCGAACTCGAAAGGTCGTGGGTTCGAATCTGCCATTCGACTACTATCCCACTTCTAACACAAGCATTTTAAGCTTACCATAAGTGCTTTAAGGGAATATCAGTAATGTTCAATAGCATTACCAGTATTAAAAAAATAATACGAATGGAAATTCGTTCCAACCGAGTGTTCCACGCATGAAGCAAATACAAAGAGGAGACGGCATAAGCAACTGCGCACTGTGATTCTAAGTAGGTACTGATGTCATCATTGTGGGCGTGGCTTATTAAGTATACTGTCAGCATTCGTTTTGTGCGCTTATGTGTTGAAAACATGGCAAATTGGTGTATTTTTGTAGTATTAAGAAGAAAAGGATGAAGTGTTGTGTTTTATCGTATAAAAACTACTCGGATAGACGCTCTGATATTATGGATGGCATCACATTACATTTGTAAATAATTTTACACCTAATTTATTAAAAATGTGCTAGAAAAATCTGTGTTGCAAATATAATTAAATATATTCGACACTAGATGGCGACACTTTGTGTCATGTGAACTAAAAATATAAAGGTCCGTAGAGCTCGGTATTGGTAAAGTAATCATAAGAAGGTGCTGAAATTTGTTTTGCATTCAGACATAAAGAAATTTAAATCGTAAAATATAATTTTTAAAGTTTATAATCATTTTGAGAACAGGCCGTATTCTATCGTCAAGGTAGCTAAACTACATTGCAACATCGATATGGAACGAAGTTTTACTATTTATCGGTAGATGTAGATAGTGTAAAGTGGGCGGGGCTTTGCATCCCCTCACCCCGCTAATTTCACGCGTTGTTACATAATGAAATTTAATTACAACGTCTCCTCTTTGTATTTGCTTTATGGTTCCACGACACTCACGCATGTTTTAGCCGTAGTAAGCCAATCGGCGCGACTTATGCGCAATAACGGTTACCGATAGAATTTCGTGCCACTATTTATACGGCCTATTTACGCCCCACTACAAGAAAACTCCTCTCGTTTCTGAACAGTTGGTCGGAACAGTGTTGGAGGACGTCACATGTCTTCTAAATATTTTATACTTCTTGGATGTTGATGTTATCTCACGATGATTTTTTATGAATGTTACTTTGCAGCTGGCCGTATGAATAAGCCCAGGAGTGATGACCTGGTAAGAAATGCATGAAGGCGATGGATGCGGGCATTCCTTGTGGGAGACATAAGTGCAGCAGTGGACTTATGAAGGTCTGTCATGATGACGATGGTGATGATGCATTATAAAATTGTGGTATATAATGAAATTTAATTTTTAATTCTTGTGGTTATTCACACTATATATCTACGAGTACGGTAAGACTTCGATAAAACGTATTTCGATGTACTTAGGTTTTTCGTCCTCTTTCTGTAGGCGTTCAATCGAATTAAGTGCAAATTTTTTCCACTCTTTCCGCACTATCCACTCAAAGTGATTGATTTTCAGATATATCCACAACTATTGTTCATTGTGTGAAATGTGATTTAGTATAAATTTTTCTTAGAATTTTTATCACACTCTAAGAATTTTAAATTGAAATGTGTTCTACATATTGTATTTTTTAATTATTTTAGTTTCAACGGACACGTTTAATCATTTACAGTTTTTTAAACCTTAAATGTTTATTTTTTAGGTGATGGTATTGTATTACGTGTGCTTTTTATCCCATATCTATCTATTAATAAATATAAATAATGTAGGTGATGTGACTAATTTTAAAAAGAAAGAAAAGCGACCCACATACAAGGGTTCCGTGTTGGGTATACGGTTCGCTTTTCCTACCCAGCTTCACCAACCAGTGGGAATAGGGGGAATTTTTGTTTACCTCTGCATCACGCTTTGTTGCGCCTGCGCGGTCAGTTTATATAAAGAAATATATTTTTTCATGATTTTTTCTTTTGTAATATTACAATATTATTTCCTACTAGCTGATCCCCGCGACTTCGCCCGCGTTTTATTTGGGGTTTTAATTTTTTAGCGCGGAATTCTAATTATTTTCCAAAATAAAAGTAGCCTAAGTTACTCCTTGTGACATCAGCTATCTGCCAGTGAAAATCACGTCAAAATCGGTCTCGCCGTTTCGGAGATTAGCCGGAACAAACAAACAGACAGACAAACAAACAGCCAGACAAAAACTTTAAAATTGTATTTTTGTAATTAGTACAGTATATACTTTCATACGCATTTAGTAAAAAGCTGTATTTTTGACATTACAAGCAGACACTTCAATTTTATTTATTTGTATAGATTTGTTCACTTGAACAACAAATAATTTTACTTACTTAAGTACTGAATTGCGCCGAATTGAAATTATTAGCGCCGCTCCACACTGGATGAATATTGAAACTACTGACTAACTAGTAGACTGAAACAACACTAAATGACACACTGTACAGACTGCAGTAGAGTTCAGTTGAACATAGTGTATGTTCGGAATGCGCAACCTAGTACGTAGTACATATATATCGATGGGCTCACACACTACGAGTATCAAAATCTGTGGTACACCGAGTTGTCAAGAGTTGTCGGAAGACCGGATAGTATACGAAATTCGCAGGAAAGGGACGTAAAAGGAAATCTGTCGCCAGAGATTATTAGTTCATCGTTACCAGCGTACTTAGAAACCGGACCATATATTCTTCTGAGGTAAGAAAGAAGCTCCAAGAAGTTCGAGAGATTACAGCCCAAAAAACTGTGATAAAAAATTGACATCGGCCGAAACGAATTCACACTTGCCTGCCAGAGGCCCCTTCTTACCGCAAGCTATCAACTAGTTCGAGTTAATTTTGCTCATAATCACGAAAATTGGAATGACGCAGTTTGCAGTCAAGTTCCATTCGTAAATGAGTCCAGATTTTGCCTGAAGCCAGATGATGAAATGGTCAAAGTATCATTGGAATCATCATTGGAAAATAAGCATATGGTGAAGGTTCAATTATGGTATGGGGAGGTATTTCTATGGGAGCACATATGGAACTCCGCGACATTGAGAATGGATCACTAACAGTAATACAGTATGTAAATGAGATTTTGGAGGAAATTGTAGTACTATTTGCCCCTTTCATAAGACATAGATTTTATGGGGACATGCATACTGCGGCCGTAGTTGTCGAATACCTTCAAAACCTTGAAATCAATGCTATGGGATAGCCAGCGCGCTCAGCCAAATAAAAATCAATAGAACGTATATAGCTTTGAAGACAAATTAAGAAAAGAAATTCTGCCTCCACTAATTTGTGAAATGTTATAAACGCATTACAAGAAGAATGGAAAGCATTCTCTCAAGAGTTTATTAATAACTTGATTAAGAGAATACTAGAGAGACTGGAAGAAATTAGAAGAGCTAGGGGAGTACACGTTATAGCCTTTCTTTAGCCTTTGTGAAGAAAAATAAAGTTATTAGTACAAATATAGTTTTTTCCTGAAAAAATTATTGATCGTTTGTGTTTCGACGTTTGCAATTTTAAATTTACGAATAATAAACAAAATCCAAATTAATAGACGTAACTACCACCAATATGCAAGATATTTTGTTTTATATACACTTTATTATATTTTGTTCTATATACAAATTTGTCCTGAGTATATAAATATCTAATTTGAGTGATCGGAGGTCTGCGCCTAAATCTACTATAGCGCATATTTCTTGATTGGCGCTTCAGTTTATTTTACACAGAGGATTTCCCCCTTCGTCCAATGGTGGATGAAGCCGGTGGGTGAACAGGTACAGTCCTCTGGGATCTATTGTTTTTAAGTCTTAAGGGTATAGAAAGCCAATAAATTTTACGTGGTAGAGCCATGCTATAGTTATATCAGTAGTAAAGTAGTAAAAGTGAGGCATTCCATCTCTGTCCTCAGTTTCTATGAGCTGTAGTAGCCGCTAAGTGGACTGTTTGTAATCTTATCTATTTATTTTAATTACCTCGTCTCCATCAGTCTAATAAATCATTAAACTTGAGTGTCGTCTTAATAGTTTCATTAGAAACTTCATTCCATATTTTGCCACCATTACGTGTGGAAATTTTCCTGCATTTTTTTATGGAACCAATCTTGAAGTATAACCTATTTATTTCTACTGAATTAAAAAAAAATCATCATAATCGGTTCACAATTGACGAAGATATTGCGTAATTTCTTCTCTTTTTTGAAGTTGTCTAAAAAAATACTGGTCGCCAAAACTGAATTTTGAATAAAAAAAAGATCATTTTCATAATGAATTTGTGGATCGTTAGCATAATAAACAGTTTTACTTTAAGCGTTAAATACTATTTAAATTACAAGCCGTTTTTGAGTGTAAATAAATCACAATTAAAATAGAATTAAACTGTCGTTAGGCCTGTAACAGCCAGAGGTACATTTATCATCATTCATGCAGATTTACTTTAGAAAGGTGTTGAAGACTCTCTATAAATCTAATTTACGCAACAACTTTGAACATTTTAACGGCTATTTTATTGTCACCACTTTTAATTTTGTTCTGTTTTTAAATACGATTTAAGGGTTAGGTTAACGACTGAGTAATATAGTGACTACGGCGCTGCAGACCGTGAATTCGATCCGGGCACAAATAATTTTATTTGTATTTCCTACAAGTAATTGTTTCAATTCTGAATGTTTTTCGATGTTTAATTTATATGTGTATAATACACCCCCGTAATACAGGAAATTCCTACTGTAAATTAAATTATTTTTGAAAACATAAACAATTTAAAATTTAATTTAAAATGTGTGAATAGCACAATTTTTAATTTTAATCTCGCGATATTCAAATACTACTTCATACTATCTTACTTCCTACTTCCTAATAATCTTATTAATTCTACTAATATTATAAACATGAAAGTATGTGAGGATGTGTGGTTTATTACTTCTTCAGGCAAAAACTAAGGAATAGATATCAATGAAACTTTACAACTATATACATGGTTCATATATCAGAATATCGCAAAGGCTATAATTCATAAAGATATTGTGTAAATTGGCAAAAATATGACGATCAATGATAAAAAGTTCGGATAAAATCTGTCATATGCGAGCTATTTTGGCGTGCGGTGCAAAACTACACGCATATATAAAATTACACGAATATAGTAGAATTGTTTCTCCTAAATTGTTCTGCAATAAAGTCCGCGACAGTAAATATCTATATTTTATGTGAAAGCCATTATTACCAAAATAGTGAACCGTAAATACAATAAAATTTGATAATTTATTTCCAACGCACATTTTGCAGCAACAAATTTATTCTCATCAAAATAAATACTTTTATCGCTTCTCATATTAAAAGTAGACAAACTTTGTCCTTTGGACCACGTAATTTGGTCAAATTATATAAAATTGTGCGGTCTGGCGCGCGCAGGAAAACATCACTCATCACTAAATATGATGCTTACGCATGGCAGACGCGTGAGCCTAGATTATCTATTTATACTTTAATAAAACTCTAACACGACCTCTATCTGAACACGCATCAGGCAAAAAGTGTTAACCGCTTTGGATAAGACTTTCACTGGCAGAAAGCAGATGTTATAAGGAGTTACTTAGGCTTTTTTATTTTAAAGTTCCGCGCAAAATATATCCACGCGGGCGAAGTCGCCGGGTACAGCTAGATTTTTTTTAATTTAACATTGTTATTTATATTATCTTAAAGTTTAAATCAACGGAATCATCATCATCTTTACAATCTATCAAAAATCCACTGCGAAACAAGGCCTGATAAATTCCCTCAAAGGGTGAATGAAATTATCACTAATGCCATGCTTGGTAGGCGGGTTGGCAACTACGGTTTCAAAGCTCCAAAAATACTGCTCATCTCCTTTTTAGTTTCTAATGTCAATGCATAGGGCGAACAAAAAGATTTTATTAAAGTAGAATAAAACTATTGGGAGAACTCTAAAGAATGTTTTAATGGACATATTTTGATCCACCTCTGCAATCACTTTAGTTTTAATAGACCACAAATAATTCTTACCAATAATGCCGATTCTTACCAATATTAATTTGTGGCGGTATTTTAATCAAACACATTTTCAATAGTTACGCTGGCTAAGTACTACGAACTTTAGATTTAAATGTATGTAATTGTAGTAGTATTTAAGATGTATGTAAATTAGTTTTGCAAAAATAATATGCTTTCGTTTAAAGATGTTTACCGCTGTTTTAATTATTAAGGGAAATTGCATTTTAGTCTAGCTGGAATATGGACGTTAAAACAGCCTACCAACTGTAGTGTGAATAATTTACCGCAGCGTCCCAGGAATTTCAGGCGAATACTAACTTAATGAAATTGTTTCCCGCTATTAGACATAATAAATCTAATGGACAAAGCGAATGTGTACTGAATACGGTAAAACTACAATAATGTTTTTTTTTATATTTACGCGAAAATTATATATTACATGAGGTGTTGAATAAAATACAGTTACAAAAGTGCTCTCGTATTATTTTATGATCTACAACTCTGTGTAAAAAGTATCGGGAATATGTCAATAAAAAGACCCGCGTAAAAGAGTTCGTTCTAATTTTTTTACTGCATGTTGGTAGCACTGTACTGATTTAGCGCGCAAAGTTTGAGCGGGATCTGTCATTTAATTTGTTTTAAACTACACTTTTTGTTGGTCATAGTTTTGAGTTCTCGGCGATTTTTACAATGGAAAATATTGTTGAACAAAGAGTGTGCCTTAAATTTTGTGTTTCGAATGATATTTCATCTAGTGAATCACTAAAAATGTTGCGAAATACCTACGGCGAATCGTATATATCGAAAACAAGGGCTTATGAATGGTATAAGGCTTTAAAAGAAGGCCGAGAAGTAGTAGTAGACTTGCCTCGTTCTGGTAGACCTTCAACCGCTACGACCAAAGAAAACATCGACAAAATGAAGAAGCTAGTGCTCGAAAATCGACGTATGAGTCTGAGAGAGTTGGCTAGTGAGGTGAACATATCTTTTAAGTCCGTCCACAACATTCTCATTGACATTTTAGGCATGAAACGCGTCGCCACTCGACTAGTTCCAAAAGAGCTCAATTTTGTTCAAAGAGCGCAGCGAAAGCATGTCGCTGAAGACATGGTTTCCCGAGCTTCTACGGATCCGACCTTTATGAAACGTATAATAACTGGCGACGAGACATGGGTTTATGAATACAAAATTGAAAGGCTCGCTTATATCTGATTCCGAATTCCTTACTAAAACCAGGCAATTAATACATAAAAGAGCTCGAAAACATTTAGAGATAAATATTGTGTGGACTTTGGATGATTTTATCTATGTCAAACATCCTGGTGGTTATAATAAAATCCTTGCAATGGAGCAGTTAGATACTTTGATGTCCAAATATCCTACAACAAGTACTCCAAATCAGGTCAGACGCTGCTTTTAATACCTAGGATATTATAAATAATTTGAAGTCAACACAAGGTTCATCTAGTACTATACGTGTGAAAGAAACAGCTCGTTGTACTATTACAGCAGTGACCAATAGTGATGATACCAAGAGATCTCGGCGGTCTGTAGTCAAAAGAAAATGACGAAAATATGATCACGTCTCTCATTACCGTGAACGCCTGAAATGGCTCACTATCCGACAAAGACGAAACTCTGGAATGTTCTGCTTCTTATTTTCTCAATTTTGAATAATCTAAACTCCAACATATTCAAGAACAAATTCCAATATCTCTCTTCAAATCATGATAAGTTTCTTCGCTCCTAATCTTATGGTAAATTCAGTATTCCATCTCATTTCACTGGAATCACCAACTATTCCTTTACTATTCAGGCAACACTTTTCTAAAGCTCCTTGCCCAAAAACATAAGAGAGAGCCAAGTAAGGACTGTTTTAAAAAGTTGGTACATGACTTTTTTTGAAAGCGATGTTGGATGTTAAGAATGATGATGATATATTTTGATACATTTAGATGTTTTGTTATTTGCAATTTCAATATATGTATTTTATTATTATAAGTAACGTATATATTATATCAATGTAAGACACATATTTTTTATATATTAACATACACTATATGTAAAGTTTTTGTATATTATAAGTACATCTTAGTATAAATATATATGTATTTATGCATGTATATACTTCTTTTTTTATTTATTTAAAAGATGTAACGATGACAATCTTCTCCTGTATCGTGGAGGCAGTTTACAAACAAATTGCACAAGGACAAACATCCAAGCCCGGAACAATTATTTGTAGGTCATACAAATACTTGTACCGTGTTGGTTTCGAACCCGCGGCCCCCAGCGCTGGAACTCATTGCTAAGCCACTACGCCACGGAGCCGTATTATGTATTTGCACCTGCCAGAAAATCTCATCACTCCACGGGTTGACTGGCAGAAAATGCCGTTAGGCATTAAGTCCGCCCTTTGTTACCCTTGTAATTAAAGTGTCAACAAACAATATTTTTTTATAGGATAGGGTGACAAACGAGCACACAGTCCACCTGATGGTAACTGGTTACTGTGACCCATAGACATCTACATCTATCCTCAATAAAGAGTTAAGATGCAGATGCGTTGTCACCCGTGAGGACTAAGATGGAATGCCTCTAAAGATTAAATAAATAAAATAATTGAAACTATTTTAATTTTCATGAAACTAATTTTACGAGATAAAATCATTTTTAAACTACAATAGTTTAAGAATAAACTAATAAGGTGAAACAAACATTCAAAATCATAACCTTTCATCGTTAAACACCTTAAACCTACATTAACCTGTACAAATAAGAATAGCCCTAAACCATGAGAGACGACAACAGGGATTAAATCAGCTCAGAATAGGGAAGGAAGGCTCTTACAGAATACCAGCGTAAACATCAGCGAAGTAACTAGTAATGATACTCTATTTTACGTGGTGGGTGTAGAAAACTAGATACCCTTTTTAAAGACAATGAGACATTTCATCTCAGTCCATAGGAATGACAACACATTTGTTGTTTGATTCATAATCGAGAATAGATGAAGGTCTCTGTGGGCCACAATCTATCAGGTCTATTGAGTGCTCGTTTGTCATCCTTACGCTATAAAAAAGTCTCTATTACTGCAATTACCCAGCCAATAAGCCTGTGTAATTTTCCTAAATATTACCTAGTCTTTAATTTTTTTAATCCAGAACGGGGCAGCGATACTTTGAATTTGGACCTTTAGTCTTATCCGCCTACAATTCTCCTCCTTGGTTAGGATACATAAGTCCATAAGGACTATTCTCTATTTCACATTTTCTGCCGACTTCCAAAAAGGAGACGGTACTCAATTCGACTGTATGTTTTTTTTATATGTGTTACCTCATAACTTTTTACTGGGTGAACTGATTTCGATGGTTCTTTTTTTATTTGAAAGTGGGTACTTCTCGTGTGGTCCCATATGAATTTGATCAAGGGCAGACCAATAGTTTTTTAATAATTCTTAATAACTTATACTGAAGTCGGTTGTACAAAATTTTTAATTTTAAATTATTTGGTTTCTACAATCTGGCATAATAATAAAAAAATAAATTTCTAGACACTATATTTCTAGAGACTATACTTTCTATAGCTTTGCGTACCTAAATATAACACCTTTCTAATGTAGACAACTGCAAATCATTTGCGTAAGGCAGGATTATAGCGCACGAGTGTGAGCAAGCACAGGTTGCAATTACGACCACATTTTTTTTTACTTGGGGAATTGCCGACGGTGTTCCACCTTCGTCGTATATTGTCAGGGCTACGGGAAAGCTTTTGCATACATCCTTGGCCCCCAAAGGCGTTGTTTCCCCATGGCGCACCCTCCTCGTGAGAGGAATAATCCTCCCTCATCTCCTTCTTAGGTACGGCGCTCCAGAACACATGGCGTGCCTTCCTCTGCGGCCTCCAACTTCACCCGCGCAAACGACGCCCCCATGCCCAATGCGCGATGTCAATGGGGACAAGAATAACAAGCACTCAGAAGTACTAGCTTTCCTGACCCCAGTGGTGGATCTGGTCTATGGCTCCGCCGCCGACTAAGATTCGGCTGCGGAGGATAGGGAGAGTGACGCCTCGCAATACTGACAATCCTATCTCCCCGCAGCCCCACCACCATCGCATCAACGGTGTGGCTCCGTCAGAGTCGCGGAAGTTAAGGCGAGTGGCACATCACCATACCAACACGAGGAGTGTTAGTATGGTGATGTGCCTCTCGCCTTCCATATGTCCATCGAAATTTAAAGATAATCCCGCATGCATATGTGACCCTAATGTCGAAGAGGGGATAATTCATTAAATAGTATATTGTCCAAAATACAGTTTAGCCAGAAATTAAATTGAAATAAAAATAAAATAAAGAGTTAAAAAAGATAATTTGTTTGAAATAATGAAGTCTAATAACAAAGATATAGTCATAGACTATGTAAGAGAGCCATAGTAACTATAGCCAGAAATAAGACTGTATAAATAACGTTGTCGTAATAAGAAAGATATAGGAAGATAGAACAAGAATATATGTTGTATATATAATACTGGCAAAAAGAGTATTAAAAAAAGAAAAAAATACAAAAAGCAAAAAAACAAAGGAAAAAATGTAAATAGTCTAATATATAAAGAAACAATGTAATTAACTATAAGAAAATATGTTAAATAGTCTAATGTAGTATAAGAATATGTACATCAGGGTCACCGGTTTATGCAAATGTATGCACTGAGCCCGTCTAAGAGAATAAACCTTTCGTTGTGCAATGTCTCTAATTAGTATCACAGGTGGAATAAAAAACAAACAAAAAAAAAACACCTCTTTCTTTGCAACTCCACCTCAGCTGCAGCGGTAGGGGGAGAGGTAACCCTTCTCGCCGCAGCCCACCGACAGACATCCGAAGTTAGCTCGCCAAGCTCAATCGAAGTGGCCACCTCGTGCCGGCCCTACACCTTGGACCAGCCATGTGGGTTCCTCTTAGTTTACTGCTGGTGACGAAACCACGGCTACTAAGGCCCACGCAACGACCAGAAAAATGGTCCTACCACCTCGTAATTTAGTCCTCATAGGAGTCAACGCTATCTGCGTTTTAGTTTTAAAACGAGGTGTCTAAAGGCCACAAAATTCACTTACTATCACGACGGCTAACATGGAATAGAAGCTCGTTATTTACACTTACTTTAATAAAAAAAATCTTAAAATATAATATTTTTGTAATAGAAACTACAAGCAAGTTTATTCTTAGTGATTTATAGTCAAGATATTTTTACTGTAGCTGTATTTTCTGTTACGTAATAAATATATTATAATATCCAACTTATTATGCGTAGGATAGCGCTTAAGGAAAAATATTGCTTTCCTAAAGACTTGAAAAGTAACAAGGGACTTGTCATGATTTACATACGCTTGCACTTTGATGCGGAAATTGCTGCACCCAGCTGGCGTGAAATAACAGACGCTATATATGTTAATACTTACATGGTATGACAAAAAAATACATAACATACCAACTTTATTTTATGAACAAAATAATATTATTTATTAATTCAGCAATATACAATACATCTACATATATACATGTAAATAAGATTGAAGTGTCTGTCTGTAATATTGAAATAGCTGTTTTCATGCTATTAACGCATGAACAATTTTTAAAAATTTTGTCTTTCTGTCTGTCTGGGCTAATCTTTATAATTGATGAACCGATAGAGTGCTACGCTAGGAATGATCTAGACTATATTTTACCCAAAAAACTTGAAAGATTAAAAAAAACTTTGTCCTTTCATTATTCTAAATCTAAATAACGCCACATTATTAGATATTACTCACTCACAGCCGGGTCGGGTTGCTAGTACAAAATCAATAAAGATAGCGTATAATTATGCACGTTGATCCATCATCATTACCATCATCATCACCACCACAAACACCACCACCACCACCAATATCACCACCACTATTAACATCATTCCCGCCTTTAAAAGTCCTCTGCTAAACATAGACCTCCCGATAGATTACTTAACACGGGTTTAAGTGTCATAGTTGCCATACTTGGTAGGTTTGACAATCACAGTTTTTTTTTTAATTTTCTAACTGACCACTTACCATCAGATGAACTGAGTGCTCTTTTGTCACTCTAATTCTATAAAAAAAAATTGGCGCCAAGCGGCTATGCGTCTACTGTTGTGTTCCTGTCTAAAGAGCAAAGAGGGGCAATTTTACTAAAGGCTGTAAGGATTTCTATCTTATTCCTGAGAATTGACATTGCATATCTAGCCTTTTCAGTTTGAATTTGTTTGCAGGTGTCTATAGGCTGCTGTAGTTAATTTTCATCAAGTGGACTGTAAGTTGCTTTGTAAATTTTAATTTTTCTCTAATGACGGTATCCTCACTGTTTGCAGATGAATTTGAAATTGGAATAAATAGTCTATTAAAGTTAGTAGAAATTACTTTGCCTAAATCCGCTCAATAAAAAAAAGTGTCGTGTCTTACCTAGTTTAAAGAACACGTCCCGGTATTAGGTAAGACACATCACAGAAATTAATGTTTACTAATTTTAATATGGTGGATTTTCGCAAAGTAACGCCTGATTCTATTAATAAAAAGTTTACATAATCTCTTTAAAATTGTTTTACATTTGAAAGTTAGGAGAAAATAATATTATTGTGGTAAGCGATGCAAATTAAAAATTGTGAGCCTTATTTATAATCGTTGAATAATATCTTTCAGTCCCAACGGAGTCTAGCCATCTGCGTAGGACAGAATTAAAGTCAACGAGTGTGTCCATAGGTGAACTTGTGTGCTGTATTTCCCTTATTATCTCATATTTCGATAGTTTATGATGACTAGATCAACAAGAGAGTTATTTTATAGTAAATTTTAATTGTTTATTACAGTTCCTTTAACTATATAAAAAAAGAAAGAGAGAAGAGGAAGAGAGGGAAGAACTTGAAACATTTCTTAAATTTAAGTCGTTTTTTTCGAGTAAAGCTATGAATGTTTAAAATCTTTTATGTCGTAAAAATATAACAATAAAAAATAATAAAATAAGGTTATTACATGTACAAGTTAAGATTTCTAAATTTTACTCTGTTTTTTAGATGACGTTTTTTAATCAAATACCATTCTTTGAGTCAGTCTAACGTCGCATATATCTATATAGAAACATATACTCCTGCTGTATCTAACCAAAACAGCTTAAACTGGCACTTTTAGAATAAGTAAATTGTTTGTCGTCCCTTGTGACATTTTACTAAGTAAAAAGCTTTTATTTTTTTAATTTCCCCTGTTCGTCTAATTCATTTGCTATTCGCTTTTTCCAATTTGTGTATCGAGTTAATATAAGATTTACTAAATTACATTATAATGCTTTGTTAATCTCCTGGGAATACTTAAAGTCATTTCATTGATGGAATGTTTCGTTTTTGATAGTTTTGTACATAATTCCATGCTATGTCAAAATGTTCCCATATTTGAATAAAACTACTTTTACAGATTTTATCGCGTTTAATTATTTTGTTTATTTGTTAATTCACGACGTTTCTTGTACCTTTCTTTACACGAAACGTGTAACGTTGTAGTGTCCGCGTAGGTATAAGAAATTATTATGTTCCATTATTTTATTGTAGTCGAAGGCAGCTAATGCTAGTTTGACAACCATCAGCATCAATGAAATTACGAATTGCGACGGTAAAATCTTCGAGAGGAAATTTTAGCAAATTTTAAATATCACCAATCATTGTTTTTGTAGTAAAGTCACGCTGTGGTTATGTTTTGGCTACAGCATAAATGGGTCGGCTTGCCGGAGTAGGACCACAGTCTCACACAGTACCAGATCGAAACAGCAGAATAATGATGTTTCGTATGACTATTTACTGGAAACGAGGAATTCCATCTTAGTCCTCAAGGGTGACAACACAGCTGCATTTTGATCCTTTATCGAGGATACATGTAGATGTCTATGGGTTGAAGCAACCACTTACCATCAGGTGGATTGTGTGCTCGGTTGACACCCTTATTCTATAAGAAATATGATGTCGGCCTGCATTTCTGCGACTTATCGGACTGTTTTCTACCAACTTCAAAAAGGAGCTGGTACTCAATTCTACTGTATGTTTTTTATGTTTTTCAATGAGTGAACTGATTTCGATGATTCTTTTTTTGTTCGAAAGCCGGTGCTTCACATGTAGTCCCATATAAATTTGAAAAACTATTGGTAGTTTTTGAGTTATTCTTAATAATTTATATTGAAGTCGGTTGTACAAAATTTTTAAATTTTAATTATATATTGTATTTCAAATACCCTATTAGATTGAGAGGAATTTTACGCACAACAGCGGGACTATGGTCTGTTACTTTAAGTGTGCGTTGATATTTAAATTTTGAATTGTTTATACTTACTTACTTACTTATCTTCACGCACAATCCCTGACGGGGTAGCCAGAGAGAACAGATCGCCAAGTGTCACGATCCTTACATATCTCTTTCGCTTCTTTCAGATTCATTATCTTCTTCATACATGCACGTCTAGGTATCCGAGTACTCTTGACCCTACCCTCTTCGAGCAATTTGCTCACGTGGTCTTCGAAAGTTAGTCTCGGTCTACCTCGACACCTTTTAATATTAACTTTCGCGCTATATATTTTCTTCACCATTCGGTCTTCACTCATTCGCTCAACGTGCCCAAACCACCGAAGCACGCCCTTATCAATTTTTGTGATAAGGTCGTCTTTCAAACCTACCATATTGCGAATCTCATCGTTTCGCTTTCGGTCGGCCATAGTAACGCCGCACATTTTACGAAGAGATCGCATCTCCACTGCATTCAACTTACTTTTATGCTTCTTCTGGCATACCCAGGTTTCGCTGCCATATAACAAAGTCGGTACCAACACTGCGTTATGTATTGCAAGGCGTGCACTCTTCGCTACGCCTTGCCTTTTGACTAACGCAGTCAGGGCACCATTGACTTTGTTCCCGGCAGCGACACGCCTGTCCACATCTAAATCACATCTTCCATCCCGGCTAAAAGCACTCCCCAAGTATACAATTTCATTTACCTGTTCTAGGCATTCCTGATTTACCCATATTTCACACTTCGTTCTCTCTTCGTCCCTTTCAAATACCAGAACCTTAGTTTTATTAGCATTCAAACGGAGACCTTTAATTTCACATTCCTCTTTCATACACGTGACTAATGCCTGCAGTTCTGCCTCTGATGGTGCAATAAGCACTGCATCATCAGCATACAGCAGACAATTTACTTTTATGTCACCCAATTTCACACCCAAACAGCTATCTTTCAGCTTTTGTAAACAGCTGTCGAGATACAGTATGAACAGCCAGGAAGACATGACACAACCCTGTTTTACGCCCGTTTGGACGCTAAACATGGGTGACAGGTTATGCCCTACCCGCACACAGGCTTTACAGTCACAGTAAAGAGACTGCACAGCCCTTAGCAATCGACCATCCACACCATACTCCGGCAACAGTTCCCACATTTTCTTCCTTACAACCTTATCAAATGCTTTCTCAAGATCCACAAAAGCACAGAAAATCTTCTGGTTAACAGCCAGAAGCTTTTCCGTGATCATACGGAGAGAAAACATTTGATCCGTGCATCCTCTTCCAGGTCTAAATCCGCATTGTGCCTCCCATAGAAATCTTTCCGATTTCTCTTGCATCCTACGTGTCAAAACCTTCGAGTAAACTTTACTTGCTAAACTGGTCAAGCTGATCGCCCGATAGCACCCGCAGTCAAAATGTGAACCTTTACCTTTATATAAAGGCACAATGACTGCGGATCGCCAATCATCCGGGACATCCCCCGTCCGCCAGCACAAATTGCACAGCAGATGAAAGCTGTCCCAGACGCGAGGCCCACCATACTTGACCATTTCAGCAGTAACTCTGTCTAGTCCCGCAGCCTTACCACATTTCAAACTTCGAATCGCACGTTCAATCTCTTTCATACTGATGACCTCAGTGTCATCGAGGTCCGGGTCTGGCGTGCCAGTCACGGCGTCATCCCCGGATCCCTCACTAAGATCATCACACGCATACATTTCTCTATAAAATTCGCTCCATCGCTGCATGACGTCCGATTTTTCTGAGAGGACGTCATTAGTTCTCGAAAGCACTTTGTTCATTCTTAAGGCCGTCGCACCACTTCGGGTCCTTCCAACCTCTTTCCAGAAGAGTTTGGAGTTCTCCTTAAAGTTGTGCGACAACCTTTCGTCCGCTTCCATTCTACACCTTTCACGCACTTCCTCAATCAATGCTTTCGTGTGAACTTTCTGCAGCTTATATCTTTCTTTCATCTTCTCTCTCATATCCTTATCATTACTAGAGGCCAAGTAGTCTAACCATGCTTTCTTCTTCTTCTTTACAGCTTCTTTCACTTCATCATTCCACCATGCATCTCTTCTTTTACTTCTGCCTCTTTTTATTGTTCCACATACTTCTTCCGCTGCACTTACCATTCCATCCCTAAGGTTCTGCCATGTTCTTTCTACACATTCGTTTCTGCCATCGATGGTGTCAAGCTTTTCGGCTACCCTCGCATGATATTTGTCCCTAGTATCCGCTTCCTAAAGCTTCCAGCTTCGGATGCGACAGACCGACTGTCAGGGGGTCATTGTAGAAGCGTGCTCGTCGCGACCCCTGCCAGCCCTTTTCAGGGCTGCAATTCTACTCAGCTGCGCACCCATGTCAACGAGAGTTAGGGCGTCCCCCCAAGGCGACGCACACCAGCTCGTCCCCGTTGGTGTGGAATGCAGCGCGCAAAGCGGCGATGGGGACCGCCACCCGTCACGCACAGCCCGACACGGCGGAAGGTGGAGGACGGAGTGCAGAGTTGGCACGTGGAATGTTAGAGGAGGCATGAGAGATAAGACGAATGAGTTGATCGAAATAATGAAAGAAAGAGAATTAGATGTCGTGTGTATGTCGGAGACCAAACGGAAGGGCAGTGGTACTGAAGAGCTCCCTGGCGGGGCGTTTGCTCTATGGTCCGGATGGATGCTGCTGTCTTCTCGGTTGGTCGATGTTATGACTGAATATAAGTTTGTGAACTCAAGACTTCTCTGGGTTCGCTTTAAATTGGGACTGACGAAGTTATTCCTTTTGGCTGTTTATGCGCCGGTGGCTTCGTCGTCCAGGGCTGAGCTGGAGGAGTTTTGGGAGTATGTAAGAGAAGTTCTAGATTTGGCTAGGGGAAACGAAAGGATTGTTGTATGTGGTGATTTGAATGGATGGGTTGGTACCGCTCGACCAGGGTACGAGTCGGTACTTGGAAAGTTTGGCGATAAAAGGGTTAATGATGCTGGCAAGCTTATACTGGCGGTATGCAAGGAAAAGGGTCTTCTTGTGACAAACACTATGTTTAATCACAAGAAAATCCATATGTATACTAGAGAAAGAAAGAATGAGAGAAGTATGATCGATTTGTTCCTGGTGGATGACCGACTGCGAAAACAGGTTATGGATACGCGAGTGTTCAGGGGTGCTGACCTGGGAACGGATCACTATCTAGTGATTACTAGATTTAGGGGTCTGTTCGCGAGTTGGCGCTACCGGACGACAGTGAATTGTTTATAATATATTTTTAAAATATTTACGCATTTTAGCAATTTAAATATTTAGTGGAGATAAATTTTCATTCTACCGTATTACTTACATCCGCTTAGACCATTTACTCGCTCTTCCTATAAAGCCCGTACGGATGCTTCCGAGTAAATCTTTTACTGCATGAGGGAACTGATATTCTATTCTAGTGACTTAGTTGTTAAGAGAAAATATCCTGGTAGTCTCAGTATATCAATACAACACCTTATCAAATTAACCTTTTCCAACAGGAAAGGTTAATTTCATAAGGTTTTGTTTTCTTCAAGATCATGAATGAATAATTTCAAAAAGATGAACTGATTGCAAAAAAAATATAAGCTGAAATATTATACCCGACAGTTACACTGGGAATATTTTAACTTAATAATAATAATAATAATAAACTTTATTTCTCGCTACAAAATGACATTTATAAAATATCATTACATTTAAATATTGTGACTTACAAATGCTAGTTGTAGAGACTAGTGACGATACTAGGATTACCTGTGCTACAGCCACAAGGCCTCCATATATTTACTGTGCCTCCACCACCGGACAATAACTCACGTGTAATGTATATTCTGATGAAGAATGTATTTAAAAGGAAATATAATATATTTTTAAAAAGAGACAAATAAGCATAAAGGAGGTGAGTGTGTGTACACGCGTCACGCACACGTGTTGTGTGTGTGTGTGTGTGTGTGTATGTGTGTGTGTGTGGGTGTATGAGTGTGTATGAGTGTATGTGTGTGTATGTGTGTACGATGATGTGGGTGTGAGAGCGTGTTCAAGTGGATCACATTGTTTTGATAAGTGCCTCACTTTCATCATATTCTTTCGTCAGTAACCATGTTTTAAAGTATATTTACGGTTTGCTCTTGTTAAAGAGTATATAGCCCGTATACGGTTTAACTTATTATATAGTAACGGTCCAATAAACCAAAAAAACCTATTTACAAATGCTGTTCGAAATCTTTGGTGGACACAGACAATATATTTTCTCCTTAAGCGTTGTGTCGATGGGTCGTACGAAGTTTTAGAATGTTGTTTTAAGACAATGTACAGTATAAAGAGTTGACGAACTGTTAGTACATTCCATTCCTTAGACAAATCCCTAGTCGGATAAAGGAAATGGTGAAACTTTGCAACCTTTAGGATGGCTCTTTGGGCAACCTCCAGAGATCTTAAATAGGATTTAGCTGCACCTCCCCATACAGAAATACAATATGAGAATATGGATTGACAAAGAGCAAAATAGACGCTGCGTATAATTTTGAAGTCAGCAATTTGACGAAGTGTTCTAAAAACGTATATGAGCTTACATGCACGAGCCGTAAGTTGCAATATAAGGCCTAAAATATAAGTTCTGGTCAATGATTATACCCAGGTATTTAATTTTGTTAACAGTTTCTTATCTAGTACAGCTACATATATTTAGGAGATCGCAGGAATGGGCTATGAGTGAAAGGTTTTTATCTAAAGGGAGACAGACATTACGTATGGCAAATGTAACACATTTGATTTTGTCAATATTCATCGTTAGTAGATTCCCATTTAACCACTTAAGAACTCTATTTAATCCAGATTGTGCATAAGAAAACGTATCTTTCCAATTATCGCCACTAAGAACTAATGCTGTATCATCCGCAAAGGACAGAATACACCCACTAGATACCTTCATTGAACACAAATCATGGATGTAAATCATAAATAAAGGCGGGCCCAAAATACTGCCGTGGGGTATTCCGTACGTTATTGTTTCTTCCTCGCTGGTGTGCTCTCCAATTTAAACACACTGTGTTCTACCTGTAAGGTAACTTTTAAACAGATCTAGCTGCAAATTCCTGACCCCTAGTCTCTCAAGCTTATTTATTAGAAGCGGGACAGAGACAGTGTCGAACGCCTTCGCTAAGTCCAGGAATATTGCGAGGCACTTTTTACCGTCATCCATTCCCCGAATTATACGATCTGTGAGCTCGTGAACCGCATCATCTGTGGACCTGCCTGCACGAAAACCATATTGTTGCTCCGAAAGAAGCTTGTTTGTTTCTAGGTAGTTAACAAGTCTTTTAATGATCACGCGTTCCATAATTTATGATAGGGATATTAAAATTGATATGGATCGGTAATTAGAGACAATGCCTCTGTCATCACTTTTGTAAATTGGGCGAATAATACTTTTCTTAAATCACGAGGAAAGATGCCAGTAGAAAGACAGATGTTGCACAGGTATGTTATCGGGGGAACAAGTATATCTTTGTACGTCTTTAGTAAGTCACTTGATATACCGTCCCACCCTGTAGTACAACTATTTTTTAATGACATAATGAGATTATGTATCTCATCGTGATCAGTATCTAGCATAAAAAATGATTTGTTCGTAGTGTGATTTATATCAGGTTTACTGTAATTACTTAATAGGATTTTGTTAGCTAATTTCGCACCGACGTTAATATAATATTTAATAACTTCATTAACAGATTATATCCGAGTGGAGTGTTTTCCCAGCAAGTCGTTTGCTTCAAGTCTATGCTTATTCAGAATTGTTACACTTTTTACTACTTCCCAAATCTTTTTACTGTTATTGTCAGCTTTTTTAGGTTCACTGCTTTGATACCGTATTTTAAGTTTTTTTTAGAATATGATTACAGTAATTGCGGTATCTACGATATGTTATTTTTAGTGTTTCATTATCAGGTGTTAATTTAAGTTTCTTATGTAGCTTATCACGATTATTCATGCATCTTAAGATTCCAGGAGTTATCCATGGTTTTAATGTGGTTTTACGATGGAACAATCTTATATTTTTAATGATCTTTTCCAGTGTTTTTGATAAAGTTTCCACTAAGAAACTTGCTACTTCTTCAGGATTGTTATTTCCATACATTTGATCGAAATTAACGTCTAATAAAAACTGTTTAAGGCCAACATGATCAATTTTTCTAATAATTTTGTTAATATAACATCTAGTTTGTTTTATTTCAAGACTAAGGCTTACAGCTTCGTGATCAGTTAAACAAGTTTGTGTAACAAATGATTTAGCGGGCAGACGTGTTTTGAGCAATAAGTGATCAATATATGTGAACATTCGGGTGGATGATGTAAACGCAGGAACAAGTCCATGTGATGCTATCAAATTAAGATATTGTTCGGCTTGCTGGTCCATATTGTCAGGGGAAATATCTATATTGATGTCGCCTATTTAAATAATATTTTTGCGGCCTTTTAGTTCAGTGAGAAGTTGGTTCAAAGATGGAAAAAAATTGGTTGCATCGTTTTTAAAGCAGTGTGGAAGATAAATCCCTATTACTACTGTATGTGTTCCAAATTTAATTACAAAGCAGTTAGCTTCTTGAAAAGGGGGCTCTTCAACGGTACATTTCTAGTTATCTTTAATATAGATCAGCACACCGTCGTTCTGATTGAAAGTTTGCTTGTGGCATGAGAAGAATACGATTCTAACAAAGGTATAGGAACAGAACAGGAGAGCCAACATTCAGTCAGTATAACGAGATCAAAATCTTTATTCATCCTTTTCGTTAGCACAGCCAGACCATCAAAGTTTCGTTTAATACTTCGAATATTCTGACATAAAATGTTTGCGTAGTTATTATGTTAACTTATTATGGGGCATAAATCTTCAGGATTGCAAATATAAAATTCCGAATTCGGTATATCATCTAGGTTATTCGATATTTCATTTATATTAGTGAATTTTATATATATTTATTATAAGGTAACAAAATGTTTGTAACAGCGTCATACTATTAGTCTTAGGATGGCTAAATATTTTAAACAGCATCGTATAATTAGTAAATCCATAATAAATTATTTTCGATCTTAAAATGCAAATAATCAAACTGTAATAATTTATTTTATACAATATTCTTTTTTTATAGTTTATTACAATGTAAAAACTATGAAACATAATATAATTTGTGTTGCATGGTCTTTGCTTTGTAGGTAAGTGAGTAAACCGTGATTGCTGATTAAGCTTGATCTTAAGTGAACAAGTTGAGGTGTGTATTAAATAATTATGAGTTATGTGTGGGAGTGTGTATGTAAAAGTGTATGTGTCTATTAAAAAGATAGCTTGGAGTATAATTTCTTAAACTTAACTAATTTAGCATAACAACATTCTAGTATAACTAATATTATAACAAATCTTACATCTAGTCATTTAGCATTTTTAAGTTCGGAGAGCTGGGCTTCGTTTTTTATGAGAATGTGTGGATCTCCATCTTTGCGGCGCAAGTACACATTGTCGTTTGACGTCCAACAATATAAGTAACCCATGGTTTTGGCTATATCTCTTGCAAGGAAGTAAAGTCTTTTAGACTTTGTTGTCAGATGTTCACTTACGTAAATTCGTGATTCAACGTTCATAATTCCCATATGATAACAATTAAGTGAATCTTTAGGATTTTTTAACATAACGCTTTACTGCATCAATGACGTGACTATATAGTAGACTATTTCCAAATTCCGCTACGATTGTAGAGCATGTTGCATAAGTCTTGCTTGGCAAACGATAGACATCACGAAGATTATTTTGTTCTATAGTAACACTTAAGTTCTTGATTAGGGTGAGTATATATTTAAATAAAGTCTCCTTATTTTCACCTTTTATTTTCGAAACATTACGTATCTCAATACTTGTCTTGCAAATGTACCTCTCCAATACATCGTATTTGGTATTTGTTATGTTTATTTGAGACTCAAGGACCTTGCGATCATTTTCTATATTGGAGACATCACTTTGCAAATTATCTATTCTGTCTGAGACGAAGTTTATAGACTTTTCTATTTCAGAATTGGTTTGTTGGATGATTACGTTTTGATTTGTAACAAGTGTTAATTTTTTTCTATATTGTCTAATCATGATTTTTGATTTTTAACGAAGGTTTCCAACATTGTTTTGAGCTTGTCAATAGCATTCGTAGAGACTACTTCAGTTTCGTTATCAGCGTCGCTGGTTCACCGTCGTTTATTTTCTCATTGTGCGATATTGGAAGATGCTAATTCAGGATTGGATGCTGTTCGCGAAGTATCACGAGGCGGTGATCTAAGCATTTTAGGTTGGTCTTGGGGAAAAATAGGAAAACTGTCAGAAGAGTACTCGGAGAACATTACCTCGTAGAACCTACGGGTACAAACTTAGAGAAGTTTTAAAAAATAACGCACCCTGGCAATAAGAGCACAGATATTTAAGGTTTGAAGTAAAAAAAACTCGCAAATATTTTGAATTTGCAAGGAGTGAGCTATGAGCTATTTTAGAAAGAAAGAGAATCTTCTGCTTAGTCTGTAATTCTGTGATGTATTATTCAATAAAATTCCAAAAGAAGTATAAGGAGAACAGATACTGTAAGATACTTTAGTTCAATGTACCTTTTATTTTATTGTTTTTAATGTCATTCAATATAAAACAGAATTGTACCATGAAAACAGAAATATATCAAGGAACTTTTTGTCACTCAATTTTTCAAATGTCCGTCCAATGTCAACAGAAATATATTATGTAGCACCAGAACAGTATTAATAATAAGGATTTAATTCTTCGATGTACAGCAGCTTTTTTTTAGTGACGTAGGTAAGTTGGTTCGGTAAAATACTAGGCGAGCAGCAATTAGAGAAGGCAAAAATAATAGCGCTCAGTCACCACGCAGCACAAGTCTCTTGGCGTTACTGTTATCCTACAGCGGGTATGATAATTAGAGTGTTTCTCGTTTCTTCCTTAAAATATGCGTGTTAGTTGAGTAGAGTAACTATATGGTACGTACTTGTTTGCCCAAAATAGATGCAATCCGCCGCGTTGAAACGTAGTATGCGTTGACTTGATGTTAACAATATTTTTACATCTATGTTTCTATGCACTCCTATTTTTGCTTAAGGTATTTGATAGTAGAATTGTTTATTTAATTTAAAGAATTAACATGGAAATATTATAATGCGTCCACACTACTAAGCGGTCCGGGGGGAGAGGAGGAAACTGTCTTTGTTATTAACTTATCTATATATTATAATTTACTTATCTTAAGGGCAACATACATACTTTTTTTTATATCTTTGGCATAATACGTTACAAATGATACGAGTTTCACTATTCTCCTTTTACAATAAATACTAAAAAAGTAATTCGATTTCAGATGTTTACTTTTTCTTTTGATAATAATGTCCGATTTTGCTGTGGAATTAGAGTACGTTATCAGAAACAGAAACAGAAACGTTTTTATTCAATATAGATTATAAATAATACTTATTGAAAGTGACTCTTTTCTTTAATTAACACTGGTTCGAAAAAAAAAACTCTGTCCCGGGAAGAACCAGCAAGAAACCCCGCGGGACTTTTTAAAATAACAGCTTACAATCATGTATATTACACAAATTAACAATACAACAAAACACACAACAAGCTTGGTAGCGATCTCCTCATTTCCAGGGGTTATTATCATCCATAAATTCTTTAATATTATAATAACCCTTTTTATACAAACTTAGTTTAGTAAAATTTTTGAAATTTAAGCATGTCAAATGTTGTATATTTTCTGGAATTTTGTTGTAAAAGTGTCATATTCCAACTATATATATGTAGCTCGTATCATGCTAATACTATTAACTAAAGTCGTAAGAACAGTGTCTAATATATACAGTGATTCAGTGCACTAAAGTTTTATAACTTTACCGCTATATAAATATGTGCTTTATATGGTACAATAAAATGTTTAGGACTTAACTATACATACAAAAACCAGCCAATTACGAGTCGGCTCTCGCTCTTTTAAGGTTACGTAGGTGTTATAAGTTTTTTACTAAATTTAAAACATTCGTTTGTTTGATCAAAACAATAAAAATATATTTCTACTCTTTTCAATGAACTCTAGATGAAGATATATGAGGAATGAAAGCTAAAGTAAGAAAAAAAATGGTTGCTTTTTCATGCATTGGGCACTATCCTTAAAAGTAATTTAACTGTCTTTTAATTTCAAAATTTGGATTTGGGTTAATATTTAAAACCAAATTTCAGTTACTTCATTCTGTCAATGAGCTGCAGATCCGTTACATATGGATGGATAGACGGACCGACAGACCACAGAGTTTTATAATTGTGGTTTTTCTCTTACCCTTTCAGTTCAAAACGCGAAAATATTTTTCTTGTTTGTATTACGTTTTATTTTACTCTCATCATCATCATCATCATCGTTACAGCCCTTCACAAGTCCACTGCTGAACATAGGCCCCCCCAAAGGAATGCCACCAAGCACGGTCCTGAGCCACCTGAATCCATACCTTTTTTTTGTATATATATATATATATTATTCAATGATATTCTGCCTATATGCTAAACAAATTTACCAGTTCTAAGCCCAGTTTAAATTAAGACTTAAGTAGTAGTTATTAGTAAGAAATTAGTTTGATTATCATTATAGCGATGATGAGAATGAATGATGGTTTATTCGCTATGTAATAAAGTGTCGAACGAAATTGGCTTATAACTAATATCATCCTTTCTTCTAGAGATAAAATACAAGAAGAATGAGTTTACTTCCATAAGAACATAAATTGGTAGTGTACACTATCCATCTAAACCCTTTGGACCTCGAATATACATAGGTGTAGTACATTGTACTTTCAAACTTTTCACACCATTTCCAAATGCCATGTTAAAATATGTTAATTTATGAATTTAAAAGTGCACATAAATATGCACTTACAAAATAACATTACTTAAGAATTATATTTCCATATTCTAAAGCAAGTTTTTACGCTAGAAGTAATTAAACGGAGTAATATTCTCAAGAGCAACACTTATCTCTGCAACTGCAGTATTGTGGTTTTAGCATATGCTACATCCACTAGGTTATTATTCTAACTACGTAAACAATGAGAGTAGGTTTTAAGCAAATATTAAAGAAAATGAGTAGTAACTTTTTTAAATAACTTTTACTCTACAAATTATATTGATTTTGCCTGATGTGATAAATGTTAGAGATACAATTGCATAGCTGTGTATGTGTAACCTTTGATTCAACTATATATTAAGTAAATGAAATTAATTAGGCGAATGGAATTATTTATAAATGGGAAATATAGGGAAAAACTACATGTATTGCCGTGGTAGTTGTGGGGCTAAGAGCTTGCCTTAAATTTCAGAGTATGCGAGCAGTCCGAGTTCGACCTCAATCAGCAAAAATGACATTGTTAATTGCAATTAGTACGTGATATACGGCGAATGAAAACATCGCGTGGAAATATGCATCTTAGAAAAAGAAAAAAGACGTGTGAATTGGTAGCGCCCACTTACAGCAAATAGATTGTGAGCGCGCCTGTCCTACCCTTATTCTATAACAAAGCCGACCAACACGCATTGAAGCATTGCGGCGGATAATTCATTGCCCTATGAATACTTTCAGTAATGAAAGGAATGTGGGTCGTATAAAGTCTGTAATCGTGCATTACACAATTAAATAAAAACTCCTTAACTTTTTATTTAAACTGTATTACGTAAAATATAACAATATAATATGATAAAGTTAACCGCAAATATTATTCATAAATTACATACACATTAACTTATAGTAACATTTCATAAAAATCACAAACATATCGGTCCCTTACTTACCAACGCTGCTGTAAAGCGCTTGAGGCGTTGGAATCTATACAAATAAAAAGTGTGTGTTTGTAATGTCAAAATAACATTTTATTAAATGCATATGAAAGTATATACGGTAATTAAAACAAAGAAACTAATTTAAATTTTTTTATCTCTGTTTTGGTCGGTCTGTCTCTCTGTCTATTTTTCCGACTAATCTCTGGAATGGCTGGACCAATTTTGACGATACTTTCACTGGCAGGTAGGAGATGTTATAAGAAGTAACTCAGGCTACTATCGTTTTAGAAATAACAATTAGGGTTCCGCGCAAAAAAATCAAAACCAATGACATCCAACCGTAATAAATTCCACGCGAACGAGTAATACATAAATTTTATTACATAATTGAAGCGACTTATGAACTTGTAGTTTTATTAATGATAAAGGGGCTCAAACTCTCTAAGGAATAAGAAGTAATGATTCACAGCCTGTAATCATACTGGCTCGCTATACGCTTCAGACCGGCACACTGCAGTTCACGCACTGCTGCTTGGTGGCAGAAATAAGTATGTAAGTGGTACACAGACTGGTTCTCCTCTCAACCGTGCATGCCGTGCGAGTGATTCTCGCCCCACCTGTCCGCGCATTACACTGTCACTTATTTTACGACTGCGCGAGACTGTCTCAACAATAACGATTACTACTGAAAAACTACTATACCTACATTCAAATAAAAAATATTGTCAAGAAGCTTAAAGAATTTGAAATTTAATTTTGTTAAAAGAAAATTGATCAATTTAAAACTAAAGGATGAAAATGAAGCTTAAGTATGGGAATATCAAAAAAATCGTATTTAATTTTTATTTCGAGTTTTACAAGAAAAGTATAATATTTACTGTAGACAATTATTTTATATTATAATAGTACATGATATTCCATTCAATATCAATAATATGTTATATGCTCAATAAAGATAAATATACAATATTTACTAAATATAAATTTTAATAAATAACTAAACAAAATAAGTTTTAATCATTTCTAAACATATCTCAACAGATATTTCTAATGGTGTACAATCACCTTGTAAATAAGAAGTCTTATAATTAGAAAGAAGTAAACAAAATAAATCATCTCATTTATGATTTACCATAATTGCCACGCTTGATAGTTAGAATGCTGATCACAGTACCTGAAGTCTTGTTTTTTATGTAAGTATTAGCTAGGATTTGAACCACAATTTAACTGCAGTGTTAGCCAAGTACTTTGATATTTTAAACTCAGGCTGTTCCAACAGCGACACTGTATTTAGTAGCACTTTGACTACTAAGCCCTGCAGTCCTTTTTTCTTCTTCTTCATGAGCCCGTTAAAGTCCAATGCTGGGAGTGTAGTGAAACAGGGGACCCCTGGTAAAGAGGCATTCTATCTTAGTCTTGTACAATGCATCTGCGAGGAGAGAGAGATTCTATCTTAGTCCTTAGGGGTGACAACGCATCTGCTTTCTGATTTATCGAGAATAGATTGAAATGTCTTTGGGCAACAACAACGTTAATTTGCCCGTCTCGGTCACCATGAATTGGCGTTTGACGTGTACACTAATTCAATATACCCACCTCTTGGAGTACTTATACCGTATTTTTTATATTAATATAACTATATATTTAGAGAAATATGCAACCAAAGGCCGTGCCAATCAAACACTTTTAGCAAGGCTCCATGTAACTTTAAAATACATTAAATATATCCACAATATTCTTATTTCTATTGAATGTATTCTGTTAATACTATAAATGTATCGCCAACAAATGGTCACCCCAACAGTTGTAAAGTGAGTTATTTTTGAAACGAATTTATCTATTTAAATACAAATCCGGCAATAATATTATTTTATGCCGTGTAGTTGTGGTGTAAGTATATTCACTACTACATATCATTCCGTGGGTCGTAAGAAACAACAGAGGGAAGCAAATCAGGAGATACTGCTCATCAGAAACATAAAGAAAAATGCGGTTGCCAACCCGCTTGTCAAGCGTGGCAACTATAGCAAATAGCTACCACCGTCCCTGTGAGGCAATCTATGGAGACCTATTTTCAACAGTGGACTTTAATAGGTTGTAACGGTAACGGTAAACGAAATAGTTACAACTCCATCTTTCAGAGGACAAAAGATCATTTTGGTTGCCTTTTACGACATCTCTAGAATGAAATGATGGGATGGTATATCTTACGTCACTAGGTAGTAGGACTTCTCTTCAGTCTAGGAATCCGTCGTATAGGTTTTGTCTATTTCTACCAGCTGTGCCTGTAATGTTCGGTCTGTAGGGTATAGAGAGTCAGTACAATTGCAAACTGTGACGGTTTAGTGATCTGTGGTAATTCATCAGTAGCCTTCTTTGTTTACCTGGGTGTTTATGGGTCCACTTATCATCTAATGGATTGTGATTTTTTTCCTTTCAATTATATAAAAAATACCTCGCTATGCCACATTACGGCGCGTTCGTTTTGTACCTTTCCGAATTTCAAAATTTACCACAAATACAATGTCGACACAAGTCTTCAATATATCTTTAATATCTAAAACCAGATATTTATCAGTATATTTTTTTATTTTCTTTTTTACTACCGATTACGAAATAATTCAACGTTTATATCGAAATTAACAATTTAATTTGTTTTGCCCGTTCGATAAACTCGCGTTGTTTGCATAAAAAAGCTCTGGCTACTCAAGAGCTGGATTTGTTTTTAATGTTCAATTTATTTGTTTTTAATAAAAAATATGTATTAATAATAAAATAAAAAAAAAAACAAATACGTAGCCGCTGATACTTGTTACTTAAAACAGTGACCCTGAGGCAAGTTCCATTGCAAATCCCACTTGGACTGTAAATAATTTATACGGGGCGCTTTCTACGCTGTATAAACAGGGTACAAAGTTAAGCAGAAAATTATTTTTACAGGTGTTTGCTGTTGAATAAGTGTATGATAAAATACATCAGTATTTCTGTGTATCGAAGAACAAGAATTAGATGCGATTGGTTTTTATTGTTGTGCACAATAGTTTTTGTGCCAATTTGTCTTTTATTATTGTGATTTTACTCCTCAATTAAAATTGAATAGTTGCTTGTTAGGGTATAGAAAAGACTATTTAGAAGTATTCTTGATTTTTTATCTCTTTAACAGCTTATAGAAGTCTATCGCTGAACATGAATCTCTTATGTTGTATATGGTGGGTGTATTTACCATAATCGTGTGGTTTGTTTTTCGCAATAGCATACGTCTCCAAATTTTGACACTGCTTCCAGTCGCTGGCCTTGATATTTTCGGTCTGGGATAAATGGGATGGTTACACTGTCACCTTTTTGATGTTATGAGACTATGAGATTCTGATTATTCTATAGTTTAGAATAGAAAAGAATAGAATAATTTTTATTCAATATAGATCACATGTGTATTTCTAATTGAAAGTAATTTTTTACTTTACCACTGGTTCGAAAAAACCTCTGTCCTGAGAAGAACTAGCAAGAAACCCAGCGGGACTTTTTTTAAAAGCATATTTTACATTAATGGTTGGTACAAAATTTATTTTAGAAACAGCTTGGAAGCGACCACCTTATTCCCAGGGGTTATAATCAACCATATATTCATTTATAATATAATAACCCTTTTTATACAGTTTCAACTTAACAAAACATTTAAACTTTGTTATAGTTTCTTCATCCAATACCACTTTTTTACATAGGCAAGGACAGGTTCCATAGGTTCCTCTTTCAACCCTTTTTTACATAGGCAATGGGTTATGTCTGACTCATACCGATAAAAAATTGGCTTGCCTATGGTTTTCTTTCGCACACATCCGTAGCCTCACCAGCGTCTGCCATCAAATTATTGCCCCTTATAATATTCTTCTAAGTCGAAAGCAAGGGCATGTGAGCTTTTTACCTATGGTGGCTAAGGGTTTTTATATCTTTCCTTTATTACCACTACCTCTAAGTAGGTGAGACGATAAAATCCATGAGACGAGGTGGAGTAGTCGATTGTTATTATATGGTGATTGTATAGAATAATAGCTGCATAGTTGTGGCGTTATAAAAGTCTGCACCTCATTTCATTTCGTATGCGTTATTAAATTCTACAGGGATTGCTACGAGAATCTTGACTATCAGGCAAATGGCGAAATAAACCTTTTTAATATATAAACCTTATTATAGGATTTTTCTAGACTAAAATATTCAGATCTAAATCCATAAAACAAAAATTAAAAATACACAACTTTACTAAGTAAGAAAGACCAGTATCAAGGAAAAATTTTATACCCAACACAGGATGACGAGGAACTAAATAGATGAGATATTTCCACTCCACTAGATCAAACGAATATGCTCACTTTTTAAGTATGAACTAGTTTCTCTAATTCTTCTAAATATATATACCGTACGGAATTAACAGCAGATTAATCATATATTTCCTCATATTAGCGATATATTGCCATATTTGGCAAGTTTTCATTCAAGTTTTCTCAAGTGGCCGTTTTGTCCCGATAGACGAAGTGTAGGGCGGCCCTCCACTAGATTATTGATCGATTCTGAAGGTACTGGATTCCTTGGGGGAGAGGGGAGGAGACATGTTCTGCAGTGGTCTTGTGAAAGACTATAATGAATGAACGCATCAATGAATTAACCAACTTCAAAAAAAAAAAGAGTTTCTCAATTTGTCTGTATATTTTTTAATTTTTTTTATATTTAGACATACATAATATTAGGGCATAATTGCTTTGTTTATGAAATTATCCGTGATAGAGCCATTCTGCAGCTATATAAGTATTATAATTGTAGCACGAAGGGATCGGCTCGACCGGGGAAGGACCACATCATCATCATTACAGCCTTTCATAAGTCCACTGCTGAACGTAGTCCTCCCCCAAGAAATGCCACAAAGCACGGTCCTGAGCCACCTGCATCCATCGACTTCCTGCATGCCTTACCAGGTCGTCACTCCATCTCGTGGGGGGTCACCCTACACTTCGCCTACCGGTACGAGGCTGCCACTCGAGAACCTTTCTTCCCCATCGGTTGTCGGTTCTTCGAGCTATATGGCCGGCCCACTGCCACTTCAGCTCACTAATCCGTTGGGCTATGTCGGTTACTCTAGTTCTACTGCGGATATCCTCATTTCTAAGTTTATCACGCAGAGAAACTACGAGCATAGCCCTCTCCATAGCTCGCTGAGCGACCTTGAGCTTCCTCATACGGCCATCGCTTCTTCAATACAAGCTGTATTGAAGTTGTGTTAGTGCCGCCGCATGCAATTGGAGATCTGTCTGTTCAGTTGCCTGTATGCTGTCAAATCTGTTGAAGAATGTAGCTTCATTTCTCGTCTAACAGCCATGAGATTAAGAGTGTGATCGGAGAGTTTTTGTGTTCTTCTGCGGCGGGTCTTGCAGAACTTAGCTCCGACCGCATGGACAGATTCCACGAGCTTGTCATTCATATCGTCCACTTCTTTGCAGTCTTCTAGGCACTGAAAACGGTTTTGTAACTCGAGCTGAAAGATTTCGGGACTTTGGAACAGAGCACGAGGGGAACAGAGCGTTGAATTCATTAGACGAGACCTCTCCAACTTAACGTTTAGGTTCAGTGTGCCTCTAACCATTCGGTGATCGCTGCCGGTTTTCACCCTCGCGATCACGGAGACATCACTGAACAGTTGTCGTCTGGTCATCATAATGAAGTCAATCTCATTTTTGTCGAACCGTCAGGGCTCGACCAGGTCCACTTCGTGTGGGGCCGCTTCTGGAAGAAAGAGTTCATCATAAAGAGTCCCTCTTTCTCCATGAAGTGGCCAGCTGCTGGCCTCTTGGGTACCATTGCCCTATTCCAAATTTCCCTACTTTCAGCTCACCGTTCTCTCTTGTGCCTAGTTTTGCATTGAAGTCTCCCATTAACACCGTATATTGGGTTTTGGAGGAATGCATGGCTCTAGAGATATCTTCATACATTTCCTCCACCTCCTCATTGGGGTGTGCCGAGGTTTGTGCGTAAACCTGTATGACCTTCAGCGAATACCGTTTGGTGATACTGAGTATAAGATACGCAACCCTCGTCGACACACTCCCGATCTTTACAACGTTGTTAACGAGAGACTTGTGGACGATAAATCCGACACCTTGGGACAGATGGTCGCCCTCCCGGTGATAGAGCAAGTTGCCGGATTCGAGGATTACCGTGTCCTCCCCCTCTCTTCGGACTTCGGATAATCCTATAATATGCCAACGCAACTTGTCTATCTCTTCTTCCAGCTCCACGATCTTCTCGTCAGTCCTCAGGGTGCGTGCGTTGTACGTTGCCAGGTCGAGTCGTCTAAGGTGGCAACCGAACCTCCACCGGAGATTCTTAGCACCCCCTGCCCCGCCGTTACCATGGTCGCCACCGTAGCCAGGAATAGCGGGGCCGCCGGGGACTGGGGGCCGTCTCTTAGTAACTTTATTCACTTGGGGGGTATTTACCATAGTTGCCACGCTTGGCGAGCGGGTTGGCAACCGCAGTTTTTTTATTGTAATTTTGGCCATTATCAGGAAGATGCTGCTGCCCATCTCCTGCCTGTTTCCCTTTGTCGCCTTTTACGACACCCACGGGGGATATGGGGTAGTGGATATTCTTGACCGCCACTACACGGCACCACGGGGAAGGACCACGCTCTCACAGAATACAAGCGTAAAATGGCAGCTTAACACTGCTGTGTTTCGTATGGTGAGTGTAGATAACCGGAGACCCATTTTACTGGAAAAAAGGCATTACATCTTAATCCTCACGGGTGACGACGCATCTGCATTTTGATACTGTATTGAGGATAAATGTAGATGTCTATGGGTCACAGCAACCACTTACCATCAAGTGGACTGTGTGCTCGTTTGTCACACTATCCTTTAAAAAATCTGACTTTGATGAACCTCCTTTGCATGGTAGGTTTTACTTTAGAGGTGGTCCAATATAAATTTTAAGAAAAAAAAATGGTGGAAATAAAGGGGATGAAAATATGTCTTAGTGCCGACTTCAGATGTGAAAGTTATTTTACAAAGATAATTTTTAAAATAACCTCCACACACTTATACAGTTTTTCAAAGCTAAGCCTTTTCGAAATCTTCATAATTCTTTTTAATGTATCCTTGAATAGAGTTATACGATAGTCACGGACGAAGTTTATATCCAATAAACAACTTTCATCTATCGAGATTTATTTGAAAATATTGAAATATGACCTAGATTTATTATTAAGCCAAAACTTTATACGTTTATATAACGCAAACACACACACACACACACACACACACACACACACACACACACACACACACACACACACGCGCGCGCGCGCGCGCACACACAAACACACGGTGTGTATTGAAGTACCACTTTCATAGTATATGCATAATTTAATATTTTTGTAACGAGGAGGAAACGTCACTCTTTCATTAATTACGTATAGATAATTTAGGGACCTATAATAAAGCTTATGTTAAGATAATCTGATTTAAAGTTAATTTATTTACTTAAAAGCTGTTGGTTTTTTGAATAAATATAATAACAAAATTATAACATTTTCACAATCTATAATTTGGTTGACTAATATATAGTGTAGCTACTGTCTAAATTATTATAGGTTCCGTTATTTTTCTTTGAGTGTGGTCTACACTTTCATGTGACACAAATATGTTCGTTCACACTTTCATTTGATTTAAAGCTTAAACTTGTAAATCTTCATATTTCTTTTTAATGTTTCCTTAAAATAAGTTATGTGATAGTCACGAATGACATTTGCATACATTACTTACATACATTTATCGAGATTTATTTGGGTACAGAAAATAATTCAAAAAAATTACGCATAATATGTAAAGAAGATCAAATAAATCTATTTCAAATTATCCTAGAATGATTATTTATAGCTTGCGTATGTATTAAGTTAGCTAGTATCTATATATGTTATGTTGCTTCTATAGCAGTGGCGGAAATACGAGTACTGCAAAACTTATGAACTACTTTTTCCTACATTTGCCAGCATAGAATGTAACGTATAATATGCGTGCAATAATGTAAAATTGAGACGAATCGTCCGAGTCATATTCTCATCTCAAAAATCACATCTTCACCAGATCCGAAAAACGAACGTATATTTAAATAAATGATACGTGTGATGCACTGACCTCTATATATAAACTGGCTATAACCGTGACATAATGAGGCGAATTAATTTTCGCCGTTTTGGCGCTGAAAGCAGAAGTGAATGTCCACGGAACTAATAATAGAGATAAGACAGTGTGAAAAAAGATGTCGATAAGAATTTAACGGTGGTAGAGCCACGCAGCAATTTTTGCTGTTGCACGTATGGGCCGGCTCGAGCCGGGTTGGTACCGCGACCTCACAGAATACCGGCGTGAAGTAGAGGCTCTGCTTCTGCGTTTCGTCTGGTGAGTGCAGGTGGCCGGAGGCCAATTCCCCCCCCCCCCCCCCAATCAGTATAGTAGCGGAATTACACGATAGACTACCCCAGGAGGGTACCAGTACCCCTGGAGAATCCCTCGCTGAGCATCCACGACCATGTTATTCCAATCCTGAGCGTGGGTACTCAGGCTGCCCCGCGTATTCTGGGGGGGGGGGGGGGGCACAATTCCGCTCAAAAACATAACTGCTCGGGGCAAACTGAGCAACAATACAAAGGCGACCCCTGCCACGCTATCCGTGAATTTCTGCAACATCAGGGGACTTCACTCTAACCTAAACGCCGTCCACTACCATCTCGAGACGGCGAAGCCGGCCTTACTTTTTAGGTTTCCTCTCCGGCTGATATTTCGTATCTCTCCTGCCCGGGGTACAAATTGGAGCACTCCTTTGTGCCCCGGGCTGGAGTTTGCGTGTATGTCAGAGAGGACATCTGTTCTCGACGCCTCGGCAGTCTTGAAGGTTCGGACCTGTCCATTCTTTGGCTACGCGTAGACAGCGACGACCATCTGCGCGTCTACGGGTGCCTCTATAGGTCCCATAGCGGTAATGCTGAAACAGACCGACTCATCGACCACGTCCAAATGACTGCAGATTCCTTGCTGCAAAGGGTCCCATCCGCAGAGATCGTGATCCTTGACGATTTTAACGCCCACCATGCCGAATGGCTCGGTTCACGTTTCACCTATCATGCGGGGAGATCTGTTTATGACTTTGCCTTGGCATATGGTCTGACACAACTGGTTACTTCGCCTACGCGGATTCCAGATGTGGAGGATCATACACCTTCCCTGTTGAACCTTCTGCTGACCTCTCATCCGGACGGATATCAGGTTTCTGTCCATGCCCCTCTCGGCTCTTCGGACCATTGTGGTGCCACTCACGCTCCCTTCGCGGTTGCGTTCTGCAGGTTGCCGCCGTGTGTGGCATTACAGGTCGGCGGATTGGTACGGAATGCGGTCTTTCTTTGCATCCTACCCATGGGGGCGGGTTTGCTTCGCGCCGGATGATCCCAGCGCTGTTGCTGACTCTGTCACTGATGTGGTGCTACAGGGAATGAAACTATTTATTCCATCATCTGTGGTACCCATCGGAGGCAGATCTCAGCCTTGGTTTGGTCGCTCCTGTAAGACTGCATTACGCAGTAAGCAGGAGTGTTACCAAGCCTGGGCTGCGGTTTCGGCGACTCGGGATGTAAACACCAGCACACTTAAAAAGAAGTATAACTTCGCCTCCAGGTCCTTTAAAAGAGTTATTGCCAAGGCAAAGTCACAGCACATAGGCAGAATTGGTGAGAAACTAGTTCGCCTTCCTTCGGGAACCCGTGCATTCTGGTCTCTCGCCAAGGCTGTCCAAGGGAATTTCTGTAAGCCATCACTACCATCTCTGCACAGGGAGGACAAATCACTGGCCCAAGACGCAAAAGACAAAGCTGACCTTTTAGGCTCCCTTTTTGCATCCAACTCGACTCTTGATGACGGGGGAAAAACACCGCCGACCATCCCGCGGTGTGAGTGCTCCATGCCGGATGTGCTGTTCTCACAGCGCTCGGTTGGCAAAGCACTTCTCTCGCTGGACATCCAGAAGTCGAGTGGGCCTGACGGAATCCCCTCAATTGTGCTGAGGACGTGTGCTCCGGAGTTGGCACCGGTCCTAACGCGTCTTTTCCGGTACTCCTACTCCCAAGGCGTAGTCACGAATTCATGGAAGACAGCTTTTGTCCACCCGATCCCTAGAAAAGGCGACCGCTCAGACCCGTCGAACTATAGGCCTATCGCGATCACCTCCTTGTTCTCCAAAATAATGGAATCCATTATTAACTGCCAGCTCATCCGGTACCTTGAGGATCACCAGCTGATTAGTGACCGCCAATACGGTTTTCGTCGGGGTCGATCAGCTGATGATCTTCTGGTCTACCTGACCCATAGATGGGCGGAGGCAGTAGAGTCCAAGGGGGAGGCGTTGGCCGTTAGTCTGGACAATGCGAAGGCCTTCGATCGGGTTTGGCACAAAGCGCTTCTTTCGAAGCTCCCTTCCTATGGGCTTCCCGAGAAATTGTGCAATTGGATCACCAGCTTCCTTGCAGATCGTAGCATCAAGGTCGTTGTAGACGGTGCATGTTCTGACTACAAGCCTATTACCGCTGGTGTTCCAAAAGGCTGTGTGCTATCACCAACGCTGTTTCTTCTGCATATCAATGATATGTTGCTAACTGGTAACATTCATTGCTATGCGGATGACAGCACTGGTGATGCTCTATACACCGGCCGTGTCAATATTTCTCGGGAAAACGTCGCCGAGTACCGGAACAAACTTGTGTCTGAAGTCGAGTCTTTGCTGAACAAAGTCTCGGATTGGGGGCCACTAAATTTAGTCCAGTTTAATCCTCAGAAGACACAAGTTTGCGCGTTTACCGCTAAAAATAACCCCTTTGTCGTATCTTCTCAGTTTCAAAGCACTCCCCTTCTTGCCTCAGCCAGTATCGGTATCCTCGGAGTCGACATATCGAGTGACGTGCAGTTCCGTGGTCACTTGGAAGAGAAGGTTGGCCTTCTCCGTTTTGGCCTCTAAAAAGCTTGGCGTGCTCAGCAGAGCGGGACAGTATTTCATGCCGGCACACCGCCTGCAACTTTACAAGGCGCAGGTTCGGCCTCATATGGAATACTATTCCCATCTCTGGGCAGGGACTCCCCAGTGCCAGCTCCTTCCACTTAACCGCATCCAGCGCAGAGCGGCTCGAATCGTCGACGACCGAGCCCTTTCCGATCAGCTCGATTCATTGGCACTGCGAAGAGATGTTGCATCCCTTTGCATTTTCTTTCGCATCTACCATGGGGAGTGCTCTGAGGAATTGTTCGGATTAATACCAGCCGCCAAATTTCACGAACGCACATTGCGGCAGAACTCCCGATACCGTCCACACCATCTGGATGATTGGCGGTCCACCACGGTGCGATTTAGAAGATGTTTTCTTCCTCGCACGACTTTCTTGTGGAACCGATTACCATCAGCGATTTTTCCGGACCGATACGACTTGGGGACCTTCAAGAGAAGAGCGTACTCCTTTTTAAAAGGCCGGCAACGCATCTGCAATTCCCCCCCTGGTGTTGCAGTTGTTCATGGGCGGCGGTAGTCACTTACCATCAGGTGAGCCGCATGCTCGTTTGTCCCCTCTCCTATTAAAAAAAAAGAAGTCTATACCCAGGCCTACCCGTAGCATCCATTCTATTTATGTATCATATTAATATAATGCCATACAATTAATAAATGTATCAATTAATACCTATGCCTTAAAGGCAACCTTTATACTTCATATAAAACAAGGATTGATGCTGCGTTGATCTATCAACGTTTTTATTTCTAACTACAAAGCGGATTTTGTTCCGGGTTTCAAATGAGAAAATGCTTACTCATACCTCCATTGCGGGGGCAAGAACGGATTATGTCGCACTACTAAAACCCCATGATGTTCCACATTCACCACACATTGACAAGGCCACGGAAACGCTTTCAAGCACATCCGCGACCCCACCAGCGAGGATCCCTCCTTATTTGAGGACTTCCCTCCCTGATTTCCCGAGCCCGATATGTGGAGGCCATGGAGCCAAGAAAAACGAGCACTCGGACGCACCAAGTGGTACAGTCCCGCCGAAGTCGCGGAGGATAGTCGAGTGGCGCATTACCATACCAACTGCAATCCTCTTCCCTTGCGACAACCACTCGGCTGCAGTGATATAGAGATAGGAATCTGCTCTAGCCGCAGCTCACTAAAACACATCCAAGGGCTCGACAAGCCCACTCAGACTAGTCACCTTGGGTCAGCCCTTCCCTTCTGGCCAGCCATGTGAGTCGCCCTACGTTTACCATGGGTTATCAAGCCACGGATACTAACCCTCCCTCCCTCCCCCACCACGAAAAGGCGGGAATCCGTTCAGGGCGGAGTTATTTCTCAACTAAACTCACGCAAACTTACTACAGACATTAATAATTTTGCAGTTCTAATATAAATTTATTCCCTTGATACAATTAATTGATCATGCTATGGCCCTTGAGTCTGGGGGAAAATAAGGAGAGATTTATTGAAATAATAATCTCATACTTTTTTTATTCTTACTGGTATTACCAGAAAATATTGTGGGTATACTCCACTTTTTCGAAGTGGTGCGTTTCTCATGTCTAATAAAACAGTCGCCTGTGAAGTGCTTAGGTCAAAGATAATCATTTTGTTTCGGACGTTAATTCAAAACTTTTGTGCTTTTTAGCCATCATTTTAGTTTAGGTTCTAGTTGTAGGTAGGTTGATTGTTAACAGAGAGTAGAAAAGAACATCGATAAGTATTATAGACAAGGAACTCAACAACTCTATATTGAAATTTATTGTTTATCAAAACTCAGTAATATAAAGACAAGCATGTTGGTAATTACGATATTAAGATTAGAAACAAATTTTTAAATACGTATATTATCAAATAGTTTTAATTTGCTTAGTATTAGCTGCAAATTCACATACTTGTGGAATGTTATCCCACTTTCCTTTTGATAACGAGTTTTAGATATTACGCACACTCTCATTAGTACTAAAAATAATTCTTATTATGTAACTAAAATAAAACATAATCAAAGCACATACAATACTTTAGTTTTGTATGTGCTTTGTTTTACTATTAGTTTAAAAATTCAAAATACAGAGATATGATTTAAGTAATACAACAGACTTTGGCATATTATGTCAATTTTAGTTCCCGGTACGGACAATGATGACGCTTCAAATCGGCATAAGCATTGAATTGTATATATTTATATATAATTGTATATATATAGGTCAGTGGTGTGATGGCGTAAGAGAACTCATTCATATTGTCCCGAGATACTGTCTGAAACGCCAAAAATATTGCATGGATTCTGGTACCATCCCGTTTGCAACATACGCACGGGAAGCAGAGTCAAAGGTATCACACATCTGGAACTGTGATCGCAAATCCGGGAAGAATATACGATACAAAAGTTCTAAGAAAAATAATGAAGGTTGAAAAAGTAGGCACGGATTGTAAAGTAAATAAGGCCACCAAACTTACTCCTTTTCAATTTGATCTCCCTTGAGCATTACCGATTTTTACATTGTAAAGTTTTTCTATGCTGTCAAAAGTATTTTTATCTTTACCGTCAAAATTGTTTGAAATAGATTTTTCAATCTCCGAAATCTCCGAAACCGAAAACTTTTGAAGTAAAACTTTTTACGGGAAGGCTTTGCAATTCTGATCCGCAACGTTTGTGTGTAACAAAAAGTGCGGGGGTGGAGGATAACACTACAACCGGGTCATTCATGTCGATCATTAAAATCGCGATCGCAGGCCATTACATACCATAAAGTATATAGTAATACAATTACAAGATTGCAACGGTCTTTCTTTCAAATACAAATCATACATTAATTTTATTTAAGACAGTTACCAAAATACCCGTATTTATTTTAAAAAGAGTGACCGCATATGAGTATTGTTTTGAAGGTTTTGAAATCATGGATTGTTAGGAATGGATTGTACAAACATGAGAGTCAATCAATTTTGGTTCGATAAACTGACATTTATAGAATGAAGTAGATGGCGCCGTTAAAAAATGTACAAGAGAGTAATTTGAAGCCCTGGCATGGGCATGCCATAGCAGAGCAGCGGTTATTTTAAATAACAATTTGTAAATTTTCATTTAAATAAATCTTTGTTGAAACAATATAAACTTTGGTTTTATTGAAATTAAATTACATAAATAAAAGATAATTTATCTTCTTAAGATCGAAGAAGATGATGCACTGTGACACATATATAGGTATATATTTTTTATGTAATTAAATGAATGATATACACAATCTATGCTATGCAAAAGTCATTGATGGATAATTGAAATGTTTCCCTATAATACAAAAGTTTCAATTCTATCGTGTATCTTCTTTTTTCCTTTACCACCCTTTTTTCAAACCTTTAAACTTATAACAACACACATAAAGGCACATATTAGACTGACTTTAAGACTAAGACTGTTTTTTGGCACAAGTTCAAAAAGTACTTAAGAGGTTTGGCTACAACCTTTTATTGTAATAAAAATAGAATGTTAAGGAAATAAAATTTTTTTTTTTTATATCTGGTTACATAAACTATTTCACGGGAAAGAAAATATCACGAGGAAATTCGTTAACAGAATTTTTGAGGAACAAAAATGTTTAGATGACGAGAAGTTCGCCAACACGCACTGGAATAGTGCGCTGATTTAATTGCTCCATAATCTTCAGAAATGGCAGGAGGCCTGTGCCCAAGCCGCTTGCCAATCCACTTGCTAAGCGGGGCAAATATGGCAAATATCCCCCCTATGAGACAATCTGTGGGGTAAACCTTTGTACAGCAGTGGATTTTAATAGGCTGTAACGGTGACAGTAATCTTTATATAATGTTTCACTACCGGAAGTATAAAATAAATCAATACATATCATTATTACTAAAGAAAATTCTACAAATTAAATCCTTACCTGTTCTGAATAACGTGCCTCATTTAAATTGTAAATGCCTACAAATTCTGCGGTCTACCGATCTCTCCGCCTGGCATAGTTATTTATATTGGAAGTCGTCGCTATAGGGTTTCTTCTACTTAAGAGGCAGATATTTAACTTTATAAATTCAATAATGACTTGTTTATATTTTAGTGTAATATTCTGTTGATTACACGGTTACTGAGATGCAATGAATATGTAATGATAAAGTTTAATAAATTTTTCTTTATCAGTCTAAGTCCACTGCTGGATCTTATAGGAAGGTTTTGCCGTAATTACCACATACTTTTCCAATCCACATGGGGTTGGTTGTCATATACGAGATGGTATACTGGCATCTATCTATGCTACGACTGTAGTATCAGGGTATTTTAAGTAAGGAAAATGGGTAATCGCCCACTGGGCAAGTGTTTAGCCCGGGGAGGGGCCAAAGCTCAAAGATTTCTCCATACAATAATGAGCTCCAGACTGAATTTGGGTCACTGCGACTAGTTTCAATGGGCTGCTACTGCGAATTTCTTGACAAAAACCCCAATAATTGATGTTGGCCACTGCGACAGTCAGATATTTTTGAGGATTTCCACGTAAAAAGGCTCTGGTTTGAAGTATCTAAAGTTCTCGGAAGTGAAGAAGAATGTTGAGATATGCGACGCTTCCAAATTGCGTTGTCCGTGGGTGGAAAGGGGAAGATGTAGCTTTTTGATTTGTGAGCGACCAATGCTTTGTGGTATCATCGAAAAAAAAAAACAAATCACCTATATTTTTGTATTAAGCTGAATTGAGAAAATTATAAAATTAATTAATTTAAATAGTATGGAATATCACCCACATTGTGTAAAATCATTTTCTTCATTATTTTTTTATTGTTATATTTATTATGAAAACAAATGCGTATAAGTGTTACACCTTAACAAAACGTTTATTCCGGATACCTTGAAACAAGCGCAGTCGTTTATCAGGTGACAGCCGACAATGAACCATTAAATCAATAACAGGATTATTTCCTACATTTCCTATTGCTAGCGTTTACGTTTGCGATAAATTGCTTACATTTGCCTTTTAGTTTTAACTTTCTCGGAGACTATCAGTAATGATTTCTCATAGTTCAACATTTATTATATCCTATCAAAAGTCCACTGCTAAACATAAGCCTCCCCTATGGATTGCCCCATATGGAGATTTTGCTTCAGCTGCCGTCCATCTCCTATTTCTTTTCTCTTTCTCGCTTCTTACACCCACAGGATGATAATGGGTAGTGGCTTACCTTACGCCAACACTACATGAATGTGTTTATTTACCTAATTATATTTTTAAACAGATCCGTTTATTTATCTAATTATTTTTTTATTAATACTTCAAAAGTAATTTACGTGAATGTACATCAATAAGGAAAATAAATATATAAAAATAAGAGTAGAATTAAAACAAGGAAAATGTTTAATCCGATAGGAATAGTAATTAGGTGTGCTATTTAATTATTACGGATAATGAAGCTTAGCATAATTCGTTTTATTGCGAAAATAGACTTGCTCTGATCTCTTTCAGTTGCAATGTTGGTTCGTTAATGTCCCATATTGATTTATTTCGCAAAATCTCGTGCTAATTTCTTCTGAATATTTGTTCGATTTAAGTTTAATTTCATGAGATGAAATATAATTCATTTGAATCGCATCATTCTTCAAAGGTCAGCAAGAATAATAATAATGTTCATGGGCAGCGGTCGACACTTATCATCACGTGAGTCGCATGTTATTTTGCCCCTCTTTTATAAAAAACGCCATCAAAATTATGAACCGACTTTGATAATATGAAATTGAAGAAAAAAACCACCGCTAAGAAATGTAAAATAGTTAAAATAAGATTTTATGTAGCTATTTAGAGGACATTATACTCGTAGTTGCCTTGAGCTGGTTCTATGACGACTAAGATGGAAGCACAGCCTGTTATTATACTGGCTCTCTAAACCATTCACGGCGGAAAACAAGAAAGCAATTACTATATGGCGGCAGAAATAGGTAGGAGAGTGGCACCAAACGAATTCCATGGAAGAAAAGGAGTCCTAGCAATTGTAGGAACATCTGAGAAAAATAATAAATAATAATGTATTTTACCCGTTAGAGACTCCATGCGTGTGGTGCAGGCTTAATCAATTAAAAACAGTCACAAAATAAAATTTTTAACAAAGAGTAAGAAGTTGGCTACATAGAAATTAAAAAAACAATAATGATTTCTTATATTTTTCCCAAGATAATACTGAGAATGCTTTCGGGTGCTGAAAAGCGTTCGAAACGTCGGAAATTAAAAAAGTTTAAATTAAACGCGACAAGATCAGCAAAAGTTTTATTCTATAAAATAATTTCACATACTGAAGTCCGGACTTTGATTCTGTACAAAATGTTATAGCAACGATTTTTGGATGTGAAATTATGTATGTTTATTGTATGTGAAACGATATTATCGTTAATTTTGCACTAATTTTGAATATTGAACTTTTTTTAAATAGGTTATACGTCAGGGGTAGTTACATAAAAATTTAAAAAAGCGCTGGAGGATAAAGAGATAGCTCTTTGTGCCTTTATAGACATTGAGGCCGTCTTCGACAGTAGATCTATCTCACTGGTTGGGGGCCTGACATATAAAAATGATGATAAGATGGGTGGAGTCGATTCTCTCAAACAGAAAGTCAATAATTTAAAATTAAAAATTTTGTACAGCCGACTTCAATATAAGTTATTTAAGAATAACTTAAAAACTATTGGTCTGACCTTGATCAAATTCATATGGGACCACACAAGAAGTACCAGCTTTCAAATAAAAAAAGAATCATCGAAATCGGTTCACCCAGAAAAAAGTTCTGAGGTAACACACATAAAAAAAAAAAACGAAAAAAAAAAACATACAGTCGAATTGAGTACCGGCTCCTTTTTGGAAGTCGGCAGAAAAATAGAGCTGTTTCAAACTTCGAGTGAGATTGCAACTACAAGAGGCTGCCCACAAGGTGGTGTGTTGTCATCTCTCCTTGGGGCTCTTGTGGTTGCGGTGCCTTCGCATTGACACACTGGGTTTTGCTGATGACCTTATGATCAGTACGAGGAGTTTTTGCTAAAGTACTTTACCATGAATCATATAAAGAGCCCTAAACACCATAAACAACTGGTGCTAGGATGACAGTTTATCGGTTAATGCTGATAAAACTGTTATAATACCTTTTACCAAAAAGAGACGGTTGGATTAGTCACAACAAAACATAATGGTAAAGAAGTACCATTCACAACTGAAGTTAAGTACTTGTGCCTAACATTCGACGAAAAACTAAAACGTGGAACATGCACCTTAGCAATGTATGGCAAAAGGCAAAAATTGCTTTAGATACGTGCAGTTGCATGGTCGGGAACAATTGGGGCTTACGCCCTAGTATGATCCTATGGCTGTACAGCAGTATAGTGAGGCCGATTCTTACCTACGCCTCCACTGTCTGGTTTAATAAGGTCAACCAAAAGATGACTGCGGACGGGCTAAATAGTCTACAAAGTACTGCCTGCTTAATGGAAACTGGAGCGACGCGATCATCGCCTGGAGCGGTTCTTAATGCAACTCTAGGCCTAACGTACCTTGATTTTTACTTGTACAAGGAGACATAAGCTAGCTTGTATAGGATTAACGCTCAGGACGGTTTGAGCTTGCTTTAATATAGATTGAAATCCATGCTCGTCTCAATCAAGGAAACACCGGTCTCATGCATGATCTCAGATATAATGCGTACACTATATACTTTTAACAAACATTATACAGTGGAACTACCTTCCAGAGAAAACTGGCTGAATGGACAAGTTATCTGTGAGGTTGGTAGCCTCATATGGTATACCGATGGGTCAAAAATGGACCTCAACTTAGGCTTTGGAATTTATGGGGAAAGACCCAAATTCAAACTGAGTATGAATTTGGGTAGATTCACCTCTATCTTCCAAGCAGAAATTAACGCCATACTTCACTGTTTGGAAATCAATCTGCAAAAATACTACGTTTACCATATATTCTATATAAACTCTGATATTCAAGCAGCACTGCTAGCGCTGAGATCAAACTTAGTGAACTCAAAGCTAGTTGGAGACTGCGTGAACCGCCTAAAAGCCTTGGGAGGTAATAACAAGGTAGTTTTAATATGAGTTCCGGGTCATGCGGGTATTGTAGGCAATGATACTGCCAACAAGCTTGCACGGGAGGGCTCAAATAGTACACAATTTGGACCCCAGCAATTTTGTGCAATCTCAAAAAACCTCGCCCGATTGATCCTGAAAACTCTTCACCACAACAAATCTCAATGAAAATGCGTGCTAAGTGGCTTATTGGTGACCTGAATTTGGTTGAAACCAATCTTACCAGCCTCGAACATAGACGCAAAGCAGCCAGCCTTTCATTTTTCTACGGGATGCAATTCGGTGAGTGTACGTAGGAATTGCATAATTTAATCGGAGCCCATCGGACAACCAGACGTTCGGCCAGTCACCACCATTTCGTTGTTGACTTACCACGCTTTTGAACCAAACAGTTTGCCACGTCGTACATCATGCGTACAGCAAAAGAATGGAATAAGTTGTCAGCATCTGTCTTTCCATCCGATTACAGTGTGGGTGTCTTCAAGGCAAGCGTAAATAGGCTTTTGTTAAGTCAGTGCGCTTCACCATATTAGGCTACATCACCGCTTACTATCAGGTGGGATCGTAGATAAGCGCTGGCTTAGTAGAGTATAAAAAATATATCAGGCTTAAAACATTCAAAAACCTTAATCCGGGCTCTCGATATTAAGTTCGCATCGGAAGCCCTGGGATTAGGTAAAAATAAATTGCGCATTCTGGTAAGAGCCCTGACTGGACACTGTTGTCTTAAAAAGCACATGTTCATCCTGGGACTAAGCAACTCAATGATGTGCCGGTTTAACTCCCTAGAGAAGGAAACACCTTTACACATCCTGACAAATTTCGGACCCTTAATGCGCAAACGCAGCACTCATCTGGGAAACTACATATATACTACACCTAGAAGAAGTGAAATTACTCACAGCTAAGCAACTCCTTCTATGCATTGAGGATGTAGGGCTTAGCAGTGAACTGTAGACATAGCAGCGATCACAATAGATCCTTTAGGTCGCAGTGATACTGGTCTCTCTAGACCTGCATAGTTGCTCGTACATAATAAAAAAAATCACATAAAAATTTGGGCCAAAAATTGCACCCCTTATAAAGGTGAATTCTTACGACATTGTGATTATGACATTCCTTAGTTGGGACTAAATTGTTAATTTACTTCTTTACTAAGGAAAAAGTTCGATGTAGCCATCACTGTTACGCATTGTTAGTAACACCTCAGTTTTAAGACATTACAGTTACGAATTTACTTGTGCAGAGCAATGGTGGGGGCCTTGCGAGGCAGCCGCCTACCAACTAAACCACAAACTTTGGAAATGTGAAGAGTATATATAACAAAATAGTTGTACATATAATGAAGTTTAGAGTAAAACTATCACAGCTAAAAATTTTTTTCCAATATACGTCGACACACCAGAAATAAATTTATTCATCCATTTCAATTTTCTGTCGTGGTTAATAAATGTATTGGAGTCCAAATGGCAGCGTTCTCACCGCTAGAATATGATGAATTAAATATGATAATCTTGCGGTTCGAAATATTCGGCTTCAAATATTTATTGACAAAAATTTCAAGCATTGAGTTACATTTCCTAACTCAAATCTGTTTATAACTTTTTTTATAAAATACGTGTAATGGGTAGTCACACCACAAGCAAAACGGATTGAAGCCTAAATCACGCTATTAAAGTTCCGAAGTACTGCGATATATATGGAATGGCACTGTAGGTACTACCACACTTTATAAACATGTTAGAGCCATGCTGCAGCTATTTTAGTAGTATAGTTGTAGCACGAATGGGTCGGCTCGACCGGGGAAGGACCACGCTCTCACAAAATACCAGCGTCAAATAGCAGCTTCATGCTGCTGTGTTTCGTATGGTGAGTGTAGAGAACCGGAGACCCTTTTTACTGGAAAAGAGGCATTCTATCTTAGTCCTCACGGGTCCTCACAACGCATCTGACTGACCGCTCCCCGAGCTGAACACCTTCGCCGGCAGTACATTTCACCTTTCTCCGGGGAAATGTACTGCCGGGTAAGGGTCTCCGGTTCTCTATACTTATCATAAGAAACAAAGCCGCGTTTCGAAAAGCTGCATTATTAAGCTGCTATTTCAAGCATGTATTCTGTGAGAGCGTGGTCCTTCCCCGGTTGAACCAACAAATTCGTCCTACAACCATAATGTAACTGCAGCATGTAAAACTTCATAGCAAGTAAACGGTTTACAAAGAGATTTTATTCAAAAATAGTCGTTTCTTATAAGTTTTACATGAACAAGCATGTATACGATTAACTATGGAGAAACTCGCAGTTTGTTCGTGTTCACTGCACTTACGTAGTATGTGCACTCGAAGAGGCTTATTCCGTTTATCCAGACCATTAGGCAGACATTTTCGGGACGAGAATATTCCTAGTGCAGTTCACAATTTAAGATACTTATGTTTTTACTTTTAAGTTTATTTTTATAATTTACTAATAAAATATTTAAAAAAATGGAAACTGATCTTATAATAGCTTTTAGAAAAATTTACTTCGCACATATCCGCGTTATAAAATAAAATGATGTGTCTTACCTAGGATGAAGAGCACCTCCGCCCTCCCTCAATTGCGTGCACTATCCCCGTCACAACTAATCCCAGCACCGCTACTCCCAATACCACTACACTAGTCAAGACACAGCACTGACGACAATACGACGCGTGTTTCGCCTCTACACGAGGCATCCTCAGGTGATATTTACTCTACGGTGGCTAACCGCTAAGTGAGCGGCGAGCCAACACAAGTGTCTGTTATACAGACCGATGACGCAACCGCTCTCTACTTAAGTAGCGAGCGACTGCGTCATGCTATAAAACATGCGATCAATCACCGCCGGACTTTAAGTTTATTTTTATAATTTACTAATAAAATATTTAAAAAAATGGAAACTGATCTTATAATAGCTTTTAGAAAAATTTACTTCGCACATATCCGCGTTATAAAATAAAATGATGTGTCTTACCTAGGATGAAGAGCACCTCCGCCCTCCCTCAATTGCGTCCACTATCCCCGTCACAACTAATCCCAGCACCGCTACTCCCAATACCACTACACTATGCAAGACACAGCACTGACGACAATACGACGCGTGTTTCGCCTCTACACGAGGCATCCTCAGGTGATATTTACTCTACGGTGGCTAACCGCTAAGTGAGCGGCGAGCCAAAACAAGTGTCTGTTATACAGACCGATGACGCAACCGCTCTCTACTTAAGTAGCGAGCGACTGCGTCATGCTATAAAACATGCGATCAATCACCGCCGGACTTCGCAGCCGTTTGTAAAATTATATTAAAAACAAACCGCCGCGCAACGCCCACCCTCCAACCACGCAACCAATTGCCGATCACCGTGAGGGTGACAAACGACCATATTGCGAGGCTTTCTATTATTAGAGAGCAGGCTTAAAGATATTTAAGAGAGGTGAGTTAGTAACATTTGTTTGTTCATTCAGCAATGCAACGGTACTATTATTACTTTTTAACATTTCTAACTGTTCCAGCACACACAGCCGCAGCATTTTATTACACGTATGTAAAACTTTAAAGGAGTGGTCGTTGGCCGCTTTTTATTTCGCGGTTCAACCTCAAAGTGTTCATCGATATGTGAGCAGTTTGACCTACTTAGGCCCCATATCTGAAAAAGTAGCTAATATTCTTCGACAAAACGGCGTTTATGTGACGTTTAAAACAAACAATTCTCTTAGAAATATCTGTACTAATAAAGATAAGTTGGATATTCGTCAAAAGTCAGGTGTTTACAAACTTGTTTGTGACGAATGCCACGCCGTTTACGTGGGTCAGACTGGTCGCAATTTCCAGATACGTTATAAAGAGCATTTAGCCGCGTACAGGAATTGCAATCCCGAAAAATCCCATTTTGCCAAACATCTTTTGGACACTGGACACAACCTAGCCAACGACCACTCCTTTAAAGTCTTACATACGTGTAATAAAGGGCTGCGGCTGTGTGTGCTGGAACAGTTAGAAATATTAAAAAGTAAATAAAAAATAGTACCGTTGCATTGCTAAATGAACAAACAAATGTTACTAACTCACCTCTCTTAAATATCTTTAAGCCTGCTCTCTAATAATAGAGAGCCTCGCAATATGGTCGTTTGTCACCCTCACGGTGATCGGCAATTGGTTGCGTGGTTGGAGGGTGGGCGTTGCGCGGCGGTTTGTTTTTAATTTTACAAACGGCTGCGTAAGTCCGGCGGTGATTGGTCGCATGTTTTATCGCATGACGCAGTCGCTCGCTCCTTAAGTAGAGAGCGGTTGCGTCATCGGTCTGTATAAAAGACACTTGTTTTGGCTCGCCGCTCACTTACTCTCACTCACTCTACACTCGAGGATGCCTCGTGTAGAGGCGAAACACGTGTCGTATTGTCGTCAGTGGTGTGTCTTGCTTAGTGTAGTGGTATTGGGAGTAGCGGTGCTGGGATTAGTGTTGACGGGGATAGTGCACGCAATTGAGGGAGGGCGGGAGGTGCTCTTCATACTAGGTAAGGGACATCATTTTATTTATAACGCGGATATTTAGTAAATAAATAAGGAAGTAAAGTTTTCTAAAAGCTTTTATATAATGGATTTCCGCAAAGTAACGCCTGATTCTATTAATGATCTTATAATGTTTTCCAAGAATTACTTTCGGAATGAATGAATGAATGAATAAAATATACTTTATTCAATATGATAGGTACTAAATTGAATGCACATTTTAATGCTCTTTTGGAAACAATTTATTTATAAAAACAAGAAAGGAACGGACAGAAGAGGGTTAAACCCCTTTTATTTCATCTTAAATAAAACAGTTAAAACCGATTGTCTACATATCAGCTGTTTGTCTGATTTTTAATGTTAAACACTTTGGAAAATTAACATTCCGGAAAGGCATAAATAATAATTTTAGTGCAACCCTGTATCTATCCCATCTAAATGGAAATATTTTTATAATAACATTAGGTATACAATACAATATAACCATTAATTTTATTCTTTTGCCATTAAATAAAGAGATAAACCGAAGAAAGTATCGAAATATATTTAAGGATGGGCCATTATGTCGCTGAAACACCCTTAGATAAGTAACAGTTTTCTGATAGGGATTAGGCATTATATATAGTTTGTAAGATATAAGAGGAAAAAAAAATAGCTATGGTTACTTAGTAATTTTTTTCTTTTAATAAAAACCTCGGGTACCTACACACTAGGATTTTCTTCTGTATCGTGGGTGCAGTTTACATACATAAGTTCACAAAAATAAACATCCAGACGCGGAACAATTATTTATAGGCACATTTGTTCGTGTGGGATACGAACCCGCGGCCTTTAGCACTGCAACATATTGCTTAGCAATTGCGCCACGGAGCCGTAAATATTTAAGATTCTATTGTTACAATTCAAATTAAAACGAATTAAGCGTCTCTGCTACTGTGTTTGGGCTGTAGTACCGAGGGGCTGGCGCGATCGGATAGGAACTACTCTCTCACAATAGCGTAAAATTGCAGAACAGTGTTTCGAAATTAGTCCACATAAGTTTTCTATTTTATTTTGATTTCAATTTGGTATTTATTTTAACAATGAACTTCATCATCATCATCATTACAGCCTTTCATAAGTCCACTGCTGAACATAGGCCTCCCCCAAGGAATGCCATAAAGCACGGTCCTGAGCCACCTACATCCATCGACTTCCTGCATGTGCTACCAGGTCGCGGCGGCGGTAGCAGTGAAGATTTTCGGGGATATAATGTCACCCTGTCTTACATCTCTCTGCAATTGGATAGGTTTCGTACTCTGGTTCTGTACTCGGACAGCCATCGTAGCCCTACTGTACAAGTACTTTAGCACTTGGATATACCGACAGTCAACTTGGCACCACTGAAGGGACTGCAGCACCGCCCAAATTTCGAGGGAATCAAAGGCTTTCTCATAGTCCACATACGCCAGACATAGTGGCAAATTGTACTCTTCGGACTTCTGTACAATTTGCCGAAGGGTATGTATGTGGTCTATGGTGCTAAAGCCCTTTCGGAAACCGGCTTGTTCGGGAGGCTGGAAGTCGTGAAGTCTGCGCGCGAGACGATTCGTAATGACTCTCTAAAACAGCACGTAGACGCGGCTCAGAAGGGAAATCGGTCTATAGTTCTTCAAGAGAGCGTTGTCACCTTTCTTAAAGAACAAGACCACCGCACTTCTGCTCCACGCCTCCGGTGTAATGCCACCATGGAGGACGGAATTAAAGAGCTTCTGAAGGACTTCAAGTACCGGTTTTCCACCCGCTTTCAGAAGCTCCGCTGTAATTCCATCCTCGCCTGGGGACTTACCGTTTTTAAGGTGCTGGAGAGCCATTCTAATCTCGCTCAGACTGACGTCCGGGATATCTTCGGAATAGTGTCGGGTGAGACTCGCTCTTGGATCGTTACTCACACTTGCGTGTGGCTCCAACGATGACGTGTACAGCTGCCCATAGAACCTCTCAATCTCACTCAAAATCCCAGGTGCCCCGGAAACGATGCTGCAACACTCGGTGCTCAGCTTTGACAGTTGGCTCTTTCTGGCAAACAGATCTCTGGCAAAGACTTTGGAGCCTTGGTTCCGCTCGATCGCTTCTTCAATACAAGCTGTATTGAAGTTGCGTAAGTCCCGCTGCATGCATTTGGAGATCTGTCTGTTCAGTTGCCTGTATGCTGTCAAATCTGTTGAAGAATGTAGCTTCATCTCCCGTCTAACAGTCATGAGATTGAGAGTGTTATCGCAGAATTTTTGTGTTCTTCTGCGGCGGGTCTTGCAGAACTTAGCTCCGACCGCATGGACAGTTTCCACGAGCTTGTCATTCATACTGTCCACTTCATTGCAGTCTTCTAGGCACTGCAAGCGGATTTGTATCTCGAGCTGAAAGGTTTTGGGACCTTGGAACAGAGCACGCGGGGGACGGAGCGTTGATTTCATTAGACGAGACCTCTCCAACTTAAAGTTTAGGTTCAGTGTGCCTCTAACCATTCCAGTGATCGCTGCCGGTTTTCACCCTCGCGATCACTGAGACATCACTGAACAGTGTTCGTCTGGTCGTCATAATGAAGTCAATTTCATTTTTTGTCGAACCGTCGGGGCTCGACTAGGTCCACTTCCTGTGGGGCCGCTTCTGGAAGAAAGAGTTCATCATAAAGAGTCCCCTTTCTCCATGAATTCGGCCAGCTGCTGGCCCCTTGGGTTCCGTTGTCCTATTCCAAATTTACCTACTTTCAGCTCACCGTTCTCTCTTGTACCTAGTTTTGCATTAGTCTCCCATTAACACCGTATATTGGGTTTTGGAGGAATGCATGGCTCTAGAGATATCCTCATACATTTCCTCCACCTCCTCATCGGAGTGTGCCGAGGTTGGTGCGTAAACCTGTATGACCTTCAGCGAATACCATTTGGTGATTCTGAGTATAAGGTACGCAACCCTCGTCGACACACTCAAACTTTACAACGCTGGTAACTAGAGACTTGTGGACGATAAATCCGACACCTCCTTGGGACAGATGGTTGCCCTCGCGGTGATAGAGCAAGTTGCTGGATTCGAGGATTACCGTATCCTCCCCTCTCTTCGGACTTCAGATAATCCTATAATATGCCAGCGTAACTTGTCTATCTCTTCTTCCAGCTCCGCGATCTTCTCGTTAGTATTCAGGGTGCGTGCGTTGTAAGTTGCCAGGTCGAGTCGTCTAAGGTGGTAACCGAACCTCCACCGGAGATTCTTAGCACCCCCTGCCCCGCCGTTACCATGGTCGCCACCGTAGCCAGGAAATGCGGGGCCGCCGGGGACTGAAGTCCGTCTCTTTGTTACTCTATTCATAGGGGGGTATTTGCCATTGTTGCCACGCTTGGCGAGCGGGTTGGCAACCGCAGTTTTTTTTATTGTAATTTCGTCTTCTATCAGGAAGATGCTGATGTCCATCTCCTGCCTGTTTCCCTTTGTCGCCTTTTACGACACCCACGGGAAGATATGGGGTAGTGGATATTCTAGACCGCCACTACACGGCTAACAATGAACTTATACAAATAAATAAGAGTTATAAATACATTTATATACTTATACACGAAAATCTAAGTGGGATACTGCTGCCCAAAATATATTGACCTATACTGTGGGATCACAAGGCCTTTGACAGAAGGCTTGGACGAAAAATATATTGCTGTTAAACCATTTACGGAGGAGTTTACCTCATCGGATCAGTCATATTTTTATAGGATAAGGGTGACAAACGAGCACACAGTCCACCTGATGGTAGGTGTTTGCTGTGGCCCATAGACATCTTCATCTATCCTCTATTACAAATCAAAATGCAGATGCGTTGTCACCCGTGAGGACTAAGATGGAATGCCTCATTTCCAGTGAAAAGGGCTCCGGCCACCTGCACTCACCAAGCGAAACGCAGAGGTAAACCTTCTACTTCACGCTGGTATTCTGTGAGGTCGTGGTACCACCCTGGTTCGAGCTGGCCCATCCGTGCGACAGCAAAAGCCGCCACGTGGCTCTACCACTGTTGAAAATATAGTATCAACTTACCATTAAGGGCTGTGTTCATTGATTCCAACAAAAATGAGAAGAGACAGCAAAACATCGGGTTGGGCTGTGTCGGGGTACACGGCCATTAGTTTAACATGAAATGTCTATGACAGCGAGTCTCTTTTAGTGTTATAAAGAAGGGAGTGCCGGTTTTGGTTAATCTGAACGTTACTCCTTCCTCATTAATCCACCCAACCCTGACACCAACTCAAGGTCGTAATAGCGAGCTGACTATATACTCGTAAGTTACTCAAGGACACTTCACTCAGGTCTCTAAGACTAACAGTTTTGTAATTATTAAGGCAAGACGATGTAGACATTTTCGTCACGGTTCATTTTTCTGACCTGACCGGTAGTTTCGGTGTGATTTTTAAGACGTTTCACGTCAAAAGTGGACCACAAAAATTACGTCTCAACTACTAGAAGGAAATATTTTTTTTAAATTAAACTGTATGCCAATTAATTGCTCCTTAAATGCTCCAGCAGAATCCTAAATTGTTCCACCTCTTTTGCTTTTAGTTAATTTATAATTAATTTAAAAAAAATAATTATAGAAAGTTTAATTTTGCTATAAAATATAAAATATCTACTTTTATTAATTAAATTGTATGCCAATTAATTGCTCCTTAAATGCTTTCTTAGAATCCGTAATTGCTCCACGTCTATTACGATTAGTTAATTCATAATTAATTTTGAGAAAGAGTAATATCTAATTTTTAAAATTAAAGTGTATGCCAAATAATTGCTCCTTAAATGCTCCAGTAGAATTCGAAATTGCTCCACCTCTATCGCTATTAGTTAATTTATAATTAATTTAAATAAAAATAATTATCGAAAATTTAATTTTGCTATAAAACATAAAATATCTACCTACTATTTAAAATTAAACTGTATGCCAATTAATTGCTCCTAGAGCTCCAGTAAATAATCCAGTAGAATCGGAAATTGCTCTACCTATTTTTTCGAGCAGTCGGCTCGGAAAAATACATGTATACGTCATTGAAATTTTTTGGAAAATATTTTTCCTGCTCATTTTACAAGTATACTCATTACTCATTCAGGTAAAAATAAAATGTCATTTTGAGTCAACAATATGCAATCCTTTCATTATTAATTTTTAAAATCAACATTTTTGAACTGTGTAGTAATTGTGTTATCTTACTCTATATGGGTAAATTTGTGTGTTATGCACGTAGTCCATTTTTTGATTATTATACTAGTTAATAATATGTAATAATATGTTCGTGCGTACTATCTCCATTTTGTTATATTAATAGCTGTGTCCAAAAGGCAATAAAATTAACATATTAAACATATCACATATACGTTGTGAGATTCATAACAATTTATTTTGTCTTCCAAATCTTTAGTGTTCTTAACTTTGTGATTTCGCGACGTTTTATATTTTGAGCGTACTGAACTAACTTATAGGTTTTCTAGATGAGCTTTTCCTTCGTATGAGGAGACTGTCTTCTAGATATATTAGGTATCCTTCAAATTATACGGGACAGAGGGTTTTCTTTTCGAACCAGTGGTAAAGTAAAAAATTACTTTCAATAAGAATTACTCATGTAATGTATATTAAACAAAAATTATTCTATTCTATTCTAATCTATTCTTTATGTATTAGAAAACCAGTATAGTCGCAGGATATTTAATATTTTGCTTTAGTCTTCAAAAGCATTTTTTCTTAGATATTGGTTGAGATATGTCTCATGATTCCTTTCACGTATTACTGTTGTTAAATATTTGTTTCCTCAGTACTAGAAATGCGCAAAATTTATATCCTACATCAATTGACAGTTTTTTCATTAAATATATTATTTTCAGTAATAATTTATTATCTGTCAAAAATTAATTAAAGTATAAATATTGTAAATACAAAATAAAGTTGCGGCAAGTATCTAAAAGCACCTTTTGCGAATTCAAGCCCTGGAAAAAGCAAATCATTTTAAAATAACAAACCAGCGGTATCAAAATTAACAAACTCCTTTGAAGTTTTAAGACACTTCTCGTTTTCTGCCATAGGAAAACTTTTCCCGATTCAAATTGTTTGAGAGTTTTGAAAGCTCAACACTGCGAGTGTAAAGTTAGCATTAGCAAGTTATCTGAAACCACCTGCGTAAAATCAGGTTTATTATTAGATGACATCTGACAAACGAAAAGTTCCTCCTTTTTTCATTTAAAATACTTTTTTGCTAAGTAGAAGGTTCCTCCGCAATAGAATAGAATTAAACATTTTTATTCAATTTAAATTACAACAATACTAAATGAGAGTATTTTGTGTTTATTTATTTATACCACTGATTCCGGAAAAAAAGGGAAATCCTGAAAAGAACCAGTAAAAAACTCAGGGGAATTGTTTTAAACATTAATCTACATTATAGCATTTGATAAAAATGAATATGAAAACATTTAGTAACAGCATTAGGCGAGTCACAGTGGTTATTATTAATCACGTACTCGAGTTACCTTTGTAAATATTTTGGACTCGTATATGATGTGATATTCAGGGACAAAATTTCATACACAACAACCTGCACAGGCCTCCTCTCATTTCTGAGAGGGTTTTAGGGCATGGAAATGTCCGCCGGGTTGCCCCAATGCGTGTTGGCGTACTTCACATGTCTTCGAAATATTTTTTTTCTTATTTCTCAGACATCAAAACTCACGATACCATCCACATCATCTGGGTGCTTAGCGGTTTACAACTGTGTGATTTACAAGGAGTTTTCTTCTTTGCACGACTTCTTTGTGGCGTCCTTTATCATCGGCGATTTTTTCGGACCTATACAACTACAGAACCTTCAAAAATCGAGCTTGCTCTTTATAAAAGGCTGGCAATGCAAGTGCGTTTCCTCTGATCTTGCAGTTGTTCAGGGGCGGCGGTCCATATTTTCCACCAGGTGTGCCATCAAGTGAGCGTTTGCCCCCTCTTCTATAAAAGAAAACACTTTTGAAAATGAGAACGTTGATCTTTATACATCTCAAACGAGTGGGAATTTCAAGTAGTACTCTCCATTTTTGGTTTCCTGTTTTTTATTTTCTACTTACTGATTCTGTCAGATACGAGTGACGGACGCTGATTATTCATCCGAACTCAAATGTCAAAAACTGGTGATGATAGCAGCATTATAAGTGCGAAGCTTTTGCCTGTGCTCTCTCTTAAATCTTCTCCTATAAAATATATTATACCAGATAATTATCATATAATGTTGGTAAATCTTGGGAAAATTGACTGCATTAATGAAAAATAGGTAGTGTAGTGAACTTAAAAAGAACGGTTTATAATATAGAAACTATCGCTCGTGTCAAAAACGAAATATTTTTTATTGAAATAATCTATTTATTTGTTACTATATAAATATTTAGTGCAATATACTGCTGAGAAAAAGAATTAATTTATATTATAGATAATAAAGCACAAAATTCTTATAATTTTATTCAAATAATGTCGGTAAACCCCTTGATAAATGATTTTATTTTCAAATCGAAAACGATAAAAGTAATTGACTCCTGACCAAAAGATACGGATAAAACATTTTTCTTAGCAAACTTTTAATTTTTTTAGTCATTCCCTAAAAATTTTTTCATGTTAAAATTATGGGTAAAGAATTAATTTACTTGAATATCTATATAAAATGTAAGCTTGGGCGATATATACTTACTCTGTGTTTTTAATATCAGGAAGCTCTACATATTATATTAATGTTTTGTTTTCACTTTTGAATAGCCATATCACAGAATTTGCAGATGTACCTATTAAAATGAGATCACTGTATTTATTTTAATTTTAAAATCTTTGTTGCGTTCCTTTAGAAAAAGATGATGTAAAGAGCGGAATTCATGCCTAAAAACATACTCTACCAGACAAACCATGGAGTGGTGAGAATTTGACGTAGGTGTAGCAATTGAAAGAATAAAAAAACGAAAGTTAAAAGAAAGAAACTAATTATAAGTAGCGAAGTATGTTTTGATATGATATTGTAGGTAAATTCATTCATATCCGTACACGTTACATATATTTACACATATTCATAATACAATACAATACAATACAAACACTCACGCCTGTCACCCAGAGGGGTAGGCAGAGACTACGGACTTCCATTTGGCGCAATCCTGACACACCTCTCTCGCCTCCTTTACATCCATATATTTACGCATACACGCTCGCCGGTTAAGGGTACACCTAATCTGGTCCATTTTAAATGTATCGCCGATTTGGTCAATAAATCTTCGTCTAGTGCGTCCTTTCCCGACTTTTCCATTCACTTCTGAAACATAAATTTGATTTGTCACTCTTTCCTTGTTCATTCTTTCTACGTGACCAAACCACCGAAGCATTCCTTTTTTAATCCTAGTCACAACGTCATCCTGAAAACCACATATTTCTCTTATCACACTATATCTCACCCTGTCATTCAGATTCAGCCCTAGCATACTCCATAATGACCGCATTTCTACAGCCTTTATTCTACTCTCATGCTTCTTCTGCCATATCCAACTTTCACTACCATACATTAAAGTAGGGACTAACACAGCACTATGAATTGCCATACGTGCCTTCTTTGACACATTCTGACTCTTCACAATAGCGTGTAGAGCCCAATTAACTCTATTTCTTGCGTTCACTCGTAGTTCTATATCCTTATCATATCTACCATCCCTGCTAAATAAACATCCCAAATATACAAACTCATCCACTTGCTCAATCAACTCCCCTTCTAGTCTTATTTCACATAACGTTTTACTTTCTTCTCTTTCAAAAACCATCACTTTCGTCTTACTTGCTATCACTTTCATACCCCTTTCTTTTAACGGCCAGTTCATAAAATTAACCATCATTTGCAACTCTGCCGCTTACGATGCAAATATGACTTGATCATCGGCGTACAAAAGGAATTTGACGTTTAACTCACCTATACTCAACCCACATTCTTAAACTTTCAAAGTTTGCAAACAACTGTCCATAAATAGATTAAACAGCACCGGAGAAGCTACACAGCCCTGTCTGACACCTTTTTGAATGCTAAACCAGTTCGAGTAGGCCCCGTTGATCCTGAGACAAGCACTAGAGTCCCTATAAAGAGACTTTAATGCCTGCGTCAGACCAGCGCTCAACCCAAATGAGGTCAGTGTTTGCCATAACACGTTCCTGTCCACTCTGTCATAAGCCTTTTCCAAGTCCATGAACGCACAAAACACTTTCTGGTTTTTGGCCAAAAAGTTCTCCGCAATCATGCGCATGGAAAAGACTTGATGTGTACACCCCATCCCCTTTCTAAATCCAGCTTACACATCTCAAATTTTTCCATCAGTTTCTTCCATTATTCTTTCATTTAACACCTTAGCATACAGTTTACCCACAATGCTAAGCAAGCTGATACCACGGTAGTTTTAACAGTCCTGCTGCGAGCCCTTTTCCTTATATATTGGGACTATAACGGCTTTGCACCAGTCTTCCGGTAACCGCTTCAGTTCCCAACATAAATAAAACAGGGTGTACAGCAGGCCTGCAACCACACTCTCTCCAGCCCTTAGCATTTCGAGTGATACTCTATCATATCCGGCTGCCTTACCTGCTTTCATGCTTTTCATTGCTTTCATTATTTCAGCTACACTAATCTCCCTACATCTCTCCATTTCTTCCGGAATTTCTATTTCACTTACTTCAGACGACTCTTCACTCTTAAACACGCTTTCAAAGTATTCCTTCCATCTTTTTAAATTCGAAACTTCATCATTCAGCATGCAGCCATTCTCGTCTCGTATAGCATTTATTCTAGGCTGTTTTGAATTTCCTCTGGCAATTCTTACGAGCTTCCAGAACATTTTAATATTTGCCTGGAAGTTATCAGATATTCTTCTATCATTCTTATCTATCCTTTCTTGCTTTTTCCTTTCAACAACTTCTTTTACTCTCTTATTTATACGTCTAAAGTCTGCCTTTTTTCTTTCAATCTCATCATTCTTACCGCCAGAATTACCAGCTTTGGTTGCTAGTAAATCTAGCCATGCTCTCTTTTTTGCTTCAACTTCCATCCGTACCTCATCATCCCACCACAATGTATTACTTTTCCTTTCATTCGTCTCTTACTTACACCACATACTTCGGTGGCTGTATAAACCAAAACATTCTTAACTTTATTCCATACATTATTCAAGTCTAAATCATTCATATGTAATTCATTCAACCCACACTTATATTCTCCCTCAGTCTGCATTTATACTTCTCTTTCACACCTTCATCTTGTAACCTCTCTATTCTTATACGCGGTAGTAGACACAGATATCCGATGCCGCCAACGCTTGAATAGACCATTAATTTGGCATAAGACCAAGTAATGATCCGTCCCTACGTTGGACCCACGGTAAACCCTTGTATCTACCACTGCGCTCCTCATTCTTTCATTCGCTATTATGAAATCTATCATGCTTCTATCATCCCCTCTTTCCCATGTATACATGTGAATCCTCTTATGGCGAAAGAAAGTGTTCGCCACATAAATATTATTTTCCACACATATGGTGAGGAGGTCTTCACCATTCTCATTTATTCTTTCATCGCCAAACGCTCCTAATATCCTTTTATAACCAGACCTCTTCACCCCAACCCTTCCATTAAAATCTCCTAACATAATAATATTTTCATTTTTCTTACATTTCGTCAACACCAACCTAACCATGTCCGAAAACTGCTCTCGTATATAAGTGGGCTTAGACATATCTGGGATGTACACCCCAAGCACGAACAACTTCTTTAAGCCCACTTTCATTCGTATCCACGGCAGCCTTTGGCTTACACATTCATACTTTTTTCACATTGACCCATTCTTTCTGAAATGATGACACCAACTCCCTGGCATGCCCGCTCGGTCTCGTCTACACCAGACCAATAAGCTGTATACATACAATGTGCAGTGACATCTCTTCTCTTTCATTTCGTCTCATTCACACATAACACATCTATTCCTCAATCATTCATCATTTCGCATATTTCATCCATCTTATCATTCATTGCTCCACATACATTCAGCCTAGCCAGACTGGCCTCCGTAATCGACTTTTCGCCCCTCCGGGAGACAGGACGTGATGGGTGGCGAACCTCGTCGCCGGTTTTCCTCCCGGAGATTCTTCGCACCCCTGCCCCATTAAAGGGGCGCCGGGAACTCGGGGCCATTTCTTTTAATTGCTGGCTCATGGTGTGCATAAGGGGTGGTAGATTTTACGCCGCTACCATACGGCGAGGAGCCGAGTCTATCGTTTAGGCTTTGTCGCTCGTTTAGCACCACCCGGGGTACACGTGTAGGGTGGGCCTAGGGTAAAGTGGTCGAAGCCTACGGACGCGAGCGACTTATCCCCCTAATTACATAACTATATTAATAAGAATTTAACTATATTTGCCCATAAATGATGGCAAATATAGTTAAATTCTAATTAATAAACAATTAGTAAAAACAGACTGCTAGTTCAACAGTGCTTTAATGTTTTAGGTAAAGTAAAACCGAAATAAAGGAATAAATTATTAACAACAAACTGTGACTGCATTCTACAAATTAATAATGAAAAACAATTAATTGCTCTACTCTTTTATTTACGCATTACAACAAATCGTGGGAAACTAATAAATTATACATGTACCCGTTACGTAAACACGATTTGAGCTCCACACACTTTACATAATTAAAGCGAAGCATTACTTAGTTTTGTTTGCTATTATTTAACTCAAAATATTTATGGCGTTCGTGAACAAATAACTACGACCCAAGTACGATAAGTAAGATGCAAATACTTTGATAGTTAAGCCTTAGAGTTAATTAATTTTGAGATGAAATATTTTGACGGGAACATACTTTATAATTTTGTGAGAATATTATGAATTCAATAACTCCACAATGCAATGGAATATCTGTTAATACAATATTTATTTGATTGAAATACTTTTGAAGAGACGCCAAAACAAAAATTTCTATAGAATTTGTATAAGAATAGTTTAATTAAGTCATCATTTTTGCAGTCCAATAATTTCGTGCTTGAATATTATTTTTAATTATAATGTAATTTATTTTATATGAGATGGCGGTGTAACCATCTCGTTTACGGTTGATGTAAAATACTCAGACAGGCAACAGAAGAAGCGTCAAAGAAACGAGATGTACTATATACTCCGTTCATCTAAGTCACAACCTAAGAACAACATACGAGTACAGTCATCACGTTTGATGTTGTCGGAAAAGCCGGCATAAACAATTAAATTACTAGGGTTATCACAATGGGAATTAATAAAAATATATAACAGATTCTTTTAATTCCACGTTTAAACAAGATTAATTACTTAACCAGATAATTGATGTTCGGAAATAATAAAAATAAGTTATATTGTATATAAGCAGAGTTACAAAAAAAAAATACTATAAAAATTTGTAAACTTTCGAATATTGTAGGTATAAGCAGTTTCTAACGTATTTTTGAGTAATAACAACATATTTATTAATTCGTTATACAAATAAATGGAAGCTTTCAAGTTGCACTCATAAAAGCAGAATAGACAAACATGGACAAAGACACAAAATTACGTAGTTAAGATTATCGTCGAAGTAAATTAATATTGACCGTTTCTCCATTTAGCGGAAATAAAACGGCAAATAAAATTAAAGTGTATAACCATAATATCGGCTGTAACGGAACAAAGGCAATTTTAAAGTCAAATTTTCCCTACATAGGAAGAGGCCTGTCTCCATCAGTTTGCTTAGGAGCTGATGAAAGAGAAGTAAGAAACGATTATGTGAAAGCATTCTGGGCCGATTGAGGCAACTCATTTTGCTGCATATATTATTTTATTATTACAATTACTACAGGGTTTCGCTTCCACGTAAAAATATCACCCAATCCAAATAACTTTAATAAAACAAAATCTTCAAGAATTAACCTGAAGCAAAGTTCTTTGTATTAGTTATATTGAAAAATCTAAATTAAAACCGAACGAAATGAAACTTTGACAAACTCGCAATGTAAGAGTAGAAATACTTTATTTTGTGAAGAAAAAGAATAGTTGACATTTTCTACTGTTGCATTGAAACATCAAAACACAGGCACATATAAATTTAGTTACTTTTTGTTTCCTTGTGTCGTTTGCAATCAGCGTTTATTAATGCTTATTCTGGAGTATTACAAGAACAGTATTATTTTTTTCATAAATTGAAATGCCTAACGAAACGAACTTACAGCCAGTACACCTATATTGCAGCCAATGGACACCTGCAGCTAACTTCAAATAAAGAAGTCTACAGGTGCGTTGTCAACTCTGAGGACTAAGATAACGCATCATAGCCTATTATTAAAGCTTAGTGACTGTGTATTAGATTCTTCAGACCAGAAGCTAAGAAACATATACATGTATGTATGCACATATATGTATATGTATGCAGGTGTATATGTATATAAATATGTATTCTATTGTAACCTGCTATTAGTTCAAAGGGAAATGTGTCGCTTGAATTGTCTTTACTTTCGGTTCGTCATTGGTTACAAAATTAAGATACTTGCTTGAAGTATTATGTACTTTACCAATAATATTCAAGTCCAATATTAAGGAAATAATATATTACATGTTAGTAAAATCTATAAAATAAAATAATTTATGGAAAAGGCTTCAGATACCAGTGTGGGATTGCAATCAACCACTGGCAAAATATAAATTTGAAAAATAAAAAAGTTACATTTCGACTATAATAGGAAATAATATAAAAATATATGTAATGATTGTAGCCTAAACTGTGTAACCGTGAAATTATATGTCAACCACGCAGGCGATGAGACGTTTTTTTTTTTTATATACACATTAAACTTATCAGATTTCGTCCCAGAAAACAAAATCAAATGTGAAACTCAGAAGCATTTGGGATCCCTATGACCTATGAAAAATATTTTTAAATACATAATATTAAATTATTGCACCACTATTAACTTAAAGATGAAAAAGTTCTTTAAAAATAGATCTTTTTAAAATACGTTTTCTGAATGACGAAGATCGTATTATATATACGGATTATATATATATATATATATATATATATATATATATATATATATATATATATATATATATATAAACCGAAGAAAATTGTCCTTGTAAAATATAAAGCTACTGAGATACATGTATGAGATTTTGTGAAATAAAAATAATTATTTAATGCTTAAGTATTGCATGATTTTAACAAAATTGCACGGCACTTGAGCTTGATTTTATCGCTCCTGTACAGAAACTGAATAATTCATTCGCACCGCAATTCTCTTAATAAATACGACACATTTTATACTTCTCCTTCTTTTTAAGTATTTGTTTTGTATTCCCCTATAGCAAAGTATTGAGGAAAAACGAATTAATATTTTTAGTGTATGCATAAAATGCAGTCAGTGCAGGCACTGATGTATAAGTTCTCTTACGTTTTATATAATATATCAATCGCGTCAATTAATCTCTTTTATTTTTAGAATTGATGTTAGCAGCGCCATCTCTCTTTAAATATATACATATAATAAAAATGATGATAACATGTTGTGTCTCTTTCTGTACATTGTATATATATTTTGGTGGCTAAAATCATTATGGGGAACTGAAAATAATTAAATAAGAACATTTTATAATTTTTAGAATTGTCTGTCTGTTATCTGTATCTGTTGTCTGTCAGTATCTGTTGTCTGTCTGTTATGTCTATTTGTCTGTTATTATATGAACGCATCACGTCTAAAGTAAACATCTTTTATTTTCAAAGAAATCGTTAAGAAAATCATAAAGCGTATCTTCGAGTTACATTTAATCTTTGTTTTATTAAAATTGGTAAATTCTATCGAAAGTAATGATTATTATTTTGAAATGTGGGTTCGGATTTGTTCAATGGCGCCATAAAATCTCAGAAATAGTAATAAAAAGATTTGTGTGTAAAAAAAACGTTCCATAATAATTAATATATTTATACTTAAAACACAAAAAGAGATTTAAAAAGGATGTTTTCTCACACAAAGGACGTAATGGATAGAGTTGTAAAAATTACAAACTTTTCTGAATTGCTGTGTTGAGATTTTTCGCCTATGAATCGAATTGAGACTTACTGAAGAAATTTGTATCCATAGAAGGCATACAACGGAACCCGACCAAAAATAAAAATTTTGCAACGAAATGTCGTGATATTGTATTTATAATATACGCAAAACCAGTACTGTTATTTTAGCGCTTTGGGAACTATATTTAGCGCAATTTTGGAATGTATAGCGCGCATGTCGAAATTTTAGCACCTAGCGCTTAATCCAGAGCTTTTTGGTGTATTTAGCACACATTTCAAAATTGTAGCGACTAGCGGTCTATCTAACTCTTTTATAGCAGCTCTGTTAGTCCACATTACCGATAATAATAATAATGAACTTTATTATTTTTCCCACAAATAGTACATTGCAGTTTATCTTTTTCAAACATATTTTTTCCACAAAACAAAGAGCGTGGGAGACGAGTCCAAACTAGGATACCCTGTGCTATGGATCTCCTGGCTTCCCCTTTAGGATGATCAACTAGATTTTTTTTACCGACTACTATAAGCGGGGAAATCCCCTTTATTAAAGTTTTCGTTCATGGTTTTGGCAACGCATTTATTTTGCTTTATTCAGTTTCAGTCAGTTGCTTAGAGCACAGCTAAGTTAAAAGTTACTTAGAAGTTATAACACAAACAAACTGTGTAGCAACCGCAATCAGATGCTGACATCTGAAACTAAGTTGCGAAATACATTGCACTTTAAAACAATTAATGACATTTTTATTGTTCGTACAGTACTAACTACTGTTGACAGCAATTGCCATAAATATAAGTCGATGTCCTGCGAAGTATTGATACATCAAAAAAATATTGCCAGAAAAAAAACTTAATGTTGTTTTCTTTATTATGATTATATAAAAAAAACTCACACTTTGTTTGTAGTTAATTTAGCGCGAAATCTAGGGCTTTTTTAAAGCGCTGTTTTCATGAAATCTAGCGCTTTTTGTGTTGTCCTAGAGCTGAATGAGTTTTTTTTATCTGGCAGCACTGCCCAAAACCCCTCTATTAAGAAGTAACTTTCCTTTCAGTTTTAAGCGCGTTCAGTTCCCAGTTACAGTGAGCGTGTGTTATGCGATGACCGTAAATAAAGCGCAAGGTCAAACTTTACGCGTTGTAGGAGTGTACCTCAGTACTGACTGTTTTGCACATGGCCAACTCTATGTTGCTTTTTTCCGCGTTAGTAGCCCCCGTAACCTTTTTGTGTACACCCCGGCTAAGCCTACTTCTAACGACGTTTACACAGAAGCTCTATCATAAACGACTTAGAACTTTGATGATAATGATTTATTTAGTTACCACTTATTGATACAGTAATGAAATAAATCGTTTAATATTCTCTTACCTAAACGACAAATTCTTTATGTAAAACCTCTATACGCGAGCTACGCCGCGGGCACAGCTAGTCAAGAATATAATGGTAACGATAACCCGGCTTGTCACTACCAAACTCGTACAGAAATGGACAAAATCGTTCACAGATTTTCGATTACGTAGCATTGCGCCTTGGGGTTAGAAGTTTTGTGGTCTTGCGTATTTTTTTAAGTTATTTATTGTAAGTCGGTTTCGAATCGCAAAGTTACACTGCGGCAATTATTCTCACCATATAAATAGCCAAAATGTCGATGTAAACTCAAATTGATCCCAAGAGAGCAGTGAAAGAAAGAGTTTTATTTATAAATGTACGGATAGATGTATTTTAATTGCAATGGTGAGGTTGTTATAGGTAGCTAATTAGGGAGAAGTGTCGAGTGTCCTATGTTTATATTATTTTAATAACATTTTATACTTAATAGTTTTAAGGTTTTTTTTTTCTGTTTAGTAGTCCATCTTGAAGAGTGTGGTACCCCTACTTGTATTGTCCGACAGCACCTTTTGTGTCCTACTTGAAGAGATAGTATAGATAGTAGGGTGCACCAAAAAATTAAATTTGTTTTCTTTATTTATTATGAAAATACTGTCCAACATGATGAAAAAAATTCTGGTAAAGTTTGAGTTCTTAATATTGATATTAAGTGGTGCCTCATCGCAATTTTTGATTTCTTATTTAAACAACAGGAAAAAAATATTTAGAATTTTATTCATCATCATCATTACAGCCCTTCATAAGTCCACTGCTGAGCATAGGCCTCCTCCAAGGAATGCCACAAAGCACGGTCCTGAGCCACCTTCATCCCTCGACTTCCTGCATGTCTTACCAGGCCTTTACTCTATCTAGTGGGGGGACGCCCTACACTTCGACCGCCGGTACGAGGCCGCCACTCGAGAACCTCTCTTCCCCATCGGTTGTCGGTACTTCGAGCTATATGGCCGGCCTATTGCCACTTCAGCTTACTAATCTGTTGGGCTATGTCGCTAACTCTGGTTCTACTGCGGATATCCTCATTTCTGAGTTTCTCACGCAGAGAAACTCCGAGCATGGCCCTCTCCATAGCTCGCTGAGCGACCTTGAGCTTTCTCATCCGGCCAGCAGTGAAGAACCACGTCTTAATTCCGTATGTCATCACTGGCAACACGCACTGGTTGTACAGTCTCGTTTTCAAGTTATGAGGTATACCTGACGAGAAGATGTGCCGTAATTTCCCGAACGCTGCCCAACCGAGTTGAATCCGTCGATTGACCTCTCGGTCGAAGTTGGACTTACCTAGTCGGACTATTTGTCCCAGGTAAACATACTCGTCAACAACTTCGAGCTTAGTGCTCCCTACAACTACTGGCATAGGTGTGACATGGACATTAAACATGATCTTTGTTTTGCCCATGTTCATCTTAAGACCTATCCGTCGGGAAGCACTATTGAGGTCATTGAGCATAGTGCTTAGGTCCTCCAGCGATTATGCCATAAGGATTATATCGTCGGCAAATCGAAGGTGAGTGATGTAATCGCTTTTATAAATATTTTATTTTTTTACATAATGTAAACTTGAATTTATTTGATTATTTTACCTCTTGTATAGAATATGGGTGACAAATGAGCACACAGTCCACCTGGTAGTAAGTGGATGCTGTGGCTTATAAAATCCTACATTCCTTAATTAAGAACCAAATTTTCTATTGACATACTAGCAGTTAATGCGTTGTTGTGTTTCAAATTTTTTTTCTAAAAATTTCAAAGCATAAACAAACAAAAACACGGCTAATGGTTTTATACTAAAATAAAAAAATAATTATTACGTGTTAATATGTAGTGGCCCCCTAATAGATGGGGTTACGATCATGTAAGAGATGCAGGAAGTCGATGGATGCAAGTAGCTCAGGACCGTGCTTTGTGGCATTCCTCCCCTACATTTCAAGATCCCTCCTCTTATTTTCTTTAGAGTGGAAATTGAGTAGTTATATTAGTTGTGATATTTATTATATTTTAAATTTTTATATTTTTAAGAAACATGAACCCTAGAGTGAAGCTTAAAGTGCTAACCTGCACTTTTCCATCTCAATTTTTTCTTCTAATTGAATTTAGAATGTTGCCAAGAGATTAAATTCCCGTGAAAGAACGTAAAGAGCTTTTTATAATAAGGATTTTAGAATTAAAAGGGCAGAGATGATTACCTGCGGCAAGTCATTTCTTTATCCCCTTAGATAATCTGGTTTTCTTTCACTTTAATTGCAAACAAAACTTAATTTAAAAGGAAACACGTTGTTGTCGGCTTTGTTTTTGGGTGACTTTCGAGATTCAGGTTCCCAATTCTGTGGTTAATAAACATAATATGTCGGGGCAAAGTCAGTCGCATTTTTTGATCAAAAATCCCAAGATTTCTCCAGCACCGTGATTATGGTACTAGCTACAAGATTATAATAATTTATCGAACAAAATGGCACATAAATATTATAATTAAATGCAATTAAAATTAAAATCAAATGTGCAAAAATGCGACATGTAGTTTTGACAGTCCCCTCTTGTTGTTAACCTAACACTACCCAAAGAATTCTGAAGAGACCAAAACAGTTGAAAATCTGAAGGTGCAAGAGCATGACTACATGATAAATGCATTAACACTTCCCAACTAAGCTCTCTCTTTTTTGTTGACTGGCCTAAGATGTGTGTAGTCTGACGTTATCATGATGAAACCATTCCTTTACTGTTGATCAATTCCGGCCGTTTTAATCTCCGAAATTTCTAAGCGATTGATTTGAAATTTTACCACAACGTTGCTTTCGAATTAGTGTATTTTTTATATTTTTGAAAAAAAAAATTGAACCACAGCAATGTCTATACAGCTACTATGTCAATAGAAAATTTGGTTCTTAATTTAGGAATGTAGGATTCTGTAAGCCACAGCATCCACTTACCATCAGGTGGTCTGTGTGCTCATTTATCACCCATATTCTATAAACGAGGTAAAATAATCAAATAAATTCAAGCTAAAAAAAATATTTAAAAAAATCGTATTCCGCGGTTTCATCCAAGGTCTGCTAATCTTCTCCCACTTAGCTCGTTTGAAATTTGTTGAAATTCATTGTCTACACAGTTAACGTAATCATTATCACAGTTTATTTTTAGTAGCACAAAAGCATGCTATTATCAAACAAAACTACTATACTACTGTTCAGCACTCGCTGCCCGCGGTGCAATAAAATGCGGAAACAGGACGCCGCCTGTTGAGCTCTCTCTCTGTCGCACTTATGGGTTTTACGGCAGGCATAGTGACGCACCATTGTCGTGTCGATGTAGATATTATGAAAAAGTAATGATTGCAGAATAAAAAGAAAACTAGTCAATAATTACATTTATTATTGGTCAAAAATATATACTTAGACTAAATCAAATTAATAAAATTTAAAATAGGTGTAAAATAATTAATCATAGTCCGAGTCAGAGTCACAGTCGCTATCGTCACTTACGATTATAACAAGTCGCCTACATAAATGTGCTTTTTGCAAATTTTCTCCTTGAAGTGCTTCGGCATGTAGAACATATTTTTGCCAATTTTCCACAGTTCTTTATCATTTTGTTTTTCATCTTCTTAAACGTCCTTTAAAAACGTCAGCAATTTCTTAAAACAATGCGGGCTTGAGGTTGAATATTTGTTTCAATACGTTTAATATTACTTTCTTTTTTTTTTTATAGAATAAGGGTGACAAACGAGCTCACAGTCCACCTGATGGTAAGTGGATGCTGTGGTCCATAGATATCTACATTTATCCTCGATCAAGAGTTAAAATGCAGATGCGTTGTCACCCCTGAGGACTAAGATGGAGTGCCTCGTTTCCAGTAAAAATGGTCTCCGGTTATCTACACTCACCATACGAAACACAGCAGCATTGAGCTGCTATTTTACGCTGAGATTCTGTGAGAGCGTGGTCTTACCCCGTTCGAGCCGACCGATTCGTGCTGCAACCACATACAATACCAATATTATAGCTACAGCATGCTCTACCACGTACAAAAAAACTTTCCAAAGAAGCGTCTATTTTGACTTATGTTAAATCAGTAATCAGCAAGAGCCAAACGTCAAATGACTATATAAGCATATTAAAACAGGTTTTATACTCTCTAAACTTAATTAATAAGTATTAAATTATCCTTGCAGATTAAGTATTAACTTACCAGCACTTCATCCTTCCAGGAATTAATTAAGTGGTTATCGATAAGTGACGCACGCACGCTGGTTTATAGCACTGCGAGTAGCAAGTGCTTAACATTAGTATAGAATGCGTATAAAAGGCGTGTTATAAACAAGTGGGCTTATTTAAATTGTGCTATCAAATCGAAAACCGGTCTATTTTGAAGCGTAGGTTCAATTTACCCGAAGAATAGGTGAACAATACGATTTCATTGAGTTTTCTACCTTAATTCTTCTTAGAGATAATGGCAATCAGCTTAGGTTGTACCATCCTTTTCAGTATCAGGAAGGATGCTAAAGGCGAGCATACTTTTGAATGTGCTTTTAAGTGCGTTACTAATTGTTATTTTGGTACTTCGATAATTCGATAAAATGTAATGAGGGTTAATTTAGGTTTTCAATAAAACAGTCGTTACCAGATCTTTGCCTTATATTGAAGTGGTAACATTGGCGCAGTCGGTCTACAAGTTCGGTACTTACGTGGAATTTTGTTTGACAAGGTTAAGGTTCTATTTTCCCAATGTAAATGCCCATTGGGAAAATAGAACCTTTTAATATCGAAAGCCAAAATTGGGACATTTACATTCGTCGCGTAAAACAATTTATATTATTAAATAGTATCGATGACAATCTAAAACTAGCTACGCTTTTGACAATAGTGTGTTCCGAGTGCTATAATCTAATTTGTGATTTGTGTTCACCCTCGGAAGCGGACACAAAGAACTTCGAAGAATTGGTTACACACTTCAAAAATCGTTTGGAGCCGGCACGAGCGCTGGCGGAGCTGATGCAGCGGCGGCCCACGGCGAGGGCGGCCTGCACCGGTTCGCCAGCGGCGGATCGCACGCACGATCCGCGGTGCGCTCGTGTCTACGACGGTGACGTCACAACGTCGACTTTGTACGCGTTGCGGTAAGACCGGTCACGTAGCTGGTAAGTGTCGTTTTGAAAATCCTACATGAGCGTGCGGCCAGAAGGGCCATTTAAAAGTAATGTGTCAAAATAAACTTAAGAGTGCAAAGGCGAACAAAGGTCAGTAGTTTTTAAATGGTTCGGACTCAGATGATGACTGTAATTTTTTTTAACTTGATTACAAGTAATGACGGTGACGGAACGTACTATGCGCATTTAGTAGTAGAAAATGTGCCATGTAAATTTGAAATTGACACGGGCAGTAAATATCGGCTATATCGAAATTTTTTATGATATAAACATTTTAAACATGTATCTATTCAAACAAAGTTGTTATGTCTGAGATCATATAGTGGCGACGATATCGAGACCATCGGTTATATTGTGTTGGTTATCTGTGGTTTCAAGTCTGCGATGCTTAAGTTTTTTATTTATTATTGAAAACGGCGGTCCACCGATAATGGGCCGTACTATTCAAAGCCGCGGAAAGTGGACTGAAGGGACGGTGGTATCGACGTACTCGACAGAAAGTCCAGTTTCTTAGACAGTAAAATCTCAAGATGGTCGTGTAAACAAGAGACACATTGATCAAATCTTTACAACTAAACATCCAAAGTCTCGATTTTCATTGTCAAAGGTGGAAGAGGACACTGATCAGGACGATCAAGTCGCAGAAGAATGGCAACTGGGACAGGAGTCGCTTCCCTCGAGAACTGTGTCGGAAAGACGTGACGACAACACCAACAGACAACAACCGTTAATACCTTTCTATAGACACAATCGTGTCTATAGAAAGGCTGCATTACGCTGCATTGACAAATTAAAAAATCTGTAAAGATATTTTATGGTTTGTTTTCACACATCACACTTATCATTGCACAGTTACTAAGGTAGGAGTGAAACACATGTTGCAACTATCGATATTTAATATAGATAGATATAAATATAAGTTTTTCTACTGTATTTTAGTGGCATCTCGTTCATATAAATATGTATATATATTATGTAACTAGTTACTGTATCATCATTCATCAACCATGCTTAGTGGATTGAACGGTGTTTCCTTTACACATTATTGTATTGGCATTATAGTTTATTATTGTTTACTTAAAAAATTCGCATGTCTTTCGATTGTTTGAGTTACATTATTTAAAATATAGGGGGAAAGTGTTATGTCGGTACTTCGATAAGAAATGTAATGAGGGTTAATTTAGGTTTTCAATAAAATAGTCGTTACCAGATCTCTGCCTTATATTAAAGTACATAACACTAATCAATGTGTATGTAGGCACGTCTATAAAATACTGGCTAGATCAAGAGTAAATATTTTACTTTAGCGAAGAGTCTTATCCGTGGCAACGTGACAACCGTAGTTGTTTATAGGATTTTTGAGAAAAAAATCACAGGAAAGCGTTCCATATATTTGCGACGAGTGGCTAACGATCTGCTTATATTTTTTTGTATTTTATATTGTAACGCACGCATAGTTGGGCCATCCATCATGAGTGCATCTAAGGATGATCCTCTATCGCCTACATCAGAAGAGGGATAAAGTTCCTGTTATCGGCTACATATAATCTTCAAAGAGTATGATGAGACAATGAGTATGAGAGTGATGCTATGCCGCTGTCTCTTGAATGTATGTTCTCGGCGTGGGACACTGCGGGCAGATTATATACCGATGCTGCCGACCGACATTTGATGCGTGAGGAAAGTAAATTTGTCTTAATGAAGTCTTGTATCTAGTAATAAAAATAGACTTAATTTCTACATAGTCTTGATTCCATTATAGCCAATTCCATTTTTTAAAGGAGCTAATGTTTGATTAATCTTCTTACAATGAAACCAAAGAAATGTGTGATAATTATTGATAAAATGCATCTCTTTGTATAGATACGTTATTTTATTTTGCGATTGACACTAAAGGATAGGCAATATATTAATTAACATTTTGCTCAATAAAATTTTTCAAAAGACCAAAATTTGATTTTATAAAGAAATTATTTTAAAATCTGTACGTATTTTCGTGCGTAGCGGGTACCACGGGTGCCCGCGTGGTAGCGGGAGTCAGTGAGCAGCTAGATCTCGAGGATGAAACTTATGTCGTTTGTAACCACTTCGGCAAGCGCATATGCTCGCTCACGTTTTTTAATATAGTATATGGTGACAAAAACGAGCACACAATCCACCTGATGGTAAGTGGTTGCTTTGGCCCATAAACATCTACATTCATCCTCGTTTGCGAATCACAATGCAGATGCGTTGCCACCCGTGAGGACTAAGATGGAATGCCTCGTTTCCGTTAAAAGGGTCTCCGGTTCTCTACACTCACCATACGTAGCACAGCAGTGTTAAGCTGCTATTTGACGCTGGTATTCTGTGAGAGCGTGGTCCTTTCCCGGTCGAGCCGATCCATTCATGCTACAACTATACTACTAATATAGCTGCAGCATGGCTCTACCACGTACAAATTTTTATGTTTTCACGTCAGATGAGCAGTAGATAATATTATTTATTTTAATCTATTTCCATAATTAGCAGATTTCATACAAGATATATTGCTGATAGAGATTCAGATATCGCTGATAGCGAAAGAGCCCAAAGTGGCGAGGCAGAGGCGGACCGAATGATCAAGGTCTTTTATTAGTAGTAGTGCCTTAAAAAAATGCTTTGAAAAAATATTTAGTAACAAGTGGTTAATTTTTTAGTTGGCTAAAAAATGTCTCAAAGCCAAATTTATTTTAATTAAGTAACTTGAGTCTATTTGGGTGATTAATGATCCTTTTATATTTTTGAGTTGCTTGTTTCATTTTATTTTGTGTTTTTACTATGTCAACAGCCATACCGTAGCCGTAGCTCAAAGAGCGTGTGCCGTGCGCGTTTGGTGTTGGAAGAGGTCTAGTTTAATCGTCGTTAAGATATAACGGGGATGACTGAATATCCCCGATGAATGCTCGTAAAAATAAAGTCATGTGTAGTATTTTATTTTTACGATATACATTTGTTGCGTAACGAACTATTAAAAAGGTTATGGCTCTTGGACATTTTATTTTGTGATAATAAGTAAAGTTTCCTTTGAATTGCTATAGTTGAAGTAAAATTAAGTAATAAAGAAGTTACTGAAGGTATTTCCAAGCGTTCATACTCATAAACACTTGTTATTACTATTTGGTCGCACTGCACGCATTGGTGTGCAGTTGTAACTGCGATGAAATAATAAATATCTACTAAAACAAAATATGAATATTTATGTTTTCCTATTACTTTAATCAGTCTGTATTACAATTGTATATAAAAATAAACTGTAATTATTTCTAAAATCACGTATTTCAAATGAGATCTTAATTTATATAATCTGAAGAAAAATAAACCATAATTAATTCAACAATCCACAAGATCTTAAGTTTTACTCATTATAATCAATAAGATCGACTTATTGTGTTTGATAAGCCTTGGAACAATTTTTATCACGAGATAAGCATAAATACGCATTAAATTTTTCACATCTAATTTTATAACGACTGCTAATTTGATAACGGTCTTTTTGCTGGTCTGTAAATTTTATAGTCGTGACAAGGAGATAATAATTGGTCATCATCTTCACTATCCCTTCGAGGTCTACTTGGTGTACATGATAAGGCATCTGCCACATCCAAGCGGAAATCGAGTAGTCATTGTGTCTTTCTTGCATAATTGTTACTGTTGCAGTCGTTTCTATACAGCCTCCAAGAGTTTACGAGCGCGAGGTCAAAAAAGAACGTTAACAATTTAAGGTCCATTTTTTTGTCTTTATGAAAGTCCTATAACACTCCATCTGTTGATACAGGACATCAACTCTTCGCATTTGTTGGTTATAATTTTTTTACTATTTTTGGAGCCGTCACGTCAACGTATCGTCAAATGGTTTTATCCAACGTTTTAACAATAGTCGTCGCGGCAGAACCAGTACAGTTGGATGCAAGTAATACGTATTTATTATCTTTTCACCTTACTATTGTAATAGGTTTGCAAACAAAATGTTGGCTTTCACCAAGAGCCATTTGAGAATCCATTTTAAATTTTATTGTAGTGCAGTCAGGGATACGATTTAACATTTATTGTCCCAATAGAATGCAGATTTAACTTGTTGTTCTTTTCTTCAATCAAAGAAACGGTGGTGAAATATCTATCGTGGTAAATACAGCTACCTACTTTTAGCTAGATAAAAGATTACCGAAGAACCCAGACCGAGATTCGTATCACCAAACATCGTCCTTGCACTCCCTGTATATTTCTAAATATAACATTAATCGAAATCGAAATCTAAATTAATTTGCAATTAGGTAGTTTTGTTGTGTAATCTATTTTTTATTGCTGAACTGTTTTTATTTATAACTTATGTTTTATTATTGTCCTTAACTTGCACCTGCCAACATCTTTATTAATTTCATTTTTCGTCGGGTTGACTGGTAGAGAATGCCATAGGGCATTAAGTCCGCCCTTTGTAACTCCTAGTTGGTGTGTTGCAATAAAGGATAAATAAATAAAAAAATAAATAATCCTTCACTAGGTGTGACGACGAAGTTCTTAATCCCCACAGGCCTAGGTTTGTTCTTCACTACCTGATGAAGTTGAAAGCGACCAATAAATGGTATCATCTGCTCATCGATTGAGAAAAGTCCCGGCTTCTTTTCAAATTTACAACAGGCACCTTTAATTTGGTCGATTATGGGTTGAACCTTCCATATTGGAATACTAGCTTTGGTTGCAGATGGAGAATCTGAGTCGCACATCGCGGCAGAACTCTCGATACCATCAACACCATCTGGATAATTGGTGGTCCACCACTGTGCGATTTAGAAGATGTTTTCTTCCTCGCACAACTTCCTTGTGGAATAGTTTACCACCAGCGATTTTTCCGGAACGATACGACTAAGGGACCTTCAAGAAAAGAGCCTACTCCTTTTTAAAAGGCCGGAAACGCATCTGCAATTCCCCTGGTTCCCGTGGTGTTGCGGTTCTTCATGGGCTGCGGTAGTTACTTACCATCAGGTAAGCCGCATGCTCGTTTGCACCCTCTTCTATAAAAAAAATGGTATTAACAATCGCTTTAAATGATCATGCATCTAATTGTCTAATACTAGTAACAAGACCAGAGTTAAAGAAACAGTGTATGAAACTGGTATAGTTGTCATATGATGGCTCGTTAAAAGGACGCCTTAGCTAGTTTTAGTTTGCATGAGGTCAAACGTAATCAACTTGTGTATGTAGGTGTGTAAATGTCCAAAGATAGGGACAGCGTACCTATTCATGTCAGGATAGGCGAGCGGAATAAATGGTGATTAATAAATAGTGTTTGTTACAGGAATTCATGAAGACACACGCGCGAGAACGGTCGTATGTCAGGACTGGTCGTATGGACACGTCTATAAATACTGGCTAGAGCAAGAGTAAAAAATATGTACTCTAGCGAAGCATGGTATCCGTGGTAACGTGGTAACCACCATTGTTTATGGGATATTTGAGAAAATCATCATTGGGTGAGCGTACCATATATTTGTGATGAATTGATAACGATCTGCTTATATTTTCTTGTATTTTATGTTGTAACGTACACGTATTTGCGGCATCCAACATGAGTGCATCTAAGGATGATCATCTTTCGCCTACATCTATATTACCTTTATGTTTATTTTGTATGCATAATGACATTACACGTTATCTACTAGTAATTATGTATATCATAGTGAATAAGGCTTGGGGTAGCTGAGAACACTGTATACTATTACTTACAAATGCGTGGTAGAGCCATGCTATAGACCGGGGTAAGACTACAGAATACCAGCGTAAAATAGTAGCTTAATGCTACTTACTGTGTTTTGTATCGTGAGGGTAGAGAACCGGAATCCTTTTTTTTATTGGATAGAATATCTCTACCTAAGTACTCAAGGGTGACAACGCATCTGCATTTTTATTCGTAATCGGGGATGGATGCAAATATTTATGAGCCACAGTATCCACGTATCATCAGGTGGACTTTTTGCTCGTTTATCACCATTATTCTACAACTAGCTGTTCCCCGCTACTTCGCCCGCGTGTTATTTGGGGTTTTAATTTTTTTGTGCGGAACCCTAATTATTTTTCTAAAATAAAAGTAGCCTAAGTGACTCCTTGTGACATCAGCTATCTGCCAGTGAAGATCCCGACAAAATCGGTTCAGCAGTTTCGGAGATTAGCCGGAACAAACAGACAGCCAGACAGACAGACGGACAAACAGACAGACAAAAACTTTAAAAATTGTATTTTTGTTATTAGTACCGTATATACTTTCATATGTATTTAGTAAAGAACTGTAATTTTGACATTACAAACAGATACTTCGTTTTTATTTATTTGTATAGATAAAAATAATAATCCATAAATGTTAGTACCAGTGCTAATTTTAATACTACACACTATTACTAAGTTAAAGAAATATAGAACCTAATTTTAATGCAAGAAATTAATAGTATTGAAAACTCACAAATTACCGGTGGTCGTAACCACAATTCCAGTGAATTTCAACATAGCTAAAATGTGGTCGAGACTTGTTATGAGTTCATGCATACTATTAAAGCTAAAATGCTTTGTTCTCTCGGGTCATAATAGTATGCATTTACTGCCAGAGTTAATTGTTTATTTTGATACTCAAAATTCGAAATTCTTATAGTCGTTTATGATATAATAATAGATTAAAAAGTCATATATAAATTTAAATAAATATAGTTTTTACTGATTTTATAGCGTATAAAAATTATTTTATATTTCTGACGTTTCGAGCACTTCACAACACACATCGTCAAGGAAAAAGCAGGACTGGGGTAAAATAATAGATAATAATAGATAATAATAGAATGACATAGAGAAGTGACGACCTCACTGCCCGCTGACGTAACAATTAAGTGACAAAACTGTTACGTCAGCGCAGTCACTCAGCGCCTTGCCAATAGATGTGAGCGCCGTGCCTCGGCAGAATTGAAGGTGCAAAGGTCTGTCTGTGCTTATGGTCGCACCATAAAATGGTGCGGGGCCTGGGCGTCTCCCGGTAATTTACGCCAATACTATGGATGATGGACAAAAAAAGAGTTCGCAAAGGGCCGCTGCCTGGAGGCCGCCAGGGCACATCTGGAGCTGGCGCTGCAAGACCAACTAGTAGCCGCCAGCATCCATCCTCACCAGAGGACTTGGTGTCAGCTGGGTCTTCTCGGACTCAGCAAGCGGCAACCGCCGCTGGTGGAAAACGTCGCATGCGTTGGACTAAAATGATGAACGCAGACGCATTGCCAGCGTATTTTAGGGCAAAAGGGGAGAAAGTGGAATGAGAGCGTATCGGGTTCGGATGCATTGCGTTTTCGCAGAGCTGGAGCTATCTGTTTATGTAATAGAGCAAAACCTGGCAGACTGAGTTTGGTACATCCTGCGCTCCATCATATTTGGTGACGCCGACCTCGAATGACTACGACGTGAGGCTGATCTTTCGTCGGATGAAAATGCTACAGCTGGTAATGCAACGCCACTAATTGCGGAGCAACCTGCAAACGTGGATGCCGCCGTGGATATTCCAGTTGTAGTTGATTCAGGAAATGATGAAATAGTCCTCATTTGCTCTAGTTTGTGGGAGACATATTGGAAGAGGCTATTTTGGAAACGTGCCGCCTCTCAGCAGTACGTCTCTCGAAAATCAATCGCGATTTCCCCGCATACCCTTAAAAAAGCGGAATCGGGCTGTCGTGAGGGCTCTCAACCCAATGCTGGTGACCTATTTGGAAACCAGCTGGGACCTTCGCGAGACGGATTGGCAGTTTGCGGTATTATTGGCGCTAAGCTTACCATGACTGGATGCGCTACTAGGCAAAGTAGCGCTATCCCACCCTGGAGAAGAAGGATTGAGGACCGCATCGCAAAGTCCAGAGCGCTCATCGACAGACTGATACAGTTTCAGGTCGGGAAATAATAAGCCGAGAATTGTCCGCACCGTCAAGATGGCATTTGTTGGAACAAATATCAGTTTGTCCCAGCTGGATATAATGCAAAAACTGACGGAGCACATAGAAGACCTGAAGCAGAGAATCGCTGCTTTGGGGAAGTGATTTCGGCGATACGATATTTATTATCGGCGAGGCGATACGATACGATATTTCAACTAGAATTGTCTCTTCCAGAGTGATCAGAAGAGGCTTTATGAATCATTCGTGCGGCTAATGTTACGTGGAACGGACCCAGCACTGAATCCGGCCTACATTGTCGCATTCTGTGGTCAGAGTCCGCAAATCACAACGACGACCTATGGAAGGAAGTTGTGGCGAGTCAGTGTGCGAATGTTATGCCCATGGGGTCCATTATAACGCCGGATGACGTAGCTGAGGCGGTCCGTAGGGCTCCGAACTGAAAAATTCCGGGACTCGACGGACTGCATCACTACTGGCTGAAAGGGTTCGTGGTGTATCACGCTGTGCTCGCACGATAGTTTCAAGAGGATCTCGACCAAAAGTCTCTTCACTACTGGGATCACTAATTTGTTTCCTCAAAACTGGGATTCTACAGACCCGAGCAAATACCACCCCATAACGTGTCTGTCTACCTAACATAAACAAGCCACTAACATCCATTTTGAGCGCGAGAATCACTCGTCACCTGAACTCAAATCAGGCGTGAAACCAAGGAACCACTCCTCATTGACGCGGTCATTGGCAAAGTGTTTAAACGTAACCGTGGGAATCTCTCCGCCGCCTGGACAGACTACAAAAAGGCATTCGACTCGGTGCCTCATACATGGCTTAAGAGGGTCCTCGAGCTGTACAGGGTTGACTGTACAGTTCAATACTTCTTCGGGCAGTGTATGGGGCAGTGGAGTACGATCCTTTGTCATCTAGGCGAGCGGATGACGGCTGCGGAGAACCACATAAGGATAAGGATCCATATCTTCCAGGGCGATTGTCAAAGTCCAATCTGGTTCTGCCTCTCTCTGAACCGCCTCAGTATCTTACTGGAGCGTTACGGGAGGGGATTTCAGCTTCGGAAAGGAGGTACAAAAGTGACCCACCTTTTCTATATGGATGATCTCAAGTTATTCGCCTCCAGTCGCTCACATATTGTGAATTGCTAAACTTCACTAGTGATTTTAGCAATTCTATTAGAAGGGGGCTGGTGCTGGATAAATGTGCGATTCTCCATGTCGAAAGGGCTAGGGTTGCTAACTCTGAGGGCATAGACTTATCTACGCTCATCAATGTAAGGCACTATTCGAGGCCGAAACATACCGATAGCTGGGTATGTCACAGGACATAGGTATCGATGAGGCAGATATGGAAGAGTGGACAAAAGTGCTCAACAGTCTTTTGTGGGGCGTGAATAAGACACACGCATATAATGGTTGGGTCATGCCTGTCCTCATATTTATCTGCGGCATACTCAGGACTCAGACCGAACTGAACGCTCTGGATAGAAAAGTCTGCACTGTTTTGGCGTCCCACAGGATGCATCTCCTGAGATCGTCAATAATAAGGCTGTACTCGCCGCGGAAATATGGTGGGCGCGACTTTTGAGTGCTCTCACAGTGCATAATCGCGAAGTGTGCAGCTATGGGAGGTTCTACAAGACTCTTAATGAGCCTTTCGTAGACACAGTTGCCTCACTCCACTGGAAAGGTTTTTGTGACCTCTTTGGGTAAAACGAGGGTTTTGTCTGTGCAATACAGGATCAGGTTATTAAAACCAACAACTATCGGTGATACATACTAAAGGATGGCACCGTCGACATCTGTCGAGCTTGTCTAAATCCCGACGAGTTACTTAGGCATGTCATCTCCGGTTGTTCGGTGCTTTCTAACTCTGAGTATTTGCACAGACGCAACCTAGTAGTCAGGATTCTGCACCAGGAGCTTACTCTAAAATACGATCTCGTGGATCGGAAACTGCCTTATTATAAGAACGTGTCGGAAGCCGTGCTCAAAAATGACCGCTGCAGGCTCTATTGGGACCGGGCCACTATCACAGACAGGACTATTCTTGCGAATAAGCTTGATATTGTGCAGATGATTCGGGCACAGTCAAGGATATTTTTAGTTGACATTACCATTCAATATTAATAAGACGAAAACTTCGTAAAAGCCGAATCAGATAAGAAAACAAGATATCTGGGCCTGGCTCACGAGGCGCCTGACATGTGGGGTTGTCTGACAACCGAAATTATTCCTGTAGTTGTCTCTGCAAACTTGTTAATCCACGTCAGACTTCTGGATCATCTGAAGCGACTGCGACTCCTTGACGGACCGCTCCGGGTTCAAATGCAGAAGGCGATGCTCCTTGATACCACCCCCATCGTCCGCTGGTCTTTCCCTTTCCCCCTAACCCTCGACCGTTCCTTCCATCTTATGCTAACCAGATGGAAGCCTCTGCCGAGAGCTTCCATCTGTTTGGGATTTTATTAATTTATGTATTATTTATTTATTTATTTAAGTATATCATATCAAGTATATTACATCCTATAATATATTTATTCAGAACAACCAAATGAGAATACTCTATAAACGCCCTAAATATATATTTAAGAAATCATTACTTATATAAATGGTCTTAAAATTAGATTTTTTCAATAAAACTAAACTGAGAAACGAGTATGCTGAGTGGCTACTGCAGTCCGTGTACATCTGCAAACAAATTAAAAACAGAAGGCTACAAATGCATTGTCATTTCTGAGGACTGAGATGGAATGCCTCACAGCCAGTAACATAATTGGCATTTCATTCTCTACATATGCAGGCATATACCCTACAGACCGTAACACATTATTACAAGTAATGTTATTTGGCAGCAGAAATAGATAAGGAGTCAAACAGAAAAGGAGTCTTACCACCAAGATAAGAGGTATACAGTTTATTTTATCCACATACTCGTCCATTATAGATTACAACATATGAAAGTCTACTGCTGAACAAAGGTCTCCCCCATTGATTGCATGATAAGGGGGATTTTGCCAGTTTGTTACCACAATTTGGCATATTGCGGTTGCCGACCCGCCTGCCAAGTGAGGCAACTATCAAAGAAGAGCAAAATCCCCCTTATGACGTAATCAACGGGGTACCTGCCTGCCAAGTGACCCGCTAATTCTAGTTAATTATCATAATTATAGGGACTTGCATTTACTAATTCTTTTTTTATAGGAGAGGGGGCAAACGAGCATGCGGCTCACCTGATGGTAAGTGACTACCACCGCCCATGAACAACCGCAACACCAGGAAAACTGCAGATGCATTGCCGGCCTTTTAAAAAGGAGAAGCCTCTTTTCCTGTAGGTCCCTAAGTCGTATCGGTCCGGAAAAATCGCTGGTGGTAAACTATTTAATAAGGAAGTTGTACGAGGAAGAAAACATCTTCTAAATCACACAGTTGTGGCCAAATCATCCAGATGGTGTGGATGGTATCGGGAGTTCTGCCGCGATGTGCATTCGTGAAATTTGGCGGCTGAGATTATTCCGAACAATTCCTCAGAGCACTCCCCGTGGTAAATGCGACAGAAAATGCAAAGAGATGCAACATCTCTTCGCAGCGCCAATGAGTCGATCGGAAAGCACTCGGTCGTCGACGATTCGAGCCGCTCTGCGCTGGATGCGGTCAAGTGGAAGGAGCTGGCACTGGGGAGCCCTAGCCTAGAGATGGGAACAGTGTTCCATGTGAGGCCGAACCTGCACCTTGTAAAGTTGTAGGCGTTGAGCCGGCATGAAATACTGTCCCGCTCTGCTGAGCACGCTAAGCTTTTTAGAGGCCAATTTGGCCTTCTCGTCCAAGTGACCACGAAACGGCACGTCACTCGAAATGTCGACGCCGAGGATTCCGATACTGGCTAAGGCAACAAGGGGAGTTATACGACAAAGGGGTTCTTTTTAGCGGTAAACGCGCAAAATTGTCTCTTCTGAGGATTAAACTGGACTAGATTTAGTCGCCCCCAATCCGAGACTTTGTCCAGTAAAGACTCAACTTCAGACACAAATTTGTTCCGGTACTCGGTGACGTTTTCCCGAGAAATATTGGCACAGCCGGTGTATAGAGCATCACCAGTGCTGTCATCCGCATAGCAATGAATGCTACCGACTTGCAATATATCATTGATATGCAGAAGAAACAGCGTTGGTGATAGCACGCAGCCTTGTGGAACCCCAGCGTTAATAGACTTGTAGCCGGAGCATGCACCGTCTACAACGACCTTGATGCTCCGATCTTTGAGAAAGCTGGTGATATATATTTAACAGTGGTAGAGCCAAGCGGTAGCTTTTGCTGTCGCACGGATGGGCCAGCTCGAACCGGGGTGGTACCACGACCTCACAGAATACCAGCGTGAAGTAGAGGTTTACCTCTGCGTTGCGTTTGGTGAGTGCAGGTGGCCGGAGGCCCAATTCCCCCCCCCCCCATCAACATGGTAGTGGAATTAAATACAAGACTACCCCAGGAGGGTACCAGCACCCCTGGAGAATCCCTCGCTGAGCATCCACGAACAAACTACTTCACTCTTGAGCGTGGGTGCTCAGGCTGCCCCGCGTATTCTGGGGGGGGCAAAATTCCGCTCATGACTAATGCTGCTCGGGGCAAGCGGAGCAATACAACCAAGGCGACCCCTGTCACGCTATCCGTGAATTTTTGCAACATCAGGGGAATTCATTCCAACCTTAACGCTGTCCATTACCATCTAGAGACGGCGAAGCCGGCCTTGCTCTTTTTAACCGAGACTCAGGTGTCCTCTCCGGCTGATACTTCATATCTCTCCTACCCGGGATACAAATTGGAACACTCCTTTGTGCCCCGGGCTGGAGTTTGCGTATACGTCAGAGAGGACATCTGTTTTCGACGCCTCGGCAGCCTTGAAGGTACGGACCTGTCCATCCTATGGCTGCGCGTAGACAGCGACGACCATCCCCGCGTCTACGGGTGCCTCTATAGGTCCCATAGCGGTAATGCCGACACAGACCGACTCATCGACCACGTCCAAATGGCTGCAGACTCCGTGCTACAACAGGTCCCATCCGCAGAGATCGTGATACTCGGTGATTTCAACGCCCACCACGCTGAATGGCTTGGTTCTCGTTTAACCGATCATGCGGGTAGATCTGTCTACGACTTTGCTTTGGCATATGGTCTAACACAACTGGTTACTTCGCCTACGCGGATCCCAGATGTGGAAGACCATGTACCTTCCCTGTTGGACCTTCTGCTGACCTCTCATCCGGACGGATATCAGGTCTCCGTCGATGCCCCTCTGGGCTCTTCGGACCATTGTCTGATCCGGAGCACGGTGCCACTCACGCTCCAATCGCAGTTGCGATCTACAGCTTGCCGCCGTGTTTGGCACTATAGGTCAGCTGATTGGGATGGGATGCGGTCTTTTTTTGCATCCTACCCTTGGGGGCGGGTTTGCTTCTCGCCGGAAGATCCCAGCGTTGTTGCCAATTCTGTTGCTGATGTGGTGCTTCAGGGTATGGAACTTTTTATTCCATCCTCTGTGGTGCCCATTGGAGGCAGATCCCAGCCATGGTTTGATCGCTCCTGTAAAATAGCATCACGCTATAAGCAGGAGTGCTACCGGGCCTGGGCTGACGCATCAACGTCTCGGGATTTAAACACCAGCGCACTTAAAAAGAAGTATAATTCCGCCTCCAGGTCCTTCAAAAGCGTCATTGCCAAGGCAAGGTCTGAGCACATCGGCAGAATTGGCGAGAAGCTAGTTCGCCTTCCTTCGGGAACCCGTGCATTCTGGTCTCTCGCCAAGGCTGTCCAAGGGAACTTCTGTCAGCCATCCCTCCCATCTCTGCACAGAGAGGACGACTCACTGGCCCATGCCGCAAAAGAGAAAGCCGATCTGTTGTGCTCTCTTTTTGCGTCTAACTCGACTCTAGATGACGGGGGGAACACACCGCCGACCATCCCGCGATGTGAGTGCTCCATGCCGGATGTGCGATTTACACAGCGCTCGGTTCGCAAAGCACTCTTCTCCCTGGACGTCAGTAAGTCGAGTGGGCCCGATGGAGTCCCTCCCATTGTGCTGAAGACGTGTGCTCCAGAGTTGGCACCGGTTTTAACGCGTCTTTTCCGGTACTCCTACTCCCAAGGCGTAGTCCCGAATTCATGGAAGACAGCTTTGGTCCACCCGATCCCTAAAAAAGGCGACCGCTCAGACCCGTCCAACTACAGGCCTATCGCCATCACCTCCTTGTTCTCCAAAATAATGGAATCCATTATAAACTGCCAGCTCATGAGGTACCTTGAGGATCACCAGCTGATCAGTGACCGTCAGTACGGTTTTCGTCGGGGTCGATCAGCAGGTGATCTTCTAGTTTACTTAACTCATAGATGGGCGGAGGCAGTAGAGTCCAAGGGGGAGGCATTGGCCGTTAGTTTGGACATAGCGAAGGCCTTCGATCGGGTCTGGCACAAGGCGCTTCTTTCGAAGCTTCCTTCCTATGGGCTTCCCGAGAAATTGTGCAAATGGATCACCAGTTTCCTTGCTGATCGGAGCATCAAGGTCGTAGTAGACGGTGCATGCTCTGATTACAAGCCTATCAACGCTGGTGTTCCACAAGGCTGCGTGCTATCACCAACGCTGTTCCTCCTGCATATCAATGATATGTTGCTAACTGGTAGCATTCATTGCTATGCAGACGACAGCACTGGGGATGCCTTATATACCGGCCGTGCCAATATTTCTCGGGAAAACGTCGCCGAGTACCGGGACAAACTTGTGTCTGAAGTCGAGTCTTTGCTTAACAAAGTCTCGGATTGGGGCCGACTAAATCTAGTCCAGTTCAATCCCCAGAAGACACAAGTTTGCGCGTTTACCGCTAAAAAGAACCCCTTTGTCGTATCTCCTCAGTTTCAAGGCACTCCCCTTGCTGCCTCAGCCAGTATCGGAATCCTTGGCGTCGACATATCGAATAGCGTGCAGTTTCGTGGTCACTTGGAAGGGAAGGCCAAATTGGCCTCTAAAAAGCTTGGCGTGCTCAGCAGAGCGAGACAGTATTTCATGCCGGCACATCGCTTGCAACTTTACAAAGCTCAAGTTCGGCCCCACATGGAATACTGTTCTCATCTCTGGGCCGGGGCACCCCAGTGCCAGCTCCTTCCACTTGACCGCATCCAGCGCAGAGCGATTCGAATCGTCGACGACCGAGTTCTTTCCGATCGGCTCGATACACTGGCACTGCGTAGAGATGTTGCATCTCTTTGCGTATTTTATCGCATCTATCACGGGGAGTGCTCTGAGGAATTGTTCGGACTAATTCCAGCCGCTCAATTTCACCATCGCACGTCGCGACAAAACTCGCGTTACCATCCGTACCATCTGGATGATTGGCGGTCCACCACTGTGCGATTTAGAAGAAGTTTTCTCCCTCGCACAACTTCTTTGTGGAATCAATTACCACCAGCGAATTTTCCGAACCGATACGACTTAGGAACCTTCAAGAAAAGAGCTTACACCTTTCTAAAAGGCCGGCAACGCATCTGCAATCCCCCTGGTGTTGCGGTTGTTCATGGGCGGCGGTAGTCACTTACCATCAGGTGAGCCGCATGCTCGTTTGCCCCCTATTCTATAAAAAAAAAAAAAAAAAAAAAAAGATCCAATTGCATAATTTCTCGGGAAGCCCATAGGATGGGAGCTTCGAAATAAGCGCTTTGTGCCAGAGCCGATCGAAGGCCTTCTCAATGTGCAAACTAACTGTCAAATATCCAAGGGGGAGGCTTGGACTCTACTGCCTCCGCCCATCTATGAGTTAAGTAGACCAGAAGATCACCAGCTGATCGACCCTGGCGAAAACCGTACTGGCGGTCACTAATCAGCTGGTGATCCTCAAGGTACCGCATGAGGTGGCAGTTTATAACGGATTCCATTATTTTGGAGAACAAGGGGGTGATGGCGATAGGCCTGTAGTTGGACTGGTCTAAACGGTCGCCTTTTTTGGGGATCGTGTGGACAAAAGCTGTCTTCCATGATTTCGGAACAACGCCTAGGGAGTAGGATTACAGAAAAAGACGCGTTAGAACCGGTGCCAACTCCAGAGCACACGTCCTCAACACAATTGGGGGGATTCCATCAGGCCCACTCGGCTTCTGGATATTCAGGGAGAGGAGTGCTCTGCGAACCGAGTGCTGTGAGAAACGCACATCCGGCATGGAGCACTCACACCTTGGGATGGTCGGCGGTGTGTTCCCCCCCTCGTCAGTCGAGTTGGACGCAAAGCCTACAAGGTCGGCTTTCTCTTTTGCGTCGTGGGCCAGTGAGTCGTCCTCCCTGTGCAGAGATGGTAGAAGGCTTACAGAAATTCCCTTGGACAAGCTTGGCGAGAGACCAGAATGCACGGGTTCCCAAAGGAAGGCGAACTAGCTTCTCGCCAATTCTGCCTATGTGCTCTGACTTTGACACACACACACACGCACGCACGCACGCACGCACGCACGCACGCACGCACGCACGCACGCACGCACGCACGCACACGCACACACACACACACACACACGCACACGCACACGCACACGCACACGCGCACGCGCACGCGCACGCGCACGCGCACGCGCACGCACACACACACATGCACACACGCACACGCGCACGCGCACGCGCACGCGCACGCACACACACACACACACACACACACACACACACACACAAACACACACAAACACACACAAACACACACAAACACACACACACACACACACACACACACACACACACACACACACACAGACAAACACACACATACACACACACACACACACACACACACACACACACACACACACACACACACACACACACACACACACACACACACACTGACCTTTTTGTAGAACTATTTAGGAGAAACAATTTCACGATACATTATATTCGTGTAGCTCGTAGACGACAGATTTTTTCCGAATTAATTAACATTTATCGTTATATTTTGGCTAATTTATACAATATCTTTATGATATAGCCCATGTGTTATTCTCATATAATTGTAGTTTCATTAAAATCCATTTTTGACATAGTTTTTGCGTGAAAGAGTAACAAACATCCATACCTCCTCACAAACGTTTATGTTTATAATATAATAAATAGGATTCATGAGAAATAATATACGCTATCTAGTATTAGGCTTCACCTCTCAGCTAGCCTTAAATATTGATTTTTGTTATACAAGTCAGAAGCAAAATCGCTCCCGAAATGATTTATCCGCCTACGCTGGCATAATGGTTAGACATGAGTAAGATACAATGTTCTACAAAAATATAGATCTTGATTCCATCTAAAAAAAACCGCGTTACTATATGCCTATTTTTTATACATAAGCCACAATAAGGTATTTTGTAACAAGAAATTATTGAAAATTAAAAAGTGATTTATGAGTAGTATTATTAGGCATGGCATATTAATCCTTACGAACGAAAGTTACTTCATAATCAAGACAATTTTATTAAAATAAACTTTGCTCTTTATAGCTTGTTATTTGAATGCGTAGTTTAAGGGATAGTGAAAAATCAAAATAATTCAACACTCGGATCGATGCACGAAAGACGCATAAACCGCTTCTATGAACGAGGTATCATGTCATGTCGCTTGCAGTGTTGCCGACAGATAAACTAGCTCTCCGCCAGATTCAACTTCTTAAACAACCAAAAAATCATTAACAAAAAGCGACCTGTGGGGTCTCATAATCCTAAATTTTCGACCAAACAAATTTTTGTTTATTACCAAAGGAGAACTAGGTACATGACTTATTGTGTACCTTAATTATTACATACTGTTTAAAAAAACATTAGCCGTAGGAGCTCAGGAGCTAGTGTTTGCTGTAAATTTCACTGAACGTGAACAACCCGGTTTCGATCGCCACCGGCACCAATGAAATTTTTAATTGCAATTTTAAGTGCTGACTTACCACGTGTTCGCTGTTGAAGGAAAACATCGTGAAGAAACCTGTATGTCTGAAAAAAAAATAAAAATATTTCGAAGACATGTGGCACCGCGGCGGACATTGTCTTGCCCTAAAAACCCTCTCAGAAATGAAAGTAGGCCCTGCAGTGCAACGTATAAAGGCTGTAACTTTAACTTTTAACGAAACATTAAACTTTAATATATGTCGGAGTGTCTATAAAATACCCGGTTGGATCGAGGTAGAATGGAGGGTATATCGAGAAACCCCCTTTGTGTCGGTAGTATAAAGTTCACTGTAGGTGCCGTGCGTGAGAGAGTCCGCTTCAGTCATTCAACGGAGTGTGGTCATTCTACTTAGTGCTAAGATATTGTCGTGGTTCTGTTCGTTGTGGTAATTCTTCTAGTACAGACAAGGAGGATTGGTGTTGCTGAGAGGCTGCCCTGTGTTATATTGAGATAAGTTGTGTTGCTGTTGCTGTACATATTTTGGTGTTATCATGTAATTACGTACCTCACGTTACACTGGTGTGTAATTGTGGCGGAGACGTGTTACGGTGTGGTCGAACTGTAATTTCACTATACTGAATGTATAGTGCGTTACGTTGTCTTATTACTGATAATGATTAATTGCGTAAGCACGAGAGCAAGTTGAACATCCGCTCTCACACTTTTTATTTTTAACAGCTAACGCTATCCTGATGTATTTCCGAGATCAAAATTGGGATCTCCTCTTGAATTCTCCGACATCAGATGTTGGATCTCCTGTTGTCATTTCCGATATCAGAAGTGGGATAAAGTCCCTGTTACTGCTCACCTATAAACTTAGAATAGTGTGAGCGTTATTCCGTTGGTGAAATACTATGATACGCCTCGCGATTAGTTTTTGTGTTTAATTTCTTAAATCAAGTTTGTTGTCGTATTTACGACACTGACGAATCATTAAAGTGTAGAGTAAAGTTTAAAGTGAAATGTTTTAAGCCAAAAGTTAAATCTTTTTGTTCGATTAATGATAAAAAGTACCAGCAAGTACTTTCATTGTTTCTAAACGTACCCAAATATGATAACAAATGTTAAAAGAAATGTTGGAGGTATTCTAAATGAGTTATAGTTCGCATTCTGTGGAAGTTTAACTTGCTCGAGTTATGTTATAATTTGATACACGAGGTGTGATTTACATGATCTAATTTTAAAGTTTAAAATGTTTAAACGATGTACCGAAAAAAATGTTTAACTTTAACGTGCTATTAATTAAAAACACTAAGTTTACTTCTGTGTTCTAATGTGTTGATAAGTGTTACAGTTTACTGCGAGTATTACGTAGTCGATAAAATTGGGATTTGATGTTGAGGGTCTAGTGGAGAGCGTGGAGCTGTAGCGGTCGCTCTTGGGTGGAAATATGCTGTAGGATTATGACGCCGTGGACATTTTATTTGCCGCTGCTACCGAGTAAAGTAAATTTATCCTAAACATTGTCTTAGAAACTATTTTGTAAGAATGAGTGTTTAACTTTTTAATTGGTTGCGAAAAATGTTGGAAAACCAAAGTATAATTGACGAAGTTGAAGTAGAGCAAATTAGTTCCGACATTGAAGAGAGTATTTAAATTTACATGAGGATCGGACCATACCAGAGGTTGTCGTGTAGCCGCAGCTCAGTATATGGTGCCCTGGAAAGGCAAATGGTGTCCCGAGAGTTGTACTGCATTTTTAAAATTAAGTTCAGACTAAATCTTTTTAGTGTTTTCTTTTATGTTACAGCAGCACGTGTGATGTGACTGTGAGGAGAGTTTGTGCCTTGCCTAGTCGGAACGGACAGCCAGGTCCAGTTGTAGCATGGCCTGGTTTCGGCAGATGCGTATGCGCGTATATGCAGTCGCCATCCCGGAGCGTGCGTATGCTATACATGGTGGTTCCTCGGAAGTCGTGTGCGCAGAAGGGTTATATTCTGTATGCGCGGAAGTCGTGTTCTCTGAACATGCATCAAGCTCCGTCCTGGCAGGCACTGTCCTGGTTCACGTTTTTTTTTCGTGGTTAACGTAGGATCTCGTAAGTTCAAGTACGAGTATGTGTGAGATACTTCGTATGGAGATGTATGCATACTTGTGAAAGCGAAGTGCTTTATTATAGTTCACGGTATGAGAGCGTATATCTGTTTGAGGGCCTCGTATGTGTGATGGATGAGAGAATAGGCAACTGTATATGTTGTCCTGATAATTAATAACTTGTTTTTCACGCAGATTACGATGACTGCAACTTCTACAATGCCTGTGAACCCTCAGGTGCTCCTGCTGTTCCCGTTGATGCTTTGGAGTGCGTGGTACGGTGCAGCGTCTCGCTGGCGCTGGTAAGATGCGACGGCTCGCTGTGCGAGTGCGGCACGACCTGTGCTGTTGTTTAGACCATGTGAGCTTGCTTCATGGCAGCTAACTATGGCGTGTGCTGGTTTGTTTTAATAACCACGTGCGCTTGCCTTACGCCTGCCGCAGAGGCGAGCAGTGAGCGACGTGTTGATGTTTGCTATGTGAGCAATCACAGCGGTGTGCTGATGAACACTGGTGAGTCGTACCCATTTTATTACGATTTTGGTGCCGAATGAGAGAGCCCCATCAAAGATTGTGTTGCGCCAAAATTTAGTGGCAAAAGTGAAAATAATATTGTAAATTAAACCTAAATCGGTCATGTTAGTGTGCAAAGTATCCTTTCACCCCCATGATCATGTGAGGAAGATCCCCGATCACAAAGTTCCTCGAGAGTTAGATGTCATAGTTGATGACAGTGGTAGTGAGACCAAATTTGATTAAGAATGCTTGTATACTCATACTCAAAACCTTAGACCGCACCTCATGAGTAACATGTGGCGATGGGTCTGTAGGAAATCGTTGGTGCGATTTCTGTCTGTGTTGTAGCATATTTGGCGGCAGATATGTAGGGAATCGTTGGTGCGATTTTGGCATATGTGGCGACAGATGTGTTGTAGCATATTTGGCAGTGGATATGTTGAGAATCGTTGGTGCGATTCTGGCATATGTAACGGCAGATATGTAAAGAATCGTTGGTGCGATTCTGGCCTGTGTTGGTGCACAGAGCCCCTTGTGTATTGTAGCATATATGACGGCAGATATGTGGAGAATCGTTGGTGCGATTCTGGCATATGTGACGGCGGATATGTAAAGAATCGTTGGTGCGATTCTGGTCTGTGTTGGTGCACAGATTTCAATGAAAGTTTCACGAGTTGAATATGCATTGCTTATGAATTGTAAAGAGTAAAAAAATTGTTAAAATTACTGTGTTGGAACTTGTTGATCGGACCTTTCACAATAAATCATGTTGTGAAGGAAGCACTGTGTACGAAGCCTTAATGACAAGGCATTGTCAATTATGACAGTTGACTATTGTACGTAGACTTAGGAAAAGTAAAGTACAATTTGTAATCGACCTTGTTTCTATTGGCAGGATAGCCGAGCTAGATTACTCTGTGCATATTTATGTCCACAGGCACTGCAACCAAGAACGGATGCTAGGCAGGAATGGCCGTGTCATGGATTGATGGCGCCATAGCGCAACAAGCAGCGCTATCTAGCAATTAGTTTTGCGAACTAAGAATATGTACCTGCTCGTGTGAGGACGGACGAGCGGACGAATTGGTGTACTAATAGTGTTTGTTACAGGAATGCATAAAGATACACGCCCGAGGACGGTCGTACGTCAGGATGGCCGTGTCGGAGTGTCTATAAAATACCCGCTTGGATCGAGGTAGAATGGAGAGTATATCGAGAAACCCCCTCTTGTGTCGGTAGTATAAAGTTCACTGTAGGTGCCGTGCGCGACATCAAAACGCCTGTTGCACCGCCCCCGAGCGATTGTGTACAGGTTGTCCGCGTGCCTAGCGTCCCAACGCTAGTGCCCCCCGCTCCGCGCCTCGCGCTTTTCAGATGGTGAGCGCCTAGCGCTGAAGTTCGGTAAGTGTTTTCTGCTAACTCCTCAGTTCTCACCCCCCCGCCCTCGGTCGGGGAGGTTGGCTGACCGCTTGTTTTATATTGTAGAACACTAGATACTAGTGTATAAGTTTATTAGTATATTTTATTACATATCTGTTTATTATATTCCGTGTATCTGTTTCTTGTAAAACGTTACTTGCTCTTTTCAGAGCAAGTCCCTGTTCTTTTGAGAACAGGGGTCTGTTTCTTGGATTAAGAGCGTCCCGTTCTTTTCAGAACGGTGATCCCTGATCCCCCACGCCATACGATAGTTCTAATTTTTAGTTTATTTTTAGTTTAGTTGTAGAATCTGTTAAAATGTCCGCTCAGGACCTAAAATCCTCGCTTCACGAGGTCATCAATAGGATGACCGACCCGCAGCAGCTTGCCGCCGTTCTAGCCCAACTGGCTTGTCCCGCCCGTAAGGCAGTCATCCCGCCGCCCGTAATAGCGGCCCACATAGAGTCCCAGAACTCATTCGCCGCGCTTGAGATAGATATGGAGTGCTCTCACTCCGACTCCGCGTCAACGTCGTCAATGTCTGCCTCTCGGAAGAGGTCCGCCGCAGTTTCCAGTACCAGGACATCGGAATCCTCTGACTCCGATGACACCGGTGCTAATTCGAACGAATCGTCTTACACCACGGTTTCGTCAAAGCGCGCAGCGAAGCGCGCCGCGAAAAACCGTTCGCCCCCCGCCGAAGCGGCCCGCGCCGCTCCCCCCACCCCCGCAGCCCCCGTCGCTGCCGCGTCTTCAACCGCAGCCCCCGCCGCTGCCTCGACCCCTTAGATATTGCAGCGCCGTCGAAGCCGGCTTCACGTTGCGCTCCGAAACTCGCGAAAAAACCAGTCCCGCCCCCTGTCTTTTTGAGAGACAAGGCGGAGTTCACCAGACTTAGCAAGATATGCTACGACTCTGGAATTAAATATGACATAGCTACGAACATGGGCGTAGCGATAAAAATAGTACCGCAATCGATTGACGATTTTCGCCGACTCACTAGGCTTTTTACTAATGAACGAGTATCGTACCATACATACGCTCTTCCGGAAGAGCGTAAAGTCAAGGCCGTCATCCGAGGCGTCCCGTTCGAACTCTCCAACGAGGAGATTCTTGATGACCTTAAGTCACAAGGATTCCCCGTCGAAGCTGTTCATAAAATGCACAGTAGGACCGGGTTGAGATACCCGATAGTCTTAGCTATCTTAACCAACGTTCCGGAGGCGCAAACCATCTTCCGGCAAGTACGCACGGTGTGCGGCTTGTCGGGAGTTAGGGTTGAGTCACCGCATAGGCGCGGTTTCCCGGCGCAGTGCCACCGCTGCCAACTATATGGTCACGCGGCGGCCAATTGCTCCGCCCCACCCAGGTGCGTTAAGTGCCTAGATCCACACATCACCAAAGAGTGTCCCCGGCCTAAAGATGCCGTATCCCCGCCCGCGTGCGTCCTGTGTCAACAGACAGGCCACCCGGCAAGCTACAGAGGATGCCCGTGCGCTCCTCGTCCTCGTATAACTAGACAGGTCCCACCGCCGGTAAATGACCGTTCATTCCCGGCGTTATATGTTAGGAGGCCCCGTCAGGGCGTATCTCAGCCGTCTCAGGGCGTTGCAAGACCCCCTCAGGGTCCCCCGAGACCACCAAAAGCACCTATTAGGCCACCTCCGGGCTTCTTAAAGCCTACACAGGCTCCAGTTTTTCCCTGGGGCCCCAAAAAGGTCGAAACACCGCAGGCAACCTCTGCTCCGCAGCAGAAACAGCCTACAATCGCCGATGACCTTAACACGGTTTACGCCGCGATAAGGAACATCGACGTTAATGAAATTGCTATATTAGCAAACAAGTTGCGCGCCGCTCGGTCCCCTCAGGACCGTCTTCTGGCTCTCGTAGAGCACAGTAACCTATTGCGTTCGTTGTAAGTTAAGTTAACTTAATTAACTTAGCTTACAATGACAGAGCCTTCCGCTCTGCCTAAAAGTCACGGTCGTATCAAGCCCAAAGGGCTATCGCTTATTTCATTTAACATTCGCGGATTGCGAAATAACCTCCCAGAGCTTAAGCTCTTCCTTAAAGATCGCGAAGCTGATTTTCTCCTCTTACAGGAAACCAACCTTAAAAACAAAGACACCAAAGGCTTATCCATTAAAAATTATTCACTTCTTCGTAATGATAGGCACGACCGCCGAGGCGGTGGCACGGCCATTTATTACAAGAAGACACTACATTGCTCTCTTATTGATACTCCGCAGCTTACCAATATGGAAGCTACGTTATGCAGGTTATCTATGACGGGACATCAGTCTTTAGTCATAGCCTCCTGTTACATTCCCCCTAAAAACCTCCCCCTCAAAGATGATTTTGAGGCAATCTTATCTCTTAGTAATTCAGTCATTATGTTTGGAGATTTTAACTCTAAACATACTGAATGGACATGCCGTACGATTAATACTAATGGTAGGATACTGCGTGATATAACGCAGTCTCTTGACATAACCGTTTTCAGCCCGCTCGGTGCAACGCACTATCCCGATGCTACCGATTTAAATCCAGATGTACTAGATTTTGCGTTACTCAAAGGAGTTTCACTCAACCTCAGGTCTATTGAGACACTAGACGATATAGGATCCGATCACCGACCGGTCTCCCTTATTCTTAGCCATCAGCCTCCCCCTATTATAACTACGAAAACTTTTACTAACTGGAAAGGTTTCAAGGACTCCCTAGCAAAAGCTATGGACTCGCAGGACTCCCCTAATTACCTATCGTCGGATTTAGACTTAGACAGTCCCGTAAAAATCGACACCGCGGTCGAATCACTTTCAACCCTAATTAAATCCTCCCTTAAGGAGAATGAAAGGGTCATCCCGGTTGCTAATACTAATGGGCTTCCCCTATATATTAGCAACATATTAAAAGCTAAAAAAGCTGCTTTCCGGAGAGCAGCTAAATATCCCACCCCCGAATATAGGCATACGGCTAATCGTCTTCAACGAAAACTCCGTTTTCACCTTTCCGAATTTCGAGACCTCCAAAGGAGTGAACTCATGGAGAATATATCTCCTTCTCATACAGCGTACTATCAGATGGCTAGAGCCTTCCGTATAGACGCTACAGCTCACACTCCCCCTCTCTCCCGCCCCGACGGTACGGTTGCCTTCGAGGACGACGAAAAGGCTGAGTGCTTTGCAGACAGCATTGCCGCACAATGCTCTCCTAGCTCTCAACCTGTCGACCCCTCACACATTCAGGAAGTGGAAGATGAGGTCCGCCGCCGGAACTCACCCCCCACATCCTCTGACCCTATCACTGTGTCCAATGATGAGATCTCATCCATCATCAAAGGACTTAAGCCCAAAAAGTCTCCGGGCGCGGATGGCATATCCAACCAAGCCCTTAAAAACTTTCCAGAGCAGGTGTTAACCCTCTTATCTATTATCTTTAACGCCTGTTTCAATCTTAGTTATTTTCCTACTACTTGGAAAGAGGCAATTGTCATTGGTATTCCCAAGCCAGGCAAGCCTCTTAACCTCCCCTCCAGTCATCGTCCCATTAGCCTCCTAAAGGCCATGGGCAAACTCTTTGAAAGAGTCATTCAAAATCGAATGAGGCGCCATCTGTTTCCCACAGACGGTGACCCCCTTGTCATCCCACACCAATTTGGTTTCCGTGCGAAACACTCGTGTCCACAACAAGTACACCGCATTGTGGAATATGTCCTCAGCGGTTTTTATCCACGTCGACTAAAGACAATCGCGGTCTTTTTCGACATTGCCAAAGCCTTCGACCGCGTCTGGCACGAAGGCCTTATTTTCAAATTATATAGGATTGGACTCTCCGATCGTCTAGTACGTCTCGTAGCCTCTTACCTACAACATCGTAGCTTTCGGTTTAGACACGAAGGCACGTTATCCTCTCAGCGCCCCATTAAAGCTGGTGTTCCTCAGGGATCAGTACTAGCTCCCCTCCTGTACATCTTGTACACCAACGACATTCCAATCCCGTCGAATGGTGTACAGCTCTCACTCTTCGCAGATGACACTGCTCTTTACTTCAAAAGTCCTAGAATATCTTCAGCAAGGAACAAGATCCAAAAGTCAGTCGATGACCTAGGAGATTGGTTCCAAAAATGGCGTATCGATGTGAACCCGGAGAAGAGCTCCGCAGTTCAATTCGATATTAAAAGACGCCGTAATAAAAACAAGAAAAATACTCCACCTATACGAATGCTAGGGACCCCTGTCCCATGGCATATGTCAGCAAAATATTTAGGCGTCACCCTTGACTACAGGCTTACTTTTGAGTCTCATGTCAAAAGAGTAACACGTCTAGCTCGTTTATACCTAGGTAGGCTTAACAGTATGTTAGGCCGACATAGTAAAATGTCACTAAGAAATAAGCGAACCCTTTATAAGGTTTGTATACGTCCCGTAATGACTTACGCGGCCCCCGTATTCGCACACGCCGATAATAAAATTATTAACGAACTACAAGTAGTTCAAAACTTATTCTGTCGTCGAGCTACGAACGCACCTTGGTACGTCCGTAATGCCGATCTTCACCGATTCACCGTAATTGCCGATTTAGAAATCCCAACAATTCAGCAATTTACTAAAACTCTCTCTGAAAACTTTTTTAAAGTTTCAGAGTCGCACAATAACTCATTAATTCGTGAGGCAGTAACTTATACCGCCCCACTCCCCTCCCGCTATACCGTCCGCAGGCCGAGAAACACTCTCGGACCAGCCAAATAAACTTTCAAGCGACCTGAACTGCCTTCTGGCGGCTCAGGCCAATACTATATAAAGTAAAAATTATTTAAAATCAATATGCCTTCGTAGGCAGTCCCTAAACGGCACTTAGCCGTCTGCGCCCTCTTTTCCCAAAAGAGGGTCGCTTTAGATACGGCATGTGAAGCTTTCAACAGCTGGTTGCCAGTCCCCAAAGGCAGTTTTTAGAGGGTATCACTTAGGTTCCCCTTGTAGGTAGTGAGTCCCTCATAACCACGATGGACCGGCCATCGTGGTATGCGTAATGCATTTTCTGCCTCCCTTCGGGGTAGCCCATTTCCAATTGCTTCGGGCGCAAAAAAAAAAAGAAGAAAAAAAACCGTGCGCGAGAGAGTCCGCTTCAGTCATTCAACGGAGTGTGGTCATTCTACTTAGTGCTAAGATATTGTCGTGGTTCTGTTCGTTGTGGTAATTCTTCTAGTACAGACAAGGAGGATTGGTGTTGCTGAGAGGCTGCCCTGTTTTATATTGAGATAAGTTGTGTTGCTATTGCTGTACATATTTTGGTGTTATCATGTAATTACGTACCTCACGTTACACTGGTGTGTAATTGTGGCGGAGACGTGTTACGGTGTGGTCGAACTGTAATTTCACTATACTGAATGTATAGTGCGTTACGTTGTCTTATTACTGATAATGATTAATTGCGTAAGCACGTGAGCAAGTTGAACATCCGCTCTCACACTTTTTATTTTTAACAGCTAACGCTATCCTGATGTATTTCCGAGATCAAAATTGGGATCTCCTCTTGAATTCTCCGACATCAGAAGTTGGATCTCCTGTTGTCATTTCCGATATATAAATAATCAATAAATCAACATACAATTAGTAAACAAACAAGCCAATATCAATAATAAATTCTTAGTTCATTAATTTTTATCGGCACCATCATCATCAGTTTCCATCATCTTGCTTAGAATTGTACGATAAAATTTGCGTTCCGCTACTTGACCAGTAGTTCTTTCAGTTAATTGGAACTAAACCTTTAAATGTGGATCTTAAAATCTTTTATGTGTATACTATGGTTTTGACATAGTAACGTATGAACTCGTAAAAAAATACGATATTGTGTGTAGTAAACTACTACTAAAATATTCTACGAGGAATCCCAGCGAATACTGTAGCGCCACCATGATTGATCATCTGAAGTCACGGCATGTCTAACGAATCACTGCTGAAGCACACAGCAAAAGTAAATTGTCCTTAAATGATGTAGAAATATATTTCTAAACACGTGAGTTTTTGGTTAGTGGTTGACTGATCATCTGTCCACTAATTGAAACTGAATTCTACTGAACCACTAGAAAAAACCACCCGCCAAAACAGCAATATTCTTCCACTAACAGGGGGCATAGCTAGTACTAAATAAAGCCTAGAGTCAAATTATCTTCTTAAGAATATAAATGCCACTAAGAAAGAATCGCTTATAATTTCCAATGAACTCTTAATCGATTAGGGTATTTGTCGACGGCTTATTCCCAAGAATCTATTTCCTGCCTCGTCCCTAAGGAGATGGGAATTGAAAGCCGACCATCATTTTAAATTAAATGTTGTTGTGAGAGAACTTTTAAAAATTTAATTTATTTTATGAGTATCGCTTCAATACCATAATATTACAACACATTTCACTATTAATACAGCCTATCACAAGTACACTGCTGACCGTAGATCTCCCACATATATTGCAATAAATTATTATCCTGAGCCACCTGTATCCAACGCCTACCTGCGTGTTTCATTACTCTATGCAGTGGCGGGTTGCCCAACACTGCGTTTGCCAGTACGAGGCTGCCACTCTAGAACCTTTCTTTCACTATACAGATTACAATAATAAAAAAAAAATTAATAAAATTTATTTTTAATTAGATTGAATACTTAAATAAATCTATTTATATTTCTGTATCCTATTCGCATAAAATATGAATGCATAGAAACTTTACAAGTTATTAAAATTACTTGTACAGATTTGATTGTGTACTCGTATGTGCACACGTGTGTATTTTTATGCTTGTGCGTATGAAAATGAGGGACTTCTCTATTTTTGTTCTGTTTTTGCGACAGATATGCTGATAGATCAGGACCGCACTTCAGGTTAGTTTTTTTTTTGAGAGAAGTCTATGTTCAGCATTGGGGTGAAATAATAATGATGATAATGTGATTATCTTATCATCACGTAAAATTTTATAGCTGGACATAGGCTGTTAAAAGTCACGCATGGCAAGCGATTGATGACGACTTGAAGACGACTAAAATGTGAAAGCTCACTATAATATTTTTTTTTTATAGAAGAGGGGCAAACGACCATGCGGCTCGCCTGATGGTAAGTGACTACCGCCCCCCATGAACAACCGCAACTCTAGGGGAATTGCAGGTGCCTTGCCAGTTTATTAAAAAGGAATAAACTCTTTCCTTGAAGGTCCCTAAGTCGTATTGGTCCGTAAAAATTGGCGGTGGTAAACAATTCCACAGAGAAGTTGTACGGGGAAGAAAACTCCTAGTAAAATGTACAATAATTGTGATATGAGCACTTCCATAGCAATACCCATTGCAACCATAAAATAAATACAAATAGTACGGCTCACAAAATTTATTTCATAGTATTTCATTGGCCTATTTATACATGAAGGAGCAACGCATACAACATTAAATATCGCGGGGAATATTCGATACCGCGCACGCGATGGCCTCAGCTTGAAAAGTTACATCCATATCTAGGAAATGAACTAAAAGTGACAAATGAATGCATAGTTTACCCTATGTTAAGTGCACCCATGGATAGCCAGCCAGCCTGCAGCCAACTTCAGGCAAAGAGGGCTGCAGATGGGGTGTCACCTCTGACGGCTTCGAAGGCTTGCCTCAAAGCTTGTAGTAATAATACTTGCTCTTTATACGCTTCAGACCGGAATCCAAACAGACAAATTCCTAGGCAAAATAGGATTCTTGACACCTATTGAATAATCAAATCTATAAATGAATGTGAACTTTAAGAAAATGTTCAATTATTTTAGCTTTTTGAGTGAACTAAGGGATATAACAAAATCAAGGCAACATCTATAAAGTCGTCTACATCTATACAAATAAATAAAATTGAAGTGTCTGTTTATAATATATATTTACTTAACGCACATGAATATATGTATACACTATCCGGTACTTAAAACAAAAACACAATTTTTAAAACTTTTGTCCCCTTTTTAAGATAATTGATAGAATCAGGCGTTACTTTGCGGATATCCATTATAATGGGATTGTTATAAACTAATTTGCTTAACCCCCCCCCCCCTTAAACTGGGCAGTACACACCATTTTCTTTCTTTACGCGGAATTAAGCAAATTAGTTTATAACAATCCCAAACTTTTGTCTGTCTGTCTGTCTGTCCGTCTGTCTGTCTGTCTGTTTGTTCCAGCTAATCTTCGAAGTGGCTGGACAAATTTCGACGGGACTTTCACTGGCAGATAGCTGATATTATAAGGAGTAACTTAGGCTACTTTTATTTTAGAAAAAGAATTAGGGTACCGCGCAAAAAATTAAAACCCTTAATTAAACGCGTGCAAATTCGCGGGGAACAGCTAGTAATTACATAAAAAAAAAACATCATGCCCCATTCCTCCACTTGCCGAATAGCGTGAATTGCTTTCTTTAAATTTATAAAGCAGTGCAGTACATCCTATTTAATAAGAGAAAAGCCGTTTTCGAGAATAGAAAGAAAAAATAACATAAGCGTCGAATAAAGTAAATTTTCATTTGTGGAACTCTGTTAAAAATATAAAAAGGACCTAAGTACTGCAGACAGTTTTACAGTATCTCCTAAAGTTTTAGAATGTCCCTTAATGTCTTCCGTAATATAACAACGTACTCTACACGTTTTTACACAAAAATCGTTTCACACCTTAATTTAACAATACGCTTGCATGAGGGACGAATACCTTAAAGGTATAAAAGGGCTCAGTTGTTTTCAATTTGAATTTAAAATTTCTAAATCAAATTTAATGAAGTCCTCTGCTTAATAATTACGTACACAAAAAATAAATTGGTTCTAATTTAGACAGAAAACGGAGAGCATTGCTTTCACGTGATGTTTTATTTTTTACAATTTTCTAACCGTAACCGCAAACCTAAACCAAAAAGAAAAGTAATTCAAATTATTATATATCGTCTATACCATCCTTATCAAAATAAAAATACAGAAGCTGAAATTAATGTCTATTGAAATACTTTATTAAAGAACTCTGGGTTCGGTGAAAATTTTTAAAATAAAAAGTAACACCTAAGTCCATTTAATACCCGATTAAGAAACAAATTGCAGATGCGTTGACACATCTGAGGAATAAGATGGAATACTTCGTTTCCAGTAAAAAGGCTCTCTTGTATTCTACACTCACCATAAGAAACACAGGAGTGTTAAGCTGCTATTTTATGCTCGTAATCTGTGAGAGCGTGGTTCTTCCTCGGTCGAGCAGACCCATTCGTGCTAAGAACATAATATAGCTGAAACATAGCTCTGCCACGAACATAAAAAGTACAACATACATATTATTATATATTTTAGTAAATATACCCGGATTGACGACGAGAGGCAATGTCAAAAGTGCAAGAAATCTGGTACTGCGATCGTTTACCCGCCTGCCAAGCGAATCGATTACTCCATACTATAATGTAAAATACCCAAGTCAAGCAGTGAAATTATTTTGGGCTGATAAAGTAAAGAATTCATTTTCATAGATTTAATAAAATTTGGATTAAAATTAGGCTCACAGAGGTTCTTAACTCTAAAATACATATTATTGTCATTTTAACATAACGTAATTATGGAAATTGTTATATATATATCTAGATATATTTCAGAATAATGGTTGGTGAAGCGTGGTTCAAAATTGGAATAAAGTGGACTCTAATAGGTAGTTGGAATTGGATTTCGTTGAAATTTGCAACCGACACATAAAACTGAAGACCTGGAGAACGCCGTCAGCTTCTTTTCTTACTTGAGGTTGACACTCGCGTGGTACACTCCTAGTTTTTCTTGCGCGATTTACACTTATTTTATACAATTCACGACCGTGATTTTAAGCGTGTGATAATTAAACAGATACGCGACAGACAGTCGCGAGCGTGACACAATATGCTTCCGCGTGCGGGCGTGTTCTTACTTAGACTTCTCCTTCTACCCGATTGTCGGTCGCAAGAAGGAATTAGTGGAATAAATGAAGGTATTATAGAGGAAATCTGATTCGTCGATAAGATTGACCAAAACGCGGAATATTTTAATTTGAGAAATGGCGGTAACATTTCCCCAGCCCTTAAAGGGTCGCCTTTAAAAGAAAATAATAATAAGATGCGATTAATACAATTAATACTTACTAAAACTACCTATATATATATTACATAGATGTAAAGATGTAAGATGTGAGCGATGTAGAGTTTATTATTGTGTAGGTAACGGACACAAGCGCACCACTGGTCGTACGAGTGTACCCCTTGCCGTTTTTACTGTAGCGACACGAACTATACCGTCCTTAAACGGGTGAATCTTTACGATCACTCCCAAAGGCCAGGAGAGGGTTGGTGAGTTATCATTTATAATTATGACAACTGTGCCCACCTTTACGGGGACCGAGCATTGAGTCCATTTACGCCGCGCCTGCAGTTGATGCAGATATTCAGTTCTCCAACTACGCCAAAAGGATCGCACTAATTTATCTAAGAGTGTATGTCGTTGAAGTAAATTAACTGGCGAAGATTCCACATCAGGTGCAGGTAGAGAGCGCAATGGTAACGTATTCAAAAAGTGTGCGGGTGTTAAAGCCGGATCGGTTCAGCTGGATCGGAGCTAAGCACAGTGAGCGGACGAGAGTTTAGTAAACATTCTATTTGAGCGAGTATTGTGATTAACTCCTCATACGCAAGGATCTGCCGTCCAATAACCTTAAAAAGATGGTTCTTTACACATTTTACCATACTCTCCCAACAACCACCGAAATGTGGGGCGGCAGGCGCTATGAACTTGAATTCAATGCGACTTTCTGCCAATTCTTCTTCTAAACGCGGGCGGTATTCTTTTGTGACAAAATTATTTAAATCTCGTAGATAGAATAGAATAGAATAGAATAGAATATTTTTTATTCAATATACATTACATGTGTAATTCTTATTGAAAGTCATTTTTTACTTTACCACTGGTTCGAAAAAAACCCTCTGTCCTGGGAAGAACCAGCAAGAAACCCAGCGGGACTTTTTTTTTAAATAAATTTTACAATATAAATGATTACGAACAATTTACAAAATTTATTTTAGAAACTGCTTGGAAGCGATCACCTCATTCCCAGGGGTTATTATCAACCATGTATTCATTTATACTATAATAACCCTTTTTATACAGTTTCAGCTTAATAAAACATTTAAACTTGGTAATAGAGAGAACCTGTACACTTTCCGGGACCTTGTTGTAATAGCGTATACATTGCCCCAAGAATGAATTACTGACTCTGTGGAGTCGAGAAACTGGTATCACTAGCTTGTGTTTGTTCCTAGTGTTTACAGAATGTATATCACTTCTTTTACTAAAACTGTCTTTGTTTTTGTGAACATACATTAAATTTTCGTAAATATACTGAGAGGCCAAAGTTAATATATTAATTTCTTTAAATTTATCTCTAAGAGACTCTCTCGGTTTTAGATTGTAAATAGCTCTAATGGCCCTCTTCTGTAAAACAAAAATAGTTTCTGAATCAGCCGCATTTCCCCATAGCAAAATCCCATAAGACATTATGCTATGAAAATAACTAAAATAAACTAATCTAGCTGTCTCGACACTAGTGAGACCTCTAATCTTTTTTACAGCATAGGCTGCAGAACTTAGTCTGCTTGCTAATTTGGATATATGGGGGCCCCACTGGAGCTTTGCGTCAAGAGTGATGCCAAGAAAAACAGTGGATACAACAGGGCTCAATTCCTCCCCATTTAAAAACACATTGGTATTCAGATTTTGAACATTCGTTGTTGTAAATTTAACACAATTAGTTTTATTTCCGTTCAAATGCATATTATTAACGTTAAACCAATGCACTAATTTTGATATAGCATTATTCACTTCGTCACATTTAAATGATTGACGTTTAAGTTTAAAAATCAAGGAAGTATCATCAGCAAATAATACTATATCATGACTATCCCCTACAAGGTGAGGTAAGTCATTAATATACACCAGAAACAGGAATGGGCCGAGAATCGAGCCCTGAGGTACACCCATTAGTACAGGTGACCCGGAAGAACTTTTACCATTGATAATAACCTTCTGTTTTCTATTACTTAAATATGAAATAATAAGTTTAAGCGCTGTGTTCTTGACACCATAGTACTGTAGCTTCCTGATTAATGTCTCATGGTGAACACAGTCGAAGGCCTTGGAAAGGTCACAAAATATACCCAAAGCATCCTCTGAATTCTCCCATGCACAAAAAATATGTTTAATAAGCTCAACTCCAGCGTCAGTTGTCGAGCGACCCCTTGTAAAACCGAATTGATTATTATGTAGCAATTTATTAATATTAAAGAAACTTAACATCTGATCTAAAATAATTTTTTCAAAAATTTTACTTAATGTTGGTAGTACAGAAATTGGTCTAAAATTGGCGGGGTCTAATGTACTACCAGATTTAAATATAGGTATGACTTTACTATGTTTCATTAAATCAGGAAACACACCAGATTCGACGCTTATATTAAATATAGTGGCTAGATAAGGTGCTAATGTATCTATTATAGATAAAATAACTTTAACGGAAATCCCCCATAAGTCTGCCGTTTTCTTAACATCAATAGTTTTAAAATATTTAACGATATCTTTTGGCAGTACCCTATGGAATTTAAAAGTATTTGAACAAGCCTTTACATTTTGTTTGAGCAATGATTCGGCGACAGTAGGAGAAGAATTTAATGATTTTGTTGTCAAAAAAGGAACATCAGTAAAATGTTTCTCAAAAGCCATAGCAACTTCTTGATCAGATCGCGTTAAATTATTGTTAATATTCAATTGAAAATCCGAGTTGCGCGGTTTGACCTTGCCCGTTTCACTATTTATTATTCTCCAGGTCATTTTAATTTTGTCGGATGCAGTTTTAATTTTGTTGCTTAAATGTAAAGCCTTAGCAGTGGAGCACACTTTTTTAAATATTTTAGAATATGTTTTTACATAATCTCTAAATATAACACTACTATTATATGATCTTTCATCATAAAGCTCGTATAACCTTCGCCTACTTTTATAAATTCCTACTGTCGCCCATTCATTAAATGATTTGCGACTGTTAAAAGAGAAAGTTTTAGAAGTAAATATTCTACTAAATTCACAACGTATAATTTCAAATAATGTAGCATACAAATAATTAGCACTATTTTTAAACGAAAGTGATGGAAGTCTTTTTATTATATTACTTCTAAACCTCTCCAAGCGATGTTCATTTATTGGAACAAACACAACTTTCTTATTTTTCTGTTTTTTGTGTATGTAAGGTAGTGATACTAACTGTCCACAGTGATCTGAACTTAAATTTTGAATAATTGATTTATGCAAGGGCTTAACATCTGTAAAAATGTTATCTATACAGGTCGCACTAGGCCCAGCAATACGTGTTGGTTCTAAGAATAAATTTACAAGATTATACGATTTAAACAATGAGCTAAACTTAATACTAATGGAAGAAGTTTCAAGGAGATTGATATTAAAGTCTCCACACATTACAACAGACTTGTTCTGTTTACTAAGTTTGAGTAAAACTTCTTCCACAATCCTTTCAAAATGGTCATAAGTAGCACATGGGGGTCTGTAAACACTTACAACAATGAGGTGCTCGAGCTCGACACAAGCCATTTCTACAGTTCGTTCAACAGAGAGGCTCACAATATCCTTACGTTCTTTATATAATAATGATTTATCTGCTAATATTAAGGAGCCACCACGTAAACTTTTTTCTCTATTGAAGGAACTGACCACCTGGTGATTTCTGAAATTAAACATGAAATTATAATCTTTTAGCCAATGTTCAGTAATACAAAGGATGTGTATATTGTTACTATTTAAAAACAATTCAACTTCCAATTCTTTGCCCAACATGCCTTGTATATTTTGATGCACCAGGTGTAAACAATTTTTATTAATTATTTGTGGGCTGTATTCAAAATTAATTAAACTCTTATTATTGCTAGAGATTGCCTCTATTGTCACATTCACTAATTTAAATTAGTTGGAACTGATTCCAAATTAAATGTCAAATGATTATGCTCAATAAAAGCAGTCTTGGTAGCCAAAAACTTGGCTGAGTTAAAAAGTAAATAATAAGATAGCACATTTGCTATCAGTCTTAAATTATATTTGGATAGGTAATACCTATCTTTTGTCCAAAACTTTTTTATTAAATTATTTATGTCAATTACATGAAATTTATGATAATTATCATTAGAATTATATGTCAAATTTAAATTATTATTACATATTAAATTATGCATTTGTATATTTAAATTATGTCTTAAATTATTGTCTTGTGGCAATCCCTGTATATAAGGCAGTGTGAACAAGACAATTTTGTGTACATTTAAGTTATTAAGTTGTTCAATATATCTTAATAACTGTTTGTTGTTGACACTGCCTCTTCTACCAACAAAAATTATTATTGTACTATTTGGGCAAAATTTAGTAACAATAATTTTATTTAGGATGTCACTAAAAGATGCTCCAGGCATGCAGCAATTTGTAACTTTTTGTCCCTTTAAAGAGTTATTTAAAGTTATGCCTAGATTTTTTCCCATGTCATCGCTATAAACAATTATATTATTTTTAGTAATATTTGAGTTATTTATTATTTTAATATCCTCTGCTATGGCACTGTCATAGAGTTTTTGTGGTGGTATAATATTATCAGCACACACTGACTTTGAAGAATCTGGCATTGAGCGCTGACACTCACATTGATATTTAACTAAGGAGTCAAACCGCTCCTCATTATATTTACAAGTCTTTACCAGATTATCCATAGCCAATATGTGTTCTTTTATTTCATTTTGGGCTGATTTATATTTATTGGACACAGTTTGAAGGGAGTTCATAAGTGACAATATTTCTGATTTAAGGTACTCTATTTCAGTCTCATAACATTTTTTTATGTTATCCACCTCAATTGAATACAACTTAAGTTCATATAACAATGCTTGCTTTTCTTTACATACATTAACATAATTTTTGGTATTAATCTTATTTCTTATTAATTTTTGTATTTTCCTTATGTATTTATTAACTTTTATATACTTCTTCAATTTGGTTTTACTGCAATTAATCCTTACTGTATTTCCTGAAGTGGAAGAGTCGTCACCAGTCAAGTCTATTGTTGCAGATTGCTGTAACATTCTTGAAGTATCACATTGCACAAGCTCAGAGAACAGGCTTTGAGTCTGGGAGGCTTTAAGGTTATCTATATATGTTTTAAATTGTGTTATTTGCTCATTAGCCTCATTCAACTGTAACTTCAATGCAGCAATTAACCTGAGAGCTTCCTCATATTCCTTGCTGCATTGATCAAACTCATTAACCGTTCCCTGTAGCTGATCTCTTTCTTTTATAACACTTGTGTATTCTGTATGTAGCTTAACCATATCACATTTCAATTGTGTATTTTTGGCAATTATGCTAATTATTTCCCTTTCATTATCATCCCTTTCCTTAAGCAACAGTTCACACTGCTCCCTGGACGCCTTAAGTTCTTGGAGCGCAAGCTGGAGTTGGTTCTCCATCTGGCGCGTCTTGGCGTTGCGAGTATTCATTTTACTATTTATTATAAATAATAAAAGAAAACAAAGATCGAAAACAGAAGGAGCAGAGTAAGCTAATGTAAAGTTGTTGTTTTTTTTTTCTATTTACAAGTCTCAAATCAAATTATCGTTAAAACAATTCGAAAAGAAACCCGCAAAGAATGTAATAACCCGAGTAATAGAATAAATCTTTAATTTATAAAAGGAATGATATGAAATAAGGATTACAATAATTTTTAAAACAATGTTCGTTACCTGTCACTTTTTGTTCCAACACCAAATTGTTGTTATAATATTTATGTACCAACTTTCTTAAACATTAAATACAAAGCGGCAGTAATTATTAGCTATAACATAAAATTGAGGTGGATATGGTGAATTTACAATATTTAAATTATTAAAATTTATCGGGACCAATTACTTTTACAACTTATAACCAGGGTTGCCAACAGAGATGTCAATAGAGAAGAGATGTGTGATAAGATTGAGTGCCTATAAAATTTGTTCCACGATCAGAGTAAAGACATTTCACGGAACCCCGTCGCGATAGGAAGCGCTTTAAAGCTGCGATAAAACTCACAGTGGAAAGATCCGTGGCGACTTCGATGTGGAGTGCGCGCGTAGTAAGACAAGTAAATATGCATAGGTAAGCCTTGCGAGTTTTAACACCTCGAGCTCGTATGGGCGTATACAATATAGGGACGAAATAATCACAGCCAGTATGAGCGAAAGCTTTCTCCGCTTGCGTGACTCTATGTCCCGGCAGAGCAGATATTAAAGGAAATCGCGGGCGCGGTTTTAATTTAAAGCAAGTTTTACACTTTTTAATTCTAGACCGAATAATTCGTCTAGCGGACAAGATCCAAAATCATTGTCTTAATAAAGACATGAGCAGCTCTGGGCCGGCATGTAAATATTTATTGTGATAGTAGTCGATCAAAGACTCTACAAGAGCGTCACGACGCAGTAAAATAATCGGAAATTTGTATTCTGAACTTTCAGCGGAGTTGGTAAGGCGGCCACCAACGTGGATGAGGCCATCGCATAAAAATGGCTTAAGCTTCATTAGCGCGGGCGAGCAATTACTACCGGCTCCCAGCTGTCTTATGTCGAATGCAAAATGTCTTTTTTGAATATCGCCTATTATCATATGCTCTGCGGCGCTTATATCGAACGCGGTAACTGCTATCGAACCGGAACGGGGTAGTTTGTTTATAAATCTGCAGACATAAACAAGGATACGCGTGAGTCTACTCCAGGAGGAGATGCGTTTATTAAGATCTTGAACTAAGGACGTTTCTGGATATGACGTAGTAATGGGGTGTGCGGTTATTTTCTCTTCCGGTACGTTGTCTAGCGCTATAGTATTATGGTCTGTATTAGTGATAGGCCACAGCGAGAGGTCTTGCGCGAGCCAAGACGGATCTTGTGACCATATTGGATGAGATATTAGCCTTTCGGGTGTAAGACCTCTCGATAAACAATCAGCTGGATTATCTATTCCCGCAACGTGATGAAAATTAGCGGCTGGTAAATTGCCAATAATCTTGACGACGCGGTTAGCGACAAAAGTTTGCCAGCGGTGCGGAGAAGAGTTTATCCAACAAAGTGTGACCATTGAGTCTGTGAACGCGTACATATCACTAATATGATAGCGTAAATCGTAGGTGTCATGCACGCGTTTAATTAGTCTTGCCAGTAATTCGGCAGCACAGAGTTCTAGACGTGCAATAGACAAAGGCTTCATTGGTGAGACCTTTGACTTGGCGCAGACGAGTCGCGTCGTAACCTGGCTTGCTTGAGTAATATGGGTGTATACCACTGCTCCATAAGCACGCTCACTAGCATCAGAAAAGCCGACCAGTCGTACAACGCAATGTTCGAAGATCCCCAAATGTCGCGGTATTTTGACGTCATTGAGTAGCGGTAACTCTATACAGAACCTTTTCCAGGTTTCGACTATTTGCTGGGGCGGACAATCGTCCCAATCAAGTTTCAATAGCCACAAATCCTTTATGAGAAGTTTAGCGAAGAGAATAACAGGCGCTACGAAGCTCATTATGTCCCAAATTCTAGCTACAGTGGCTAAAATGATTCGTTTTGAACACCTTTCTTCAAGCTTGGTTACTTTAAATTCAAAACAATCGCGAGCTTTATCCCAACTCAAGGCCAAAATTTTAAATTGAGCGGTTTTATCAAATTCAAGAGGTTCAGACATCTTATATGACGAAGGCAGATCGCTTAAGACCGAGTCGGAATTACATGTCCATTTTACTAAGTCGAACTGCGCACGTTTAAATAACTCAATCACCTCATTAGCAGCTGATGCAGCTTCCTCCTCCGACATAACACTAAAAACGATCTTTGCTAGCCGAAATGAATCTCCATCATCCGCAATGAGTTGCTGAATGACACGAAGCGCGTGATACGGGCTGGACCTAAGTCCAAAACAAACCCTATTAAATTCATATTTGGTAAGTTCTTCTTGGGGGTGAAAACGATATAACATGCGTTGAAAGCGACGATCTCGCTTATTCATTATAATTTGAAGGAACATCTGTTTACAATCAGCGGAAAGCGCGGTAGCGAAAAGAGGAAAATTTAAAATAATTGCAAACAGATCACCTTGTAAATTGGGACCACTATGGAGAATATCGTTAAGTGAGCGGCCTGAACTCGATTTATGACTCGCGTCGAGAACCATGCGAAGTTTAGTAGTGGTCTTTTCTGTACGCAAAATACCGTGGTGTGGTATGACGTAAACGGGATAGCAGTTATCACTGTCAACAAGCGGCGCGGGTGACAGATAGCCCTTTTCTAAATATTCGTGGATAACTGAGTCATACGCGGCCTTAAACTCAGGAGCGGCTTCAAACTTCCTCTCCAACATCAGAAAACGTTTCCGAGCGGTTTCATAAGTATCACCAAGCGAAAATATATCATCTAGGAAAGGCAACGATACTATGTATCTGCCTGTTTCTTTGTCACATTCAGTGGTTTCGCGAAAGAAATGCTCACACTCTATCTCAGCCGGGGACTGAGTGGGCGGAGTTCTCAAAGGAGATTTATCTATTTGACAAAACCGTTTTACCAACGTATCTAGCGGGTCTTCCTCGGCGTGTGCGGATAATGTACTACAACACGTCAAGGTTACGTTTTCGCGAGCGGGAAAAGGGGGCACAGTGCCCATAATTACGTAACCAAGCGTTGTTTGTATAGCTGGCGGTACAGCAGAGCCTTACCCTTACTATACCGGGCAATAAAAGTTGCGAAAATAAAAAAGTACCGATCAGAACATCGATCTGTGATGGCTCAAAGAATTTTTCATCGGCCAACGGCAAATCTTGTAAGAACGGCATAGCGGATGCGTTGACAGGCATAGACGGTAAGTCATCTGTTATTCTATCGACGACGAGCGAAGAAATATTATATCTTATGTTAGGGTTAAAACGAGAAGTGAACTGAAATGCTACAACTCCCTTTGCGTATTTTTCTGAACCCCCGGTACCCTTTACCTTTATGTTGTCTTTATTTACTAATAAACCTAATCTATCACAACATTCCGACGTTATAAAATTGCTCTGTGATGCACTATCTAATAAGCAACGCACACTACGGCTCGTGCCATACGCGTCGGGTACTATAACCGCTGCAGGGGATAGCAGAACCGTAGTGTATATATTGCGTGTATATAAATCTTCGGATACGCAAGATTGCGTTGATAGCGGTGCGGCAATGGACGTTGTGCACAACGAAACGCTCTTGCTACGCGCATCGGGCGACGACGCGGGAGCAGCTGTTGTCGGTACGATCGCGCGCGTTGTTCCCGATGACTCGGCGGCGGTGGTCACAACGCGAGCGTTAGCAGGTTTGAAAGCGTCAAAGTGAAGTAAACTATGATGTTTGCCTTTGCAAATTTTACATTTAGAGTTAGAGTTACAAGTCCCTGCCTTATGTATAACACTCAAAGACTTTACGCAAGCGTGTCGTTCCTTAGCATATTTATAACGGTCGTTTGCTGTCATTTTACAAAATGCCGGACACTTGTATAAATGATCGTGCACAATATCCCTGCACAAAAATTTGTATGTATCGGCCATAGCGACATAAGATTGCGGTTGTGGAACTTTTGCGGTGGGTCGGTGATTCGGGTTCGAATTCGAGGTCAAACTCGAATGATAAGAGCGCTGTAATATATTAACTTGTTCCTTTACATAGTCGGTTAAACTTTTAAAATAAGGAATTTTATCCTTTCGAGAATGCATTTCAAAAGAACGAAATGTTTCGGGGTCTAACTTTTTTAAGGCGGTATGTAATATAATAAACAGTTAGGTCAGGTATTTGTAAGTTTTTTAATGCGCTAACCGCGGTTACGAACGTATGTAAAAATAATTCTAGGTTTCGAGCAGAAGAGTTAGAAACCGGTTTAAAGTCGAAAATTTGATTGATATAGGTCGATGCTAGCATGCGTTTATCATCGTACTTCTCTATAAGCGCGTTCAAAATAAGTTCATAATTCTCAGCACAAGGAGTAATACCGGCGAACACAGAATGCGTTTTGATTGTTAATTTACCTAGCAGGTAATACAATTTATCGGCGTCTGATAGGGACGGGTTATCATGCACAGTAGATTTAAAACTTGCATAAAATAAAGACCATGAGCGGATATCACCATCAAACGACGCTAGCTCTATATGCGGTAAAGACGGTCGCGATATTGTGGCCCATCTCGGACATTCATTTGTTATTCGACTTGTAAGACGAGACATTACACGTTTTATATGACAGTATAGTTCCTCGAACGCAACCCATGACTGATATTCCACCTTTGCTTCTGGGTAGACTTGCATATTATATAAATTGTACTCGGTTAATACCCTTTCGAAATCACTTCGTAATGCATCAATCGAAATCGCTCCAGAAAGGAACTCTTCCCTGTCCACCTCACTATCTACTTGTTGAGAGCGATCATAAATTGTTTGTAAGCGGTTAAATAAAGAATCGCGCCTAGCTATAGCTATATTCAATAACATCATTAATTTGGGGTCTGGCGTTTCGGTCCTAGATTCATTCGTTTTTGACGCGCTAGTTTTTGACATTTTTATGATAAATATATATAGGAAATATTAAGGTTATAAGTAAAGTTTTAATTTTAACTGGCGAGCGATGGACAAATACACTAATAATTGAAGCGTCCTAAACACTTAATCTATCGCGGAAATATCAGGTAGATTTATTAAACTGATCTAAATTTCTTCGTGAGCGAGCGGGTATGTAGACATTGTATTATGTATTGCGGTAAGTTATATAATAGCGATAAATATACGGCTTTAAATCAATGTAATAAATATTATTAGAAACTATTACACTTCTGATGTTAGAAATTATTCTCAAAAGTATTTAAATAAAATAATGTTACTCGTATTAGAATTTACTCTGAAGGTTGATTGTTAAAAATAATAAAAGTGTGAGAGCGGATGTTCAACTTGCTCTCTTGCTTACGCAATTGATCATTATCAGGAATAAGACAGCGTACAGCACTACACATTCAGTATAGAGCAAATACAGTTCGACCAACCGTAATATGTACCAGACACAATCACACATTAGTGTAACGTGAAGGACATAATTACATGATAACACCAAAGTATGCAAAGCAACAGCTACACTACTCCTCTTGATGTAACACCGGGCAGCCTGTCAGCATCCTTGTTTACACTAGAAGAACTACTACACCGTATCTCCGTGTGGAAGTAATATTTTAGCCCAACGGGCATAATAACGATATGAGACTCGTAGAATTACAGACTGACTGATCCCTCTTAGTCCACTGCGTGATACTTTATACTGCTAAAACAAGTGGGAGATTATAGTTCTACCTTCAACATTTCTTATTTTATTTTATTATTTTACCCTCATTCCTAACAATATGTAATGCTTGTATATATGCGAGAAATTAAGTAAAATATTATATTTAAATGTTTCTAAGCATATATATATGGTTTTAATTATGCCTATTCTGCATCTGAATATTCCAACGAAGTGGCAAAAATGGTAATCGAATTGGAAAGGTTTTAATCCGGGCGAAGTGACCAAAATGGTGAAGCGTAGTTCAAAATTGGAATAAAGTAGACTGTAGTAGGTAGTTGGAATTGGATTTCGTTGAAATTTGCAACCGACACATAAAACTGAAGATACGCACCTGGAGAACGCCGTCAGCTTCTTTTCTTACTTGAGGTTGACACTCGCGTGGTACACTCCTAGTTTTCTTGCGCGATTTACACTTATTTTATACAATTCTCGGCCGTGATTTTAAGCGTATGATAATTAAACAGATATGCGAGTCGCGAGCGTGACACAATATGTTTCCGCGTGCGGGCGTGTTCTTACTTAGACTTCTCCTTCTACCCGATTGTCGGTCGCAAGAAGGAATTAGTGGAATAAATGAAGGTATTATAGAGGAAATCTGATTCGTCGATAAGATTGACCAAAACGCGGAATATTTTAATTTGAGAAATGGCGGTAACAATGGTGATAAATGAGCACACAGTCCTTCTGACTATAAGGGGATGATTTGGCACATTAGCATCTACATCTATCTCCTATACGTTGCATTATTTCATGTTCTTAAAAATATTATAAGAATGACATTTCTATAACAAGTCATTTAATAATTTATTAGAGTTATTCGATGTGTAAAGAATATCCACAAGCAAGAATAATAAGTAAAGCAAGACTATTTTTCTATTTGTTTGTTGCACAACCTCTACCACTTTAAAATGAAATTGTATTGTATTTTGTACCAATTTAAAATGAAAATGAGATTATAAAATCCTCTAAAAATTATCACTTTTAAATTAATAAAACAAAAACGCACCACAAATTGCGTTTAAAAGTGGCCACTTATAGGAAAGAAATGCGTTGATTATGCCCCTCACACAGCAACTACCTACGGAGTAGAAGTGCAATAATGGTAGCAAAATAAGTTAAGTTAAATAAAATGTTGTCAGTAATTACTCTCAAAATATTTAGATAAAGGGATATTTCTCGGTAACTACATATGTTATAAAACACGCATGAAACACAGTAATCAATTGAAAGAAAATACAAGTTAACACCTAAATAGATGGTATGCAAGTCAACAACAAAATTGCCTATCAAAACCTATCATGATGTTGTGACACAGACACACACAGACACATACTAAAATAATGACACGTAACATGATTTCCAAGCTACTTCTCTGCTTCTTCATCTGCGTCGTACTTTACACTGCTTGAACAAGTGGTTTTAGAGTTTTCTGCTAACTTTATATACTGTAATTTAATCTTGTAATGTGGCCACATTGTTCAGTTTTAATATACTACGAAAATATTGTTCACTTTATCACCATAAGATTATTAAATGAACTTTCATTCGTCATTCAATGCATTATCTTATGAAGATGAAATATTTAAATAAGAGCTATTTTCCCCTACTGTATGATATCACAATAATTAAATTTTATAGTTTACTAAAACTTTTGCCATTGATATCGGTTTCTTTTCATACAGGGCAAAAATGTTTTTTCATAAAAGGCAACCATTTTTCATACGAGGAGAACATGTAAAATTTTTTGAAAAGGTACTACGAGTATACGAGTATATATCCAAAAACAAATTTCTTCTTCATATAAGAATTTTTTATCTACTGCTGGTTACTGGCCACTAACATTACCATTAACTTCTTGGATAATTATTTTTAGGTAAACGTAGAGCCTATACTCTTGCACTGGTACTCCAAATAACCTATCTATAATTTTATAGTTATAGTATAACTATAAACGTTGCTCTGCCCTTTCCGACGTCCATTTGCTTTCCTAAAAAAAACTGCTGAGATTAGAAATAAAAAATTGAGGGCCACTTATCGGGATAAAAACTATCTTATCTATCAAATTGGACCAAACTGCACACAGTGTGCAAAATTTCATTGAAATCAGTTCAGCAGTTTAGGAGTTCATCGCGGACAAACAATGTGACACGTAATTTTTATATATAAAGATTTATAACAGTTTTTACCCAGAGCTTCTTTCCTCTGCCAGTAGAATACATTCAGTGTACGTGTTGACTTTTGGAGAATATCTTGATCCCTTACTAACGGTTTAACAAGAAATTGATGGTAGTATCTTTCTGATAACAACTCGGTAACAATAAAAAACAATACGGATGCCAACCCGACTGCTAAGCATGAAAATTATAGTCAATATCTTGGCAATCTTTGAGGGAAGTGGAATTATAATAGGCTGTAATAATAATTTCAGTCATGGTGGCCCGTCTCAATGTAGACTAGCCATCTGCACAGGACAGTATTATAGTGCCTAAGTATATGTGCAAGCACAAATGCACTCTCTATTCAACAAAGCTCCCTGACTGCACTTGAATCATACCGATGCCTAAGTTTGTCCGAATCTGCTAATAAGTCACTTTTTTGTCAGTCTCTATCATACGCCGCACATCACGCAGATTATCGGTGAATTAGTGCGACCACGTTTAAACTCATTAAATCAGTTGTAAAGAGTGGCACGAGATAGGATTTCATTGTGAAAGGCCAATCGAAGTCTATCATAACTTTTTTGTTGACTTAAATGACATAAAAAGTCATTAAAATCATTGTACGAAAATTTTCTCGCGATAAATTTATGCTGACGTGACACAGACAATTTTCAATTTGCTGCCAAATCGTAAACAAATGCCAAATTAATAACATACATACACAATAATATTGGCAAAGAGTTCCGTTTTAAAAATTTGGACTTATTTTTTATTATATCGTTTACAAGTGGACAGTTCTAAAAACGTTCAGTGTCGCCCTCGTAGAATACGAAAATATATCTGCTATCGGTGCCTTTGCATCAAAAAGCAACTCAAGTTCTTAACACGTATTCACAATGTGACTCGTAATGAGTCTATTTATTTAAGTGCACCTATTCTAATGCACTGCATATACGAAAACAAGTGTTGCAGGGTTTTTATATCTAAATTATGTAAAATTTAAACGAAACTTTAAAGATTAACGATGAGTAACTTGAGCTTTTTCATACGGCCAGCACTAAAGGACCACGGTTCGGTCAAGTCATCACTGCCCACACAGCATGGACTAGTTGTACACTTTCGCCTTAAGTCTAAAATGAATATCGTACAAGAAGAGTTAATAACTGTACTCCAAATAAAATCACATAAGTCAAAGCATTTGACAGACAACTTGGTGTACGAATTATGGTGCAACCGATGGTGAACCGAGTCGATATATTTAAGTTTTAAGCGTTCTCATCTACAGACCTGAAATAATGTACTGCAGTACGAACAATATTTTACTTTTAATAAATATCTTTTTAATTAACGGCTCCGCGGAGAAGTGGCTTAGCAACGAGATGCAGTGCTGAGGGTCGCGGCTCGATTCCCGCACTGAATGAGTATATTCGTATGGCCTAAAAATAATTGTTCCATTTATAAAGATAAAGAATTATAATAAATAATAGCCATAAGCTGGATTGTCTTGTTATATGTAATGTAAATAGGATAGTGACGTGACATTCAAAACAAATACTTAAGTCCTTCAATATGTTACTCGTAAGGCACCATTAACGAAATCGATAATAGAACCATTGATAGCCATATCCTATCGACTACTAATCACAAGTAATAGATACAGCATTGAACGTGGTTATATACTTTAATAATATTTGTTCTTTTTTCGACTGTCCCAAAGGGACAGTAATGTTTTTGAGTGTAAGAAATGAAATGAAATATAATGAAAACTCTTAATTTACAGAGGTAAGAAATCAAAATTTCTTTAATCAAACGCCAACAAGTTTTTTAATCTACCACTGTTTCAAAATGTGGTTATTCTGTCTCGGATATGTATGTATGTGTCTGTTCTGCGTCCTAAATGGCTTGATGGATTTTAATATAAATAGGGTGTCGTTAGATTCGACTTTGTAGTAAAAGTGACATAGAGTATAAGATCTCTTTTCAGTAAGCTCAATGAGTACCGGGTTTTTATTTACTGTTCTTACCATTAGGCTTGTTAACTTTTGTGTGCGTGCAATCCAAGTTCGATTATAATAAAAATACATAAAAAACGAACAAAGAAACAACCAAATACTTTTTGTCAGAAATTTTGATATACGCGCACACGACGACTCACCAAAATTTATACTAACATATGAGAAGAAGATGAACAAACAAAGAAATATTTTGTTACTTATTAAAGCACTAATTTCAAATGATCGGTGCATATATGCTTGGAATACCTGCTTACATAGCTTTGCGTTGCTAATAAATTGAGAGTCGATTGAAATTGGATATCTAAGCCGCTCCAGCTGTGATCTAGCTTAATATAAAAACCTGTGGACTATTTATAAACTAATGATGAAAATAATAAAGAAACGATGAAAAAATACATTTGCATTCAATAACTATAATATAACTAGCTCTTACGTGATTGCTTTCGCGTAGAAACCAAAAAAAAAAACCCTGCAGATCTATAATGGTGGTCTTTGTGCAAGTAGTTCAACTATCTAAAACTACTTTGAACTTAGTTTTTTTTTGTTATTATTTCAAAAACAGTGAAAATTTTTAAAATAAATATTAAATGTACATATATTACTTCCATGTAAAAAGGTCTTAAAGGTTATAAAATCGTGTTGAAGTCGACAATTTAAAAGATAAAGATAGAGTGTAATGAACTTTATATAAAACTGAAAACAAAAATAAAATTTTGGAACCTTTTTTATAACTCCTATAGTGTATGAGATAATCATCAAAAACCTTCGATATTTTATCAGTTTTTCGATTTTACAAAAATATTGTAAGTTTTTCTGATGAAATATAGTATAGATTACTAGTGGAATTTCTCTCTATCTGTTAATAAAGTTATCACAGGTGGTTGATCCATTCCGAAGATTAGAGCCAGGAAAGACAGACAAACAATCATTTCAAACAAATAACCCTCAGAGCCTCGTGGGAATCAGTAATTTCGGTGTAAAGAGCGATTCATCATTTTTATTTATAACTATCGGCCTGTCCTGGCTTTGCTCGGGTTGAACAACTGTCTCTTTTAAATGTTAGATTTAATGAATTTTAAAACTTCTTGGTACCACATGTTTGGTTCCGTCTTTCTGATGTTTTAAAATAAATTGATTCTCTGCATTTCCTCACTTAGAGAGACCAACGATGCACCGACTGCCACCATAATTATTGTGTTACAGGAAGGTTTTTATTTTCAAATGTTACCACGCACTTTTTTAGAACTTTTCAAGAAGAACCACCACCACCGCACATTATTTTTTACGGTTTGACAAAAAATGAGATTGACTTCATTATGACGACCAGACGACAACTGTTCAGTGATGTCTCAGTGATTGCGAGGGTGAAAACCGGCAGCGATCACCGAATGGTGAGAGGCACATTGAACTTAAACGTTAAGTTGGAAAGGTCACGTCTAATGAATTCAACACTCCGTCCCCTTCGTGCTCTAATTCAAAGCTTCGAAACCAATCAGCTCGAGTTACGAAATCGGTTTCAGTGCCTAGAAGATTGCAATGCAGTGGACGATATAAATGACAAGCCCGTGAAAACTGTCCATGCGGTCGGAGCTAAGTTTTGCAAGACCCGACGCAGAATAACACAAAAACTCTCCAATCACACTCTTAATCTCAACTGAACAGATAGATCACCAAACGCATGCGGCGCGACTCACGAAACTTTAATACTGCTTGTATTGAAAAAGCGATCGAGCGGAATCAGGGCTCCAAAGTCTTTGCCAGAGATCTGTCTGCCAGAACGTGCCAACAGTCGAAGCTGAAGACCGAATGTGGCATCATCGTTTCCGAGACACCTAAGATTTTGAGCGAGATTTAGAGGTTCTATGGCCTGTTCACGTCATCGTTGGATCCAAGAGCAAATCTTATCCGACACTATTCCAATGATATTGCAGACGTAAACGAAATTATTAAAACAAAATTCTTTGATTTCGTTGAAATTTAGGCGGTGCTACAGTCCCTTTAGCGATGTCAATTTTACTGTCGCTATATCTAAGTGCTAAAGTGTTTGTTCAGTAGGTCTACGATGGCTTTCCGAGAACAAAACCAAAGATCGAAACCTATTCAATTGCAGAGAGGTGTAAGACAGGGTGACGTAATATCCCCGAAACTCTGCACCACTGCATTGGAAGACGTTTTCAAGCTACTGGACTAGAAAGGATACGGTACGGTCAATTTGAATGGCGAGTTCATCACTCACCTTCAATTTGCAAACAATATAGTCCTTATGGCAGTATCCCTGGAGGACCTAAGCACTATGCTCAATGACCTCAATAGTGTCTCCAACGGATAGGTCTTAAGATGATCATGTCACACCTATGCCGGTAGTTGTTGGGAGCACTAAGCTCGAAGTAGTTGATATGTTTACCTGCGACAAATAGTTCAACTAGATAAGACCAACCAATAGTGGCCCCGACTCCCACACCGCGACCGGCAAGCCCTCGTACCGACGAAGAGGTCGAGCGCATTGTCCGGATCTGCATGCTGCAGTGCAGGAGCATGGTTAACGCTCGGCTGGAGGCAATTTCACGGCGTCTCCCGACGGAAATCCTCAGTCCGCCTTTAGCGGCTGACACGCGGAGGACTGAAGAGCCGCCGAGACTTGCGCCTCAAAAGGGGAAGCCCGCGGAGGGTAACAAAAAGCCCCCAGTTCACTCCTTCGAGCGAACGAGCCCACGACTGCCGGGTCTAAGGGTGAAGCCTGGTCAAAAGTCGTGGGCCGCAAAAAGGCCCGCAAGGCCGCCAAGAAGGCCTCAGCAGCTGCATGCGCCCCAGGTGGAACCGCAAAGGCGGCTCCACAACCTGCGCGAAGGACTGCCAAAGGCGGTCGCATGAGACCGGGAGTGCATGTTCCACGGTCCAATGCCGTGACGATAAAGTTGTAGCCTGGAGCTGTGGAGCGTGGCGTGACGTACCAGTCGGTCATCGCCGAGGCCAAGGCCAAGATCAAATTATCAGATCTTGGCCTTCAGTCCGTCACCCTCAGGCAAGCTGCCACGGATGCGCGGCTGTTCGAGGTGGCTGATACTGTGAGCGGCAGTGCCGAAAGGCGGACGCACTGACTGCCAAGATGAGGGAAGCCCTAAACCCTGAGGACGTCCGGGTCTCCAGACCAATGAAAACCGCAGAGGTGCGGATTGCTGGCCTGGACGACTCCGTGACCTCTGAGGAGGTGGTGGCTGCCGTTGCCAGAAGCGGAGAGTGTCCGCCGGACAAGGTGCGGACTGGCGATATACGCACCGACACCACCGGACTCGGCGCGGTCTGGGTTCGGTGCCCTGTAGCGTCAGCGAAGAAGATAGCCGATAGCAGCAGATTGCTGGTAGGCTGGGTGGCGGCAAGGACCACCTCTTACAACCCCGGGCTTTGCAGTGCTTCCGGTGTCTAGAAAAAGGGCACGTCCAGGCGAAGTGCACCGCCAACATTGACCGTAGTGACCTCTGTTATCGCTGCGGCCAGCCTGGCCAAAAGGCAGCCCTGTGCACCGCGGCGCTCAACTGCAGCCTTTGTTCTGCTGCGGAAAGTCCAGCAGAGCAAAGAGTAGGCGGAGGGACCTGTGGAGCGCCTGCCAGCAAGGCCAGAAAGAAAAACGAAAAGAAGAGGAGCACTAAGCCTGCCTGGTTATCCTCGCTGCCCCTGCAGGCTAGCAGCTCCGCGGCCCACTTCCGGGCCAGGACCGTTGCCGAGGGAATGGGAAGTCAATAATAGCACAATTCCATTTACTCCGGCGCAACATCAACCACTGTGCCAGAGCTCAGGATCTCCTACTCCAGAGCATGGCAGAGTGGTCGATTAACGTGGCTGTGGTCGCCGAACCGTACTTCATTCCCGCCCGTGACAACTGGCTGGGATGCGCTGACGGTTTAGTGGCCATTATTGGCGAGAATCTGATCGACCCGTCTCGGGGCCGCGGAACGGTTGCTGCGGTCTTGGGCGGCATCGTTATTGTAGTGGCATATTTCTCCCCCAACAAGAGTCTCGCCGACTTTGAGGGTTTCCTTGTCGAGTTGTGCGCCGTCGTAGGCCGCTATCACCCTCGTTCCGTTCTGATGCTCGGGGATCTCAACGCCAAGTCATCGGCGTGGGGATCTCCAGTCACTGACCCTCGGGCGAAGTGTTAAGAGAGTGGACGGTGACGACTTGTCTGGTCGTCCTGAATCGGGGTTCGGTATTCACGTGCGTGCGGCAGCGGGGTGGGTCGAAAGTGGACGTCTCGCTTGCTAGCCCCTCTGTTGCCAGCCAAGTCCGCGACTGGCGTGTCACCGCAGAGGTGGAGACGTTGTCGGACCATCAGTATATACGGTTCGACGTCTCTGCCCAGACCGCGATCGGCCGATTCAACAACTCCGATTAACGACGGCCCGCGTTGGGCGCTTAAGCGTATCGACAGAGAACAAATTAAGGAAGCTGCCTTAGTCCACTCCTGGATCTGGGAGTCATCGACGAACGGCCCCGTCGACGTCGAAGCGGTGGCGCTATGGTTTCGCAGGGCGATGACGCAGATCTGCGACGCATCCATGCCCCGTGTCCGCCAACAGTCCGGAAAGCGCCAGGTGTACTGGTGGACCGTCGAGATCACGCAATTGCGCATAGCGTGCGTTGCGGCTTGTCGCCGGTACACCCGATACCGGAGGCGGCGTCGACGGGATTCCGCCGAGGAGGACGCGCTGTATGAGGTGTACCGCGCGTCTAAGGAGACTCTGTGGCTGGCCAACGGCGACTCAAAGTCGCGTGCCAGGGAGGAGCTGCTGGGGTCCCTAGATCGGGTTCCGTGGGGGCGCCCCTACCGTTGGGTACGGGGCAAGTTGCGTCCCTGGGTGCCTCCACTAACGCAAAGCATGCAACCCCAGTTGCTAGAGGCGGTGGTATCGGCTCTCTTCCCTGAGCGAGTGGGACACGTTCCCCTGGCGATGGCTTCGCCCTTAGCCACAGACTCTCCAGAAGAGGAGAGCACCGAAGTCCCCGAGGTGACGCAAGCAGAGACGAGAGCGGCCGTGTCGCGACTCCGGGCTAAGATCACAGCATCCGGACCCGACGGAGTTCCTGGTCGAGCTCTCGTCCTGGCTCTGAAGGAGCTAGAGCCCCAGCTGAGGGGGCACTTCACGGCATGTCTCGAGCAAAGTCAGTTCCCCAGAGTGTGGAAGGAGGGGACGTTGGTCTTGCTCAGGAAGGAAGGGCGTCCCGCGGACTCAACGTCCGCGTACCGGCCCATAGTGCTGCTCGACGAGGCGGGCAAACTTATTTAGCGTATCATCGCAGATCGCCTCGTCAGCCACTTGTGCAGAGAGGGGCCGGACCTGAACGAGAACCAGTTTGGTTTTCGTCGTGGGCGCTCCACCATAGACGCTATTACGTGCGTTAGGGCCCTGGCGGAGGAGACAATGTCCCGGGAGTGGGTGATGCTTGCGGTGTCTTTAGACATCTCCAACGCCTTCAACGCCAACCCTACCCTGGAGTTGTATCCGAGAGGCGCTGAATTACCATGGCGTGCCTCCCTACCTCCGCCGCACAATAGGGGCTTACCTTGAGGAGAGATGCGTTACGTATCGGGGATGTGACGGCGCAGGTAAGCGCGTCATGTCGTGCGGTGTTCCGCAGGGATTGGTCTTTGGACAACTCCTGTGGAACATCGGCTACGACTGGGTACTGAGAGGTGAACTCCCGTCGGGCGCTGACTTGACGTGTTATGCGGACGACACGCTCGTCACTGCCCGGGGAAGCTCGCACAGGGAAGCAGCGTTGGTTGCCACGGCTGCGGTGTCACAAGTGGTGAACGGCATTTGTGCCTGGGCCTGGAGGTGGCCCTAAAGAAGTCGGACGCCATGGTGTTCCATGGCCTTCGAGACGTGCCACCGCCGGGATCACACATCGTGGTCAGCGGAGTCCACCATGAAGTATCTGGGATTGGTGCTCGACAGCCGACGGGAATTCGGACCCCACTTCCGGCGGCTGGCGCCCAAGCTGATGGGTGCAGCAGTGGGCGCGCTTTCAACGTTGCTTCCCAACTTGGGGAGCCCGAGCGCCGCCCGTAGGGGGTTGAACGTGGGAATCGTGCAGTCCATGACCCTGTGTGGGGCCCCTGTTTTGATGGACATGACGGCCAACACTCTCGCCATTCTGCGCAATCCGCAGAGGGCGATGGCCGTCAGAGTCGTCTGCGGGTATCGCACGATTTCCTACGAGGTGGTTTACGTCCTGGCCGGATCCCCTCCCTGGGACCTAGAGGCGAAAGTACTCGCGTCATTATATCGATGGCGCAAGGAAGAGCGGGCACGGGGCTCGAGGCCGCTACAGCGGCAGATCGCGCTGCGTCGAGAGGAGCTCCGTCAGGTCTTGTTGGCGTAATGGCGGCAAAGGCTTCTGCGCCCTACCGCCGGCCTCGCTACCATCGAGGCAATCCGGCCAGTACTCGACGAGTGGCTCAGGAGAAGGCACGGCTCCCTTCGTTTAGGGTGACGCAGGTGCTGTCGGGGCATGACTGCTTCGACAAGTACCTGTGCCGCATAGACAGGGAGCCGGACGCTCGGTGCCACCACTGCGTCCATTGCGGGGAGGACACGGCGCAATACACGCTTGCCGAGTGAGTAGCTTGGGAGGAGCAGCGCCGTGTCCTCATAAATGAAGTAGGAGGCGATCTGTCGCTGCTGACTTTAGTGCGGAGGATGGTCGGTAGCGCAGAGTCGTGGAACGCGGTGGTGTCCTTCTGCGAGGACATGATGTCGCAGAAGGAAACTGCGGAACAGGAGAGGGAGATCTCGACTCCCTTCCCCAACCGCAGAAGGCGCACCGGGCGCAGGAGAAGGGCGGACAACGCCCTTTTCCGGCCCTCATGAATGGGTCCAGGGGCGAGGAACTTGGGGATGCCTCCCCTTTTCGAGTGACCCGAGGCGGAAGCGCGCGCGGGTGTCGGAACGCGCCTCTGAGGTGATGCACGGGATAGTTGAACACCTCACTACCCCGTGCAAGAGACGAGGCCCGGACAGACCGGGCCAGCACTAGTGTGTGGCTGCGGAAGAATTTGGATTCCCGCGGCCCCCCTCGCGCACGTGCGAGGGAACACCGGGGTGGTTTTAGCTGGTAAGAGTCCGGCACGCCCCTCCGCCTTTCCCCAAGCGGTGGCAGTCCACGAGGACTTCCCCCCGTAAAAAAAAAAGATAAGACCAACTTCGACCGAGAGGTAGATCGACGGATTCAACGCTGCTGGGCAGCGTACGGTAGATTTTTTTATTTTTATTTTTTATTTAAAAACTTAAATGTAACACCTTAAGGTAAAGGGTACATAGGGCGGACTTAATGCCATATGGCATTCTCTGCCAGATGCCAGATTACGACATATCTTCTCGTTTGGTATACCTCAGAACCTCAAAATTAGATTGTTCGACCAATGCATGTTGCCAGTGATGACCTACGGATCTGAGACGTAGTCCATCACTGCTCGTCGTATAAGGAAGCTCAAAGTAGCTCAACGAGCTATGGAAAGGGCTATGCTCGGCGTTTCTCTGCGTGATACACTTAAAAACGAGGATATCTGGAGTAGAACCAGAGTAACTGACATAGCCCAAAGAATTAGTATGCTGAAATGGCAATGGACAGCCATATAGCTCGAAGAACCGACAACCGATGGGGAAGGAAGGTTCTCGAGTGGCAGCCTCGTACCGGCAGGCGAAGTGTATAGTGTCCCACCACTAGATGGAATGACGACCTGGTAAGGCATGCAGGAAGTCGATAGATGCAGGTGGCTCAGTACCGTGCTTTGTGGCATTCCTTGGGGGAGGCCTTTGTTCAACAGTTGACTTGTGAAGGGCTGTAATGATGATGATGGTAATATATTATGTGCCGTACAAAACCGGGCGAATCGCTAGTTTAATATAAAATACTAGTAAAGATGCGTAAATTATTTACATAGAAACAAAACACACCTCCTTAATATTGTTATATACAATAAAACAAAATCAAAGCAAATGAGATAGAATTCATCCGATTCTTTTCCGATCCAATTTCGCATCCATAGTGTAATATATTTTATTTTTCAATTTATCACATGAGCTTTACTCAAAATGTAAAAATGTTTTCAGAATTTCGTTCTGCGGTTTCCTATACAGGGGATAAATTTTAATATTCGCGTCTCTATAAAATGCAGTTTGAATATTTCAGTTTTTGTGAAATGAATTTAATTTTTTTATTTATTATTTAAACATTTATTACCTTTAATAATATTATAAAAGAGAGTGCAAATTTTGTGAGTTTTTATATACATGGAGTGATTCAGGAGAGTAATCTCTTGAACCCCTACACCTATTGTACACAACGAACGCGAAGTGAAGATGTAGTCCTCTATTGTAGACAATATCAACAATCGTGATTCACTCCCACCGGCTTTTATATAAAAAAGTACACCAATAGCAAAAACAGATTCCAGTTAATACTTCTAACATAAAAATAAGATTATTAATTTTGATTATTATTAAAAATTGTTAATTGAATATAGTTAATTTCACTTAGACGTCGGTTGGTCTGTATGGATGTGAACAAGATATCTATCGAAAAACTGAAATTATCACTTCGATTTTTTTTATTAGCTTTAGATTTTATTCCTCAAGAAGCCTTTTGAATCTCACTATTGCAAACCATCCCGTTCTTCATTACAGCCCTTCACAAGTCCACTGCTGAACATGGCCTAGCCCAAGGAATGCCACAAATCACGGTCCCGAGACACCTGCATCAATCGACTTCCTGCGTGTCTTACCAGGTCATCACTCCATCTAGTGGAGGGATGCCCTACACTTCGTCCGCTGGTACGAGGCCGCCACTCAAGAATCTTTCTGCCCCATCGGTTGACGGTTCTTCGAGCTATATGGCCGGCCCATTGCCACTTTAGCTTACTAATCCGTTGGGCATTGTCAGTCACTCTGGTTCTACTGTGGATATCCTTATTTCTGGCCAGCAGTAAAGGATCACTTCTCAGTTCCATAGGTCATGACAGGCAACACACAATGGCTGTAATGTCTCGCTTTAAAGTTTTGAAGTATACCTTCCCGAACGCTGCCCAGCCGAGTTGAATCTGTCGTTTGACCTCTTGGTCGAAGTTGGATTTACCTAGTCAGACTATTTGTCCCAGGTAAACTACTGGTAAATGTGTGACATGAACGTTATACATGATCTATGTTTTGTCTATGTTCATCCTAAGGCCTATTAGTTGGGAGGCACTATTGAGGTTATTCAGCGATCCATTGATACCAGCGAGGTCCTCCAGCGATTCTGCTATATTGTCGGGAAATCGAAGGTAAAGGATTTACTCGCCAGTAGCTAGAAAACGTCTTCCAAAGCAGCGGTGAAGAGTTTCGGGGATATAACGTCACCCTGTCTTACACCTCTCTGCAGTTTGATTAGTTTCATACTCTGATTCTGTACTCGTATAGCTATCGTAACCCTACTGTACAAGTACTTCAGAACTTCGACATACCGACAGTCAATTTGGCACCGCTATACCACCGTCCAAATTACGATGGATCAAAGGCTTTCTCATAGTCCACATACGCAAGGCAAAGTAGCAGATTGTACGTAGGTCACTCAATATGTTTTGAGATATACAAAAAGTATTGTAGATACTATTAATATTTATTTAACATCTTTTCAAAATATTCTTCATCATGCTCTGTACAAAGTTTCATTCGCCTAAGCCAACTCTGAAAACAGTTTTGCCGGTCTTGATCTGACAGGTCAGAAATCGCTTGTTCGTAGGCGGCCATGGCTTCTTCGGCGCTTGAAAAAGACTTGCCTTTTATTTTTTCTTTGACTCTTGGGACCAAAAAGAAATCACAAGGAGCTAATTCAGGGCTGTAGGGTGGGTGACTTAGAGTTTCAACGTCAGATTCAACAATAAATGCATTTGTTGTAAGGTAGTGTAAGGCAGTTATTAACAGAGCCACGCGGCAGCTTTTGCTGTCGCACGGATGGGCCGGCTCGAACCGGGGTAGTACCACAACCTCACAGAAAACCAGCGTAAAGTAGAAGGTTTACCTCTGCCTTTCGCTTGGTGAGTGCAGGTGGCCGGAGGCCCTTTTTACTGGAAATGAGGCATTCCATATTAGTCCTCACGGGTGACAACGCATCTACATTTTGATTTGTAACAGAGGATAGATGTAGATGTCTATGGGCCGCGGCAACCACTTACCATCAGGTGGACTGTGTGCTCGATTGTCTCCCTTATCCTATAAAAATAAATAAGGCAGGTATGTGAAGAGGTGTTATCGTGATGCAGCATGATTCCCCGAAGCCTGGTCTTCTCTTGGTCTTCTCTCCCACACAGCATAATCGTAATGCATCTGTAGTATACCATTCAGAGTTGACTGTACCTACAATTTTCCAGCATTGAAGTCGAAAAATGTCCGCTCCGCGAAAAAAAAAATTGCCACCATTGTTTTGCCGACGTTACTAGGTCTTTGCAGTTTTGTCGGTAACTGTCCTTCTGAGTAGACCCATACCGATGATTGCCTTTTATTTTCCGGATCATATTGATAGATCCATGTCTCGTCACCAGTAACGATTTCTGAAATACGCCTAGCGTAGACGCATTTCATGGCACCAATCCACATGAGTCTGTTTTTCACTTTCGGAGAGCAAACGACGGACCCATCGACAACAAAGCTTCCTCACTCCAAGATATTGATGAAGGATGGTATGAATGCTCCCCGAACTAATATGCCTACAATCTTTTCGATGTCCGTATATGTGATTCGTAGGTCTTATCGCATGATTTACCCCTTTTGCATTCAGCAAACCACCTAAAAATTGTTGCGCATGATGGAGCTGAGTCCCCTAATGCTGATTTTAACCGTTGTAAACTTAATTGTTCGGTTAAACCAAATTTAAAATCATAATATATCATATCGCCCAAATGTTCACGGACGGGATCCATCGTTTGAAATGAAAAGCGCGGGAAGCGTTGTAGGAAAATTAATAGAACTTTGCTTTTTTATATTGAGCAATTGGCTTATTGAGTTTTATTTTAAATAAATTTGGTATTTAGAAACATATAACACGGGTGCGGTCCATTTTTAAATTTCGAGCATCTCAAAACTTATTGAGTGACGTACGTATCGCAAGCAATTATGTAAAAGTTAAAGTAAAGTTACAGCCTATATACTTCTCACTACTCGGCACTGGCTTCCTCTAATTTCTGAGAGGGTTTTAGTACAAGGAAGTGCCCGCCGCGCTGCCGCAATGCGTGTTGGCGAACTTCACATGTCTTGGAAATATTTTTCTTTATTTCTCAGACATGCAGCTTTCCTCACGATGATTTCCTTCACCGCCAAGCACGTGGTAAATGAGCAATTAAAATTGCAATTAACATTTTCATTGATGCCGGCGGGTGTCGAACCCGAGTTGCCCGCGTATTGTGAAATTTACGGCTAGCGCAAACCATCTGTGCCACCACGGCTTTCCAATATCAGTGTGTCACATTCAATTATGTGTTAATTGCAATTATTTTCAATTAACACATAATTGCTTATATTCATTTAAAACATATCATAATATTACATTAATTGTTAACTATGGCACTAACCACTACGGCTGCTAACTCGGCGGTAAAGGAAAAAATCGCGAGGAAACCTGAATCTCTGACAAAATTAAAAATAAGACGAGTGCAGTACATACGCCGTAGAAGTGAAACCTTCAAATGATATGAAATATAAAATAAAAATATTTCACGGCAAATGATTTATTTTTATAATCATTTTCATCCACAAGTGTGGCATAAAATATATATGAGATAGTAGTGAAATTTTATGCAAATAAATGTTACAATCCTTATTTTTAGACATATAGAGCCCAAATTTTAGTGTAACAAACCAAAAGAATATTTTATTTCGAGTAAAATTGTTTTAACAGTAGCCCCATATACTTCATTTTATAGGTAAAGTAGTTTTATCGAACAAAAACTGATTGACTCTCAAGGTAGTGCAAAAATAGCCGCTAGGTGGCCTAAATACTCTATATCTCATTATACCTCATTTTCTCGCAGGCTAAATTCCAAAGATGTATATTTGTAAGATTAGTAAAAACAGCAAGCGTGGGCGAATACTGTAAATACACAAGCTTATGGGTTCGAGATAAATGCACGATGTTCCAACAAAGTGATATTTGTCTCTTTTTAGTTTAACTTTTTCGTTTCATCGACTTACAAATCACACCGATTCTAAAGAAGTTTTTACTTCAAAAGCATTTAAACGCAGATATGTGAAGTCCGCCAACACGCATTTGCGAAGCGCGGCTTATTTTTCCTTGTCCTTAAATATAATCTCTGAAATGAGAAAAGCCTGTGGCTAGCAGTGAGATAGTATGGTCTGTTTTAATGTTTGCTTTTACACAATTGTTATGCTGAGCTTTTTTAAAGAATAAGCGTGACAAACGATTACACAGTCCATCAGATGGTAAGTGGATGTTGTGACCCATAGATATCGAGATTTCTCCTCAATCAAGTATCAAAATGCAGACGCGTTGTCACCCCTTAGCACTCGAAGTTCCTCGTTTCTAGTAAAAATGATCTCCATTCACAAAACGAAATACAGCAACATTAAGCTACTAGTTTACGCTGGTATTCTGTCAGAGTGTGGTCCCGCCACGGTCAAGCCAACTCATTCATGCTACAACCATAATATAACTGCAGCGTGGCTTTACCACGTAAAAAATGTTACCTTTACATTTTCACATTAAGCTCTATAAACCTATGTTTGTAACACTGTCAAATGTAGGTTATGTATACTATAATGCATGATAGTTTTAACTCAAATTGTTTTAATTAAATTTAAAGAATATATTACTAGCTTTTCCTGTCTTGTTGGTTGCGAGAGTTGAAAATTGCGACGCTACGTGCCCTGTATTTGCATAAAATTAAGCGCTTCGCAATTACTATGTTGTTTCTTTGCTCTTTTACCAATTTACTTTTACAATGTCATTATGCCATGCTGTTGTATAGCGAGCAATAATGTTTCCAATTAGTGCTCGTCTCGTCACGTCGAAAAAGATTCAATTGCTGATTTAAAACTAAATCTGACTGTCATACTTCAATGAATCATAAAATAATTTATTCTTTCATTAGCAATCCAGATAACCGAGAAAATGAGTATTTCAAATTCTCGCCTGACGTTTTAATATTATTTAAAGAAAATGTAGATTTTCTTTTATATTAGTAGTTTTTTCGGCCCTGGACATTATACCCTATCTCGTACAGGTGATTTTAAAATTTCTGTTAGTAATGATTGTTTATTTTAATACTCAATTGGCAAATTGTCTTTTACAGAAGACGTCATCTTTGCTTTATTTCTTCTTATAAGTTCATGTATAAGATTTTTCGTGAATCTAAAAATAAGGGCTTAATGCATCGATCACTAATAAAAAAACTAGATACACAATCAGTGACAAAAAATGGCATAACCGAATGTGCACCCATTCGAACATATGGGTGCACTTTTAATCTAGTAGCATTCGAATGCTCCGACGGTAAACATGCCTCAGTGCTCGTTCAAAAAGTTTATAAATCACACATCCAAGACGCTAAAAAAGGATGGAATTTCATATTTTCGGTAATTATTAATATTAACATTATTTAATTGTTATAACTGTATTGTAAATATTGATATTTTGTCAAGAAATCATCGTAAAAGTATTTTTAAATTAAGTCTTAATAAAATAAGTCGTCATTGTTTGAGGTATATGCGTTGATTCTGTTCCATTTGTGGAAACGCTATTGTTTATTCTTTTATTATTAAAGTATAATTGTTTTTTTTTTTTTGTTTAATGAGAGTTCTTTACTGTTTCTCTAAATATTATAGTACTCGAAACGTCAGGAATATAAAATAAGTTAATATACGCAATAAAATCCGTAAAACTAGTTTATAATTATTCAGTCTTATCTGTTTTATTTAAACATCTGTAAATATGAACATTACGTCAAAATTTGGACAATAATATTATTAGATTTTGCAAGAACTTTCTGTACTTATTTTTTATATTTAGTAACTATTATACTTAGATATAACTTGTTTGTCAAGCAATTATTTTAATTTTTTCACACAAGAAAAAGAATATATAAATAATTATGACAGTTTCAATTACTTTCATTACTAAATGAATGTGGTGCCCTATCCAAAAGCATATTTACATTCAGGTAATAACATAACCATTACACATATACACCATAGAATAGAATAGAATATGCTTTATTAAGTAGACCAATTATTTTAAACAAGTTTAAAAAAATTGTAAAATTAAAATTACAGTAACAAAAAATATTGTGCATTTCGACTCTACTCTCCTTGTCCAAGCGACGAGCTTCGGTCGTAAAATTTTATTGCTTTTTGTACGTTGTTTTGTCAATACAACTTTAGGCGTTTCACTTAAGGTTGAATTTACATTAATGTATATTTATATCAACTAGAATTACGTCAAAACATTTGGCGACAGTTTTTAGAGAACTTTTGTATGGGATTGTGCATCTAGTTTTTCATTAGTGATCGATGGCTTAATGCCATTAAATTAAAATAAAAACCTGCGGTTGCCACCACGCTTATCAAGGGTCGCAACTACGGCAAATATCTCCCCGTTAGGCAATCAAAATAGGCTGTAAAAGAGACGGTAATATGGAATTCAAAATATGCCATATTTTTAAGTAGCTCACTGCGAAATGTACTAAACGGCTTAGTTTCAACTCAGAATGTCACTAAGAAGCTGTCTCGTACAGGTGAATTTAAAATACCTGTAAATAATGTTTGTTTCGAATAGTCTCATTATACACATTAGTTTTGAGTTTCTTAAATACAAATGTTTCACAGAGTCATAACTTCTAAATTTTTTTGACAAAATAGAAAAAAAAATAGGTTTATTCTTTAAGTACTTGTCTCAAATTCTGGAATTTGAGATAATAGTCATATAATATTTTTTAATATATTTCTTTTTTATGTTACAAGGGATGCAAAACTAGTAGAGTATCATTTGGTTTATTATTTATTTTTATTTTATTATTATCATCATTACCTTTATTGGGTAGTGGACTTGGTAAGAATTGAATTGCAATTCCTTTGTAATACACAGTTTTTAATATAATACTTTTCTACACAAACATGGCAAAATTTTTTAATTCATTATTTATGAACTTTCAATTAATGACATGGGTTATTTTTTGATAAATATAAGGTACGTATGAGTAAAACATTATAATATAATATTTTGGTATACCTTATTACGTAATTCAATTTTATAATTTACCAAATTAAAGTACAGTTACATTAATTCCATTACTGCTATTGATCGATTCTAGGTTAAATAAATGTATGCCATAACATTAGACCCGCAAAAATCATTAATTACAATTTTTAATATTGTGATTCTATATTGGATTTTTTATAGAAATTATCTTTAGTATTTTAAGTTCATCTGGTGAATATTTAAGATAAAATAAGGGTTTAATACAAATAAATTAAAACGTACTTTATAACTGGCATTCAAAATTATCCTTATTTCAAATAAAGTACTACGAAATGTACTTAATGGTCTATAGTTTCAACTCGCGATGTTACAAATAAATAGAAATAAAATATTACTAGCTTTTCCTGTCTTGTTGCAAACTGCGGCGATACGTGCCCGTATTTGCATAGCAATTGAGCGCATCACACTTTCAAATGTTTCTTCGCTCTACAACGACCAAAAATCGACTCTGCCGTAGTTTTAAAGAAAGAAAATTATCATGTATTTTCAATACGCTTGATGTATCAAATTTTAATGACTCTCGTAAACAGCACGTCTGAAACTCGGTCTGTAGTTCTTAAAGAGAGTGTTATTGCCGTTCTCGAAGAACAAGACCACCGCACTTTTGCTTCACGCCTCCGGTGTACTGCCACAATTGAGGACGGAATTAATAAGCTTCTGAAGGAATTCAAGTACCAGTTTTCCATCCGCTTACAGAAGCTCCACTGTAACTCCACCTCGCCTGGGGCCTTGTCATTTTTAAAGTGCTGGAGAACAATTCTAATCTCGCTCAGACTTAGGTCCAGAATATCATGGGAATTGTGTCGAATAATTTTCGCAGTGGTAGAGCCATGTTCCAGTTATATTAGTAGTATAGTTGTAGCACGAATGGGTCTGCTCGACCGGGGAAGGACCACGCTCTCACAGAATACCAGCGTTAAATAGCAGCTTCATGCTGCTGTGTTTCGTATGGTGAGTGTAGAAAACCGGAGACCCTTTTTACTGGAAAAGAGGCATTCTATCTTAGTCCTCACGGGTGACAACGCATCTGCATTTTTATTCGCAAACGAGGATAAATGTAGAAGTCTATGGGCCACAGCAACCACTTACCATCAGGTGGACTGTGTGCTCATTTGTCACCGTATCCTATAAAAAAAATAAAACTTGCTCTTGAATCGTTACTCACACTTGCGTATGACTCCAATGATGATGTGTACAGCTACCCATAGAACCCCTCAATCTCATGCAAAATCTCAGGTGTCCCAGAAACGACGCTGCCACTCTCGGTCTTCAGCTGCGACAGTTGGCTCTTTCTGACAGACAGATCTCTAGCAAAAGACTTTAGAGTCCTGTTTCCGCTCTATCGCTTCTTCAATTCGAGCAGTATTAAAGTTGCTTAAGTCCCGCTGCATATATTATGAGATATGTCTGTTTATTTGCCTGTATGCTGTCAAATCTATTGAAAGCTGCAGCTTCATTTCCCATCTAATAGCCATAAGATTAAGAGTGTCATGGGACAGTTCTTGTTTTCTTTTGCGGCGAGTCTTGCAAAACTTAGCTCCGACAGCATGGACAGTTTCCACGAGCTTGTCATTCATATTGTACACTGCATTGCAAAATTCTAGGCACTGAAAACGGATTTGTAGCTCGAGCTGAAAGGCTTCGGGACTTTCGATTAGAGCAAGAGAGGGACGGAGTGTAGATTTCATTAGATGAGACCTCTCCAACTAAACGATTCTTTTCAGTGTGTGGGTTCCGTTGCCCTATTCCAAATTTCGCTACCTTCAGCTTACCGTACTCTCTTTTACCTAGTTTTGAGTTGAAGTCTCCCCCTTAACACCGTATATTAGGTTTTGGAGGAATACATGTCTCTAGATATAAACACAAAACATTTTCTCCACCTCCTAATCGGGATGTGCCGAGTATGGTGCGTAACCGTAGCGAATACCATTTGGTGATTTTGAGTATAAGGTCCCCGTGTAGTGGCGGGTAAGAATACTCACTACCCCATATCTTCCCGTGGGTGTTGTAAAAAGCGACAGAGGGAACCTGAGACAGAAGATGGGCAGCAGCATCTTTCTGATGACAGCGAAGCAACAATATAAAACTGCGGTGGCCAACCCGCTCGCCAAGCGTGGCAACTATAGCAATATAACTTCCACAAAAGTAACTAAGAGATGGCCCCGAGTCGTCGGCGGCCCCCCTATTCCTGGCTATGGTGGCGACCATGGTAACGGCAGGTCAGGGGGTGCTAAGAATCTCCGGTGGAGGTTGGGTTGCCACCTAAGACGACTTGAACTGGCAACATACTCGTATAATGGACGCACCCTGGGGACTGAAAACAAGATCCTGGAGCTGGAAGAAGAGATGGTCAAGTTGCGGTGGAATATTATAGAATTATCTGAGGTCCAAAGAGAGGGGGGGGACATGTTAATCCTCGAATACGGGAACTTATTCTATCACCGGGAGGGCGACCATCTGTCCCAAGGAAGTGTCGGATTTATCGTCCACAAGTCTATCGTTAACAAAGTTGTAAAGATTCTTAGAAGATTAAGGTACGCAATCCTCGTCGACATACTCCCAGTATGTCGACGAGGATTGCGTACCTTATACTCAGAATCACCAAAGAGTATTCGCTGAAGGTCTTACATCTTTACGCACTAACCTCGGCACAACCCGACAAGGAGGTGGAGGAAATGTATGAGAATATATCTAGAGCCATGCATTCTTCCAAAACCCACTATAAAGTGTTAATGGGAGACTTCAACACAAAACTAGGCACAAGAGAGAACAGTGAGCTGAAAGTAGGGAAATTTGGAATAAGGCAACGGAACCCTAGGGCCCATCAGCTGGCAGACTTCATGGAGAAAGAGAGACTCTTTATGATGAACTCCTTCTTATAGAAGCGGCCCCACAGGATGTGAACCTGGTCGAACCCCGACTGTTCGACAAAAAATGAGATTGACTTAATTAATGACCAGACGACAACTCTTCAGTGATGTCTCAGGAATCGCGAGGGTGAAAACCGGCAGCGGTCACTGAATGGTGAGAAGCACACTGAACCTAAACGTTAAGTTGGAGAGGTCACGTCTAATGAAGTCAACAAAGGGGGACTGGCCCCTCGTGCTCTAATCCAAAGTCCCGAAACCTTTCAGCTAGAGCTACGAAACTGTTTTCAGTGCCTAGAAGATTGCAATGCAGTGGACTATATGAATGACATGCTCGTGGAAACTGGCCACGCGGTCGGAGCTAAGTTTTGCAAGACCCGCCGCAGAAGAACACAAAAACTCTCCGATCACACTCTTAATCTCATGGCTTTTAGACGCGATATGTGAACAGACAGATCTCCAAACGTATGCGTCTGGACTAACGCAACATTTTTACAGCTCGTATTAAAGAAGCGATTGTGCTGAACCAGGGCTCCAAAGTCTTTGCTAGAGATCTGTCTGCCAGAAAGAGCCAACTGTTGAAGCTGAAGACCGAGTGTGGCAGCATCGTTTTCGGGACACCTGAGATTTTGAGTGAGATTGAGAGGTTCTATGAAAGGCTTTGCACGTCATCGTTGGAGCCACACGAAAGTGTGAGTAACGAATGAAGAGCGAGTCTTATCCGACTCTATTCCGATGATATCCCGTACGTCTGTCTATGCGAAATTAGAATGGCTCTCCAGCACCTTAATAACGATAAGTCCCCGGGCGAGGATGGAATTACAGCGGGGCTTCTGAAAGCGAGTGGAAAACCGGTACTTGATGTCCTTTAGAAGCTCTTAAATTCCGTCCTCCATGGTGGCACTGCTCCGGAGTCGTGGAGCAGAAGTATGGTGGTCTTGTTCTTCAAAAAAGGCGACAACGCTCTCTTGAAGAACTACAGACCGATTTCCCTTCTGAGCCGCGTCTACGTGCTGTTTTCGAGAGTCATTACGAATCGTCTCGCGCGCAGACTTAACGACTTCCAACCTCCCGAACAAGCCGGTTTCCGAAAGGGCTTTAGCACCATAGATCACATGCATACCCTTCGGCAAATTATACAGAAGTCCGAGGAGTACAACTTGCCACTATGGCTGTCCGAGTTCAGAACCAGAGTACGAAACCTATCCAATTGCAGAGAGGTGTAAGACAGGGTGACGTTATATCCCCGAAACTCTTCACCGCTGCATTGGAATACGTTTTCAAGCTTCTGGACTGGAAAGGATACGGTATTAACATCAATGGCGAGTACATCACTCACCTTCGATTTGCCGACGATATAGTCCTAATGGTAGAATCGCTGGAGGACCTAAGCGCTATGCTCAATGACCTAAATAGTGTATCCCAACGGATAGGTCTTAAGATGAACATGGACAAAAAATATCATGTTTAATGTCCATGTCACACCTATACCGGTAGTTGTTGGGAGCACTAAGCTCGAAGTTGTTGACGAGTATGTTTATCTGGGACAAATAGTCCGACTAAGTAAGTCCAATTTCAGCCGAGAGTTCAATTTACGGATTGAACTCGGTTGTGCAGCGTTCGGGAAATTACGGCACATCTTCTCGTCAGGTATACCTCAAAACTTGAAAACGAGACTGTACAATCAGTCCGTGTTGCCAGTGATGACCTATGGTACTGAGACGTAGTCCTTTACTGCTGGCCGGATGAGGAAGCTCAAGGTCGCTGAACGAGCTATGGAGAGGGCTGTTCTCTGAGTTTCTCTGCGTGATAAACTTAGAAATGAGGATATCCGCAGTAGAACCGGAGTGACCGACATAGCTCAACGGATTAGTAAGCTGAAGTGGCAATGGGCATAGGTGGCTCAGGACGTGCTTTGTGGCATTCCTTGCGGGAGGCCTATGTTCAGCAGTAGCCTTGTGAAGTGCTGTAATGATGATGAATGATGAATATAAGGTACGCAACCCTTGTCGACACACACAAACTTTACAACGTTGGTAACGAGAAACTTGTGGACGATAAATCTGACACCTCCTTGGGACATATGGTCGCCCTCCCGGTGATAGAACAAGTTGCCTGATTCGAGGATTACCGTATCCTCTCCCTTTCTTCGGACTTCGGATATTCCTATAATATTCCAGCGAAACTTGTCTATCTCTTCTTCCAGCTCCAGGATCTTTTCGTCAGTTCTCAGGGTGCGTGCGTTATAAGTTGCCAGGTCGAGAACGATCTAACCGACTTTCTGGGTCTTTTATCGAGAAAAGCCATGTTAGCAGTTTCTGGTCAGTTATAATTTTAAATTTTCTACCACACAAATAGGGTCTAAAATGTTTGACTTCCCAAACGATAGCTAAAAAGTCTCTTTCTATAGTGGAATGTTGGATTCAGTTTTATTGATTGTTTGAGATGCACATGCTATAGGCAAGTCCTTGGCTATTTCGGCTTGCAATAGCACAACACATAAAGCGTTTATCGAAACGTCAATGGTTAGTATGAATTTCTTTGTGAAGTTAGGATATTGTAAGATTGGAGGGTTAGTAAGAAGATGTTTACATTCATTGAAGGATTGATGTTGGTTTTTAGCCCATATGAAAGCAGTGTGCTTTTTAAGAAGGCTTGTTAAAGGTTTAGTGAGTTTACTAAAGTTAGGAATAAACCGAGGGTAGTATCCCGTAAAACCTAGAAATGTTTTTATATACTTACACTTCTGGAATGCTAATTACCATATCGTATTTGTTTGTATTTACACAAGTGATAATAAATGAGTTGTTTTTGATTTCGATTAATGCATTGGGAATAACAATACCGTTACCTTTTATTTGATTTCGTATTTTGAATTTATATTGCTTGTTCTACACATAATTACACTCTCAGAGCGGCTAGAAAGGAATTGGTTATTAGAGTCGATGAGTCCTCTATGAGAAATGTGACTGGTTTGTCTTCTATGTGAAAAGTGCAGTGTAAGAGGTTATCGGGTGGTACATCATTTAAGGTGGATATGGCAAAATATTTTGTATTAGATTTGGATTTAGGATGTTTTGATTTAGGCTTTTTAGTTTTAGGTTTTGATTTTAAACGTGGTTTATTGGAAACAGTGGAAGAAGTAGATGTATAAGGTGCTGTGGACTTGATGGAATCAGTGGATATAGTAGATGTAGTGGTCCTGAAAGAATCAGTGGATATAGTAGGTGCAGTGATTTTGAAAGAGTAAGTAGATGTAGTAGAAATAGTAATAATAGAGTCAGTGGATGTAATAGAAATAGTAATAATAGAGTCAGTGGATGTAAAAAGAATAATAAGCTTTGGAAAACCAAGGGTTTAGGGCAGGCTAACCTGTTCGTAGATTTCCGTTTGAGAAATAGAATTTGTGAGTTCTGATTGATGTGTAGTAACTAAGTCGCTAAGAAAGTCAGGAATTGCATATGCGTTGCCGGCCTTTTAAAAAGGAGTACGCTCTTTTCTTGAAGGACGCTAAGTCGTATCGGTCCGGAAAAATTGCTAATGGTAATCGATTCCACAAGGAAGTCGTGCGAGGAAGAAAACATCTTCTAAATCGCACAGTGGTGGACCGACAATCATCCATATGGTGTGGGTGGAATCGAGAGTACTGCCGCGATGTGCGTTCGTGAAATTTGGCGGCTGGGATTAATCCGAACAATTCCTCAGAGCACTCCCCGTGGTAAATGCAAAAGAAAATGCAAAGAGATGCAACATCTCTTCGCAGCGCTAATGAGTCGAGCCGATCGAAAAGGACTCGGTCGTCAACGATTCGAGCCACTCTGCGCTGGATGCGTTTAAGTGGAAGGAGCTGGCACTGGGGAGCCCCAGCCCAGAAATGGGAACAGTATTCCATGTGAGGCCGAACCTGCGCCTTGTAAAGTTGCAGGCGTTGTGCCGGCATGAAATACTGTCCCATCACGCCAAGCTTTTTATAGGCCAATTTGGCTTTCTATTCCAAATGACAATGAAACTGCTCGTCACTCGATATGTCGACGCCAAGCATTCCAATACTGGCTGAGGCAACAAGAGGAGTACCTTAAAACTGAGGCGATACGACAAAGGGATTCTTTTTAGCGGTAAACGCGCAAATTTGTGTCTTCTCAGGATTAAACTGGACTAAATTTAGTTGCCCCCAATCCCAGACTTTGTTGAGCAAAGACTCGACTTCAGACACAAGTTTGTTCCGGTACTCAGCGAAGTTTTCCCGAGAAATATTGGCACGGCCGGTGTATAAAGCATCACCCGTGCTGTCATCCGCATAGCACTGAATGTTACCAGTCAGCAACATATCATTGATATGCAGAAGAAACAGCGTTGGTGATGGCACGCAGCCTTGTGGAACACCAGCGTTAATAGGCTTGTAGTCGGAGCATGCAGCATCTACAACGACCTTGATGCTCCGTTCTGCAAGAAAGCTTGTGATCCAATTGCACAATTTCTCGGGAAGCCCATAGGAAGGGAGCTTCGAAAGAAGCGCTTTGTGCCAAACCCGATCGAAGGCCTTCGCAATGTCCAAACTAACGGCCAAAGCCTCCCTCTTGGACTCTACTGCCTCCGCCTATGTATGAGTTAAGTAGACCAGAAGATCACCAGCTGATCGACCCCGACGAAAATCGTATTGACTGTCACTAATCAGCAGGTGGTCCTCAAGGTACCGCATAAGGTGGTAGTTTATAACGGATTCCATTATTTTGGAGAACAAGGGGGTGATGGCAATAGGCCTGTTGTTGGACTGGTCTGAGCGGTCGCCTTTTTTAGGGATCGGGTGGACAAAAGCTGTATTCCATGATTTCGAGACTACGCCTAGGGAGTAGGAGTATCGGAAGAGACGCGTTAGAACCGGTGCCAACTCTAGAGCACACGTCCTCAGCACAATTGGGGGATTCCATCAGGCCCACTCGACTTGTGGATGTCCAGGGAGAGGAGTGCTCTCCGAAACGAGCGCTATGAGAACCGCACATCCGGTATGGAGCACTCACACCGCAGGATTTTCGGCGGTGTGGGAACCCACCGCCGACCATCCCGCAATCAACAGCCGCAATCAATAGTCGAGTTGGACGCAAAAAGGGAGCCTAAAAAGTCGGCTTTCTCTTTTGCAGTGTGGACCAGTGAGTCATCCTCTCTGTGCAGAGATGGTATTGATGGCTTACAGGAATTCCCTTGGACAGTCTTGGCGAGAGACTATGCATTCTAGCACGGGTTCCCGAAGGCGAACTAGTTTCTCGCCAATTCTGTCTATGTGCTCTGACTTTGCCTTGGCAATAACTCTTTTGAAGAACCTGGAGGCGAAGTTATACTTCTTTTTAAGTATTTTATTTATTTATTTATTCTTTTTTGCAATAAATATTTGTACAAAAGGCGAGCTGGTGTTTATGTCCCGAGTCGCCGAAGCCGTAGCCCAGGCTTGATAACACTCCTGCTTACTGCGTAATGCAGTTTTATAGGAGCGACCAAACCAAGGCTGAGATCTGCCTCCGATGGGTACCAGAGATGATGGAATAAATAGTTCCATTCCCTGTAGCACCTCATCAGTGATAGAATCCGCGTAGGCGATGTAACCAGTTGTGTCAGACCATATGCCAAGGCAAAATTATAAACAGATCTCCCCGCATGATGGGTTAAACGTGAACCGAGCCATTCCGCGTGGTGGGCGTTAAAATCGCTAACGATCACGATCTCTTCGGATGGGAACTGTTGTAGCAAGGAATCTGTAGCAGTCTGGACGTGGTTGATGAGTCGGTTTGTTTCGGCATTACCGTTATGGGACCTACAGAGGCACCCGTAGACGCGCGGATGGTCGTCGCTGTCTACGCGTAGCCAAAGGATGGACAGATCCGAACCTTCAAGACTGCCGAGGCGTCGAGAACAGATGTCCTCTCTGACGTACACGCAAACTCCAGCCCGAGGCACAAAGGAGTGCTCCAATTTGTACCCCGGGTAGGAGAGATACAAAGTATCAGCCGGAGGGGACACCTGCGTGTCGGTCAGAAAGAGCAAGGCATCGAGATGGTAGTGGACGGCGTTTAGGTTCGAGTGAAGTCCCCTGCTGTTGCAGAAATTCACGGATAGCGTGGCAGGGGTCGCCTTAGTCTTGTTGCTCAGTTTTCCCCGAGCAGTTTATTGTGTTGAGCGGAATTTTGCCCCCTTCCTACCCCCGCATACGCGGGGCAGCCTGAGCACCCACGTTCAGGAGTGAAATAGCATGGTCGTGGATGCTCGGCGAGGGATTCTCCAGGGGTGCTGGTACCCCCCTGGGGTAGTCTATGATGTAATCCCGCTACCATGTTGATGGGGGGAGTGGGGAATTGGGCCTCCGGTCACCTGCACTCACCAAAAGAAACGCGGAAGCAGAGCTTCCACTTCACGCCGGTATTCTGTGAGGTCGTGGTAGTAACCCGGCTCGAGCCGGCCCATACGTGCAACAGCAAAAGCTGCTGCGTGGTTCTACAACCGTTATCGTCCAACCTAATAACGTCTTATCGCATATTTCAGCGTTTAACTTTTCAATTGTTTTAGAGCGACAAAGGTAGACTCTGTGCAACTATTCGGTTAACGTTTCTGTAGGTTTTTGAAACATGGATTGCAGTTCAAGGTTAAGGTGTGCTATGATTTTAACGTTAGAGAATTTTTCAATAAGGAATGTTCTTAAACCGGTCCATGAGGCGTGTTTTTACAGTGAACTTCTACCGCACCCGAACCTGTGACATTGTTTAACGAGTATACTAAAAGTACTGAGTTCTGGTCCGCTGACCTTATGCTGAAAGCTGAATTGCATGACTTATCGAATCTGTAAACTTGGTCGTTATAATCTGTGTCGAATGAGGGAATTAATTTAAGTAATTTAGTGATGTCTAAGGGTTCTTTTGAGATTGTTTGACACAGGCAATAAAATAATTGATATAATAGTATAGTACAATATAGTAGTATAAAATAGAATAATATGATTATATTTAAAGAAAATTAATGTGAATGAGGTGGTAGATGTAGGAAAATATTTTGGTAAAAATGGAAAAATAGTAATTCGAGCAAACGAGTTTAACCACTTACTACAGTAACAATAAAATGTGGAGCTGCACGGTTCGGCGAAATTCTTCAAAAGCCTTCAGCTACCGTACGTAGTGTTTTTGTTGGGCGATGCTGTCCCGTCGAATTTGGTACGTTTTAACTTCGTCTTTATGCGATTTAATAATTAAACATACATTTAATCACACCTCTATCCCGTAGGCGTAGGCAGAGACCACTTCTTTCCAATCGTTCAACATAAGGATCGTCCCCCACCCAAAATAAAGTGGCATTTGTTGCATAAGGAGGGGTATGCAAGTGAATTTAGAGAGCTAGTTGTAAACAAGATGATAGAGATGGGTGATATGGAAGGAATGAGTGTGAATGAGTGCTGGAAGGAAATGGCTGATTGTATCCGAAGTGTGGCAAGGAAGGTGTTAGGAGAAACAAAAGGGAAGCGTATGATAGATAAGGATGGGTGGTGGTGGAGTGAAAGTATTAGAGAAGTTTTGAGAGAAAAGAAAAATGCCTTTAAAGAATGGCAGAGCGTAGAAGACCAGAATGAATCCATAAAAGAAAGTAAGAGAGGGGCGTATAAAGAATGTAAGAAGAGAGCGAAGAAGGAAGTTGCTATTTGTAGGGCAGAGGCGCACAATAAATTATATCGGTCCCTTGAAAGCCCCGAAGGTCAAAAACGACTTTTTCAAATTGCAAGAGCGAGAGAAAGGAATGGAAGAGATGTTTCACATGTAAAATGTATAAAAGATGATTCCGGAAGGATTTTGACTGACGATGAAAGTATAAAGAAGCGATGGAAGGAGTATTTTGAGAAATTGATGAATGAGGAGAATGAATGGAATGGTATGCTTGAAAACCCACCAGTGAATATGGGCTTAGTGAGAGAAATTAGTGTGGAAGAAGTAAAAATGGCTGTTAGGAATATGAAGAATGGGAAGGCGGTCGGCCCAGATGGAATACCAGTAGAAGTGTGGAAGTTGCTGAGGGCGGATGGATGGAAGTGGTTGAGTTTATTTTTCGGTAAATTGTTGCAGGAAGAACAAATACCTGAGGAATGGTGCAGTAGTATACTGGTTCCCATTTTTAAAAACAAAGGAGACGTTCAAAACTGCAGCAGTTACCGGGGAATAAAGCTCATGTCACATACGATGAAAGTCTGGGAAAGAATAATAGAGAGAAGAATGAGAGAAGAGTGTGAGATAACACAAAACCAGTTCGGATTCATGCCCGGTCGAGGTACGACAGATGCCATTTTCGCATTACGCCAATTGTGCGAAAAGTACAAGCGCGTGCATAAAGATCTGCACATGGTTTTTGTCGACCTTGAAAAGGCGTACGATCGGGTTCCCCGTGAGGTCTTGTGGTGGGCGTTGAAGATGAAAGGTATGCCTGGGAAGTATGTGAGGTTGGTCCGTGCTATGTACAGAGCATCCCGTACATGTGTACGATCTGCCGCGGGAACTACGGGCAGTATCGATGTGGCGGTAGGGCTGCACCAAGGGTCGGCACTGAGCCCTTACCTCTTCCTACTGATTATGGACGCTTTGACGTCGGACCTGCAGGATGAGGCACCCTGGTGCATGCTCTTTGCCGATGACATCGTGCTTGTCGGGGAAGAAGGCATCGAGGTACAGAGCAGACTGACGGGGTGGCAACGGAGGCTGGAAAGTGTTGGCTTGAAGATCAGCAGATACAAAACCGAATATCTGTGCTGTGATTTCGGCGGTCTTTCCAGTCCTGTACCCATGTCGTTGGATGGCGCTATACTGCCTATCTGCTCAGATGTCAAGTACCTCGGTTCCCTCATTCAAGGCGACGGCGGAATAGATAGAGCTGTGCAGCATAGGATTAACGCAGGGTGGATGAAATGGCGACAGGTCACAGCCACAACGTGCGATCCCCGAATGCCAATAAGGCTGAAGGGGAAAATTTACAAATCGATCATCCGACCTGTCGTCATGTATGGAAGTGAATGCTGGGCCGTCAAAAAGAAGGATGAAAATAGACTGCATGCGAATGAAATGAGAATGTTACGATGGATGTGTGGTGTGACAAGGATGGATAAGATAAGGAATGAGTATATAAGAGGAAGCCTGAAAGTAGCGCCAGTGGTAGAAAAGGTGAGAGGAAGCAGATTGGCATGGTTTGGGCATGTGATGCGGAGGAATGAAAGTCATGTCACAAAACGAGTGTTGAATATGAATGTGGAGGGACACACGGGCAGAGGAAGGCCGAATAAAAGATGGATCGATTGTGTGAAGAGTGATATGAGAATGAAAGGAGTAAGTATGGAAATGACGGCTGATAGAGAGGAATGGAACAAAAAGATTTACTGCGCCGACCCCAGATAATGGGAAATGGTTTAGAGAATGATGATGATATGCTCTTCGGTTTAGGGTACTCTTGACCAGGCCTTTCTTCAAGACGTCCCTGGTCTAGAAACGTCCGCCTAGGTCTACCCCTTCCAACGCTGTCATTCACACTCGTCTTATACACCTTTTTCGTCAATCGTTCTTCATTCATTCTCTCGACATGGCCAAACCATCTCAGCATACCTTCTCAATTTTTGTCACTACATCTTCTTTCAGACCACAACGTTTCCTTATCTCACTATTTCTTATCCTGTCACTAATTTAACTCCTATCATACTTCTTAACGCTCTCATCTCAACTGCATTTATTCTGCTTTCATGTTTTTTTTTGGGTGACATACGAGCACACAGTCCACCTGATGGTAAGTGGTTGCTGCGGCCCATAGATATCTACATCTATCCTCTGTTACAAATCAAAATGTAGATGCGTTGTCACCCGTGAGGACTAAGATGGAATGCCTCATTTCCAGTAAAAAGGGCCTCCGGCCACCTGCACTCACCGAGCAAAACGCAGAGGTAAACCTCTACTTCACGCTGGTTTTCTGTAAGGTCGTGGTACCACCCCGGTTCGAGCCGACCCATCCGTGCGACAGCAAAACCTGCCGCGTGGCTCTACCACTGTTAAAACTTCTGCCATACCCAACTTTCACTTCCGTACATGAGTGTCAGAACCAATACCCCCTCGTGCACAGCAAACGAGCCTTGTTAGACACCTTCCGACTGCTCATAAAGGAGTGCAAAGCTCCATTCACCATATTTCCTGCATTTATTCTTCTTTCGATATCACTCTCACACTTTCCATCTCTCGTAAACTTTGAACCCAGCTACACAAACTCCATCACCTGTTCAATTTGTTCATCTCTAATCACGATATTGCAGTCAGTCACTGCTTCATCTCTTTCAAACACCATTAATTTCAGCTTCTTTAAATTCATCTTCATTCCCTTTCTAACAAAAGCTCCACTCATAGTAGTTACCATCTCCTGCAACTCTTCGGCCGAAGACGCAAGTAGTACTTGGTCATCAGCATAGAGAAAATATTTGGCGAGTAACTCATTCATTCTCAACCCACTTTCATTGTCTTTTAAATCTGTCAAGCAATTGTCCGTGAACAGATTAAACAGCCACGGTGACGCTACACATCCCTGTCTAACACCTTTTTCGATATTAAACCATTCAGTGTATGTCCCGTTTATTCTTACACAAGCTCTAGAATCCCTATAAAGAGATTGCAATGTTCGTATGAGGATACTGCTCATACCGTTCACGGACAGTGCTGACCGAAATTCATTCCTCACCACTCTATCATAGGCCTTATCTAGATCCACGAACCCGCAAAAGACCTTCTTGTTTTTAGCCAAACACTTTTCGGCTATGCAACGCAAGGAAAAGACCTGATCCGTACATCCCATTCCCTTTCTAAATCCCGCTTGTGCATCCCATACTTTTTCGTCTGTTTTATTCACAACCCTTTCAATCAACACTTTTGCATACAATTTACCGACGACGCTGAGAAGGCTTATACCGCGGTAATTTATGCAGTCCTGCCGTGACCCTTTTCCCTTGATTGGTACGATTACGGCTTTGCACCAGTCTCCCGGTACTTGCCTATTTCGCCAGCATAAATTGAAAAGGCGGTACAGCTGACTAGCCACTACGCCCTGTCCCTCAGCATCTCGACGGTAATCCTGTCATACCCTGCAGCCTTACCTAATCTCATACTTTTCAACGCTTTCACTATATCATCCATGCTTATCTCACTTTCATCAACATTTATATTAGTTTCCATGGAAGGTGCCGGATGCTGTACCTCCACTTCCTCTCTTTCAAACAAACTTTCAAAATACTCTTTCCATCTTTTTAACACACTTTCTTCTCCTTTTATAATGCTCCCATCTTGACTCCTGATTGTACTCAACTCAGCTCTATTTTAAAAATAAATTTATTTAATACTTTTAAACTAACTTAAAATATATTTGTTGATAAAGAGAACTTCGAATGGAGTTATATTGAGGGATCGAAAGATTTGGTTAAAATAGTGTAGGAAGCTAGTAGGTGGGGGTAAAGGTAGGGTAACGACATTGTTCTTGGTGTTATCGTTTATTCATTGTAAGATACAATTAAGAATGTTCAGCTATAAAAATTAGCATTAAATATTACAATATAGTTAGTTTGGCTTTTAAGAAAGTAAAAAATGTGATTTAGATTTTAAGGAAATAAACATTATAAAGTATACAGGTCTTATAACATAAAGTACATAGTATCTTATGACAAAACATTAGTTTGGCTTCTAAGAAAGTAATTTAGCTTTTAAGTAAATCAACAATATAAAGTATACAGGACTTATAACATAGTATAAAGTAAATAGTATATATGACATAACACAGCACCCACCATTACATCAGATTTGATAAACCACAAATCCTCGCAAAGAACTTCGATTTCTTCCAAGGATTAATCGTGAGGCTATTGAAATTAATAAACATCCTCCTTTCAATAGAGAAGGAGGCCAGATACTACCATCTCCTTGGGATCCTGTATTTAATAAAGTTAAAACTAAACCCAAGCACAATACTACAAGACTTCAAGACGCAGTAAGTCTTAGTAACAGCTCGGAGTCAGTAAAGTTGTCGGTATTTCAGCCCCGTGCCTCGGAAAGCACTTAAAGCCGTTGGTCCTGTGCTTGATCTCTCTGCGGTCGTGTTGAATTACTGTCCCATCGGACTATAAGAATGAGGGAAGTTTAGTCTTTCTTCAGACTTAATAATATTTATTATCAATAATATTATGTTATCAGGGAGATGTTGTTGAACCCTCCCTTGCCACCTTTTGCGTTGCTCGGGCTCTTGGATGCTCTTACGCTACCACTATATGACATGACATGGAGTGAGCACACCTTGAAAGGAGGCATTTAATCATGCTGGCTTAAATTTGTTTTTCTCGGCACGCACGCCCCGCACGCGGATCTGTCCTCATGATACCGTATTAACCTAAGTTGTTCAGGTGTTTAAGTACGACTGGTCGGTGGTTGTAAATGCGGCTCCTCATCATGACGTCCTTGGTTTTGATCCCGGGTCGAGGCAAATAAATTAGTAATTGAGTTTTTCTATCAAGTAATATTCAGTAGCAGCCCGGATTCGGAAAGTTGGCGATATTTCACCCCCGTGCCACGAAAAGCAGTTAAAGCCGTTAGTACTGTGCCTGATCTCCCTCCGGTCGTGTCGAATCACCGTCCCAAATAGATACTTGTACACAGTTATTCGAGCAAAGATGTTTGCGCACACACTCGTACTCTATAATTTTGTCCTGCCTCCGTCTAGCATCCGTTGACACTGGTCGCTGTGACTGAAATTCTGTTTGGAAGCCAGTAATTGTTACTATAATGTTTAATTATATATTTTTTTGTTTTTTTTTTGTCAATGTTTGATACTATAAAACATATATTTCATTGTAATTGCTTGATTACTCTAAATGTATTTTCATAAGTTTGCACCAATATTATTGAAGTTATAAGATATCCAATTTACGATCAAAATGTCTTATAAACGTTTGCTTAAGATCACGAGTTGACCGCCATTATGGTTGACTTATTGTATTTGTTCGTAAAGTGTTACCGAATTCGAGGTTAGCAAACAACTTTTAAGTTTGTTATAAGTTCTATTCTTGCAATCAACCCATTGTATATTATTTTAGCAAAATATTGTTTATTATATAAAGGTTTTAAAGATGACTGCTGAGTGTCCTAGTGCTTACCGTTATTTTACAATATGCGATGGCCTGGGTTTGGTTCCCGCCGACACGAATGAAGAAAATAATTGCGACTTTAAGTGATTTTACGTAATATGTTATGCAGAATCAAGTGTTTCGAGGACGTATAAAGCCCACGCATTGAAGTTTCGCGGCAGTCAAATTGATCCACAATGCTCATTACTCAGAGATACGTATCTGGAGCGTACACCCCTTCACAAACAACTTTTTTAACCCCACTTTCATTCGTATCCACAGCAGCCTTGGGCTTACACATTCATACTCTTTCACACATTGACCCATTCTTTCTGAAAGGATGACACCGACTCCCTGGCATGCCCGCTCGGTCTCGTCTACTCCAGACTAGTAAGCGGTATACATGTCATGTGCAGTGACATCTCTTCCCTTTCGTTTCGTCTCATTCACACATAACACATCTATTCCTCTATCATTCATCATTTCGCATACTTCATCTATCTTATCATTCATTGCTCTAAATACATTCAGCGTAGCCAGACGGGCCTCCGCAATCCACTTTTCGCCCCTCCGGGAGACAGGACGTAACGGGTGGTGAACCTCGTCGCCGGTTTTTCTCCCGGAGATTCTTCGCACCCCTTTTATTTTTAAATTCCTTTTAGAATTTTATGTTTTCGTACTACGAGTTTTCACCACTTCATTGGCTGACTGGTATAAAATGTCTAAATGTTCGGAGTGAACCCTTTAGTCTTTTGTTTGCAATAAAGATTAAAAATAAAATAAATGTATACAGCCTACATACATGTATACTATTCAGATATACTACTGTGAAGGCCTTTCTACACATTTCTGAGTAATGAGCATTGTGGATCAATTTGACTGCCGCGAAACTTCAATGCGTGGGCTTTATACGTCCTCGAAACACTTGATTCTGCATAACATATTACGTAAAATCACTTAAAGTCGCAATTATTTTCTTCATTCGTGTCGGCGGGAACCAAACCCAGGCCATCGCATATTGTAAAATAACGGTAAGCACTAGGACACTCAGCAGTCATCTTTAAAACCTTTATATAATAAACAATATTTTGCTAAAATAATATACAATGGGTTGATTGCAAGAATAGAACTTATAACAAACTTAAAAGTTGTTTGCTAACCTCGAATTCGGTAACACTTTACGAACAAATACAATAAGTCAACCATAATGGCGGTCAACTCGTGATCTTAAGCAAACGTTTATAAGACATTTTGATCGTAAATTGGATATCTTATAACTTCAATAATATTGGTGCAAACTTATGAAAATACATTTAGAGTAATCAAGCAATTACAATGAAATATATGTTTTATAGTATCAAACATTGACAAAAAAAAACAAAAAAATATATAATTAAACATTATAGTAACAATTACTGGCTTCCAAACAGAATTTCAGTCACAGCGACCAGTGTCAACGGATGCTAGACGGAGGCAGGACAAAATTATAGAGCACGAGTGTGTGCGCAAACATCTTTGCTCGAATAACTGTGTACAAGTATCTATTTGGGACGGTGATTCGACACGACCGGAGGGAGATCAGGCACAGTACTAACGGCTTTAACTGCTTTTCGTGGCACGGGGGTGAAATATCGCCAACTTTCCGAATCCGGGCTGCTACTGAATATTACTTGATAGAAAAACTCAATTACTAATTTATTTGCCTCGACCCGGGATCAAAACCAAGGACGTCATGATGAGGAGCCGCATTTACAACCACCGACCAGTCGTACTTAAACACCTGAACAACTTAGGTTAATACGGTATCATGAGGACAGATCCGCGTGCGGGGCGTGCGTGCCGAGAAAAACAAATTTAAGCCAGCATGATTAAATGCCTCCTTTCAAGGTGTGCTCACTCCATGTCATGTCATATAGTGGTAGCGTAAGAGCATCCAAGAGCCCGAGCAACGCAAAAGGTGGCAAGGGAGGGTTCAACAACATCTCCCTGATAACATAATATTATTGATAATAAATATTATTAAGTCTGAAGAAAGACTAAACTTCCCTCATTCTTATAGTCCGATGGGACAGTAATTCAACACGACCGCAGAGAGATCAAGCACAGGACCAACGGCTTTAAGTGCTTTCCGAGGCACGGGGCTGAAATACCGACAACTTTACTGACTCCGAGCTGTTACTAAGACTTACTGCGTCTTGAAGTCTTGTAGTATTGTGCTTGGGTTTAGTTTTAACTTTATTAAATACAGGATCCCAAGGAGATGGTAGTATCTGGCCTCCTTCTCTATTGAAAGGAGGATGTTTATTAATTTCAATAGCCTCACGATTAATCCTTGGAAGAAATCGAAGTTCTTTGCGAGGATTTGTGGTTTATCAAATCTGATGTAATGGTGGGTGCTGTGTTATGTCATATATACTATTTACTTTATACTATGTTATAAGTCCTGTATACTTTATATTGTTGATTTACTTAAAAGCTAAATTACTTTCTTAGAAGCCAAACTAATGTTTTGTCATAAGATACTATGTACTTTATGTTATAAGACCTGTATACTTTATAATGTTTATTTCCTTAAAATCTAAATCACATTTTTTACTTTCTTAAAAGCCAAACTAACTATATTGTAATATTTAATGCTAATTTTTATAGCTGAACATTCTTAATTGTATCTTACAATGAATAAACGATAACACCAAGAACAATGTCGTTACCCTACCTTTACCCCCACCTACTAGCTTCCTACACTATTTTAACCAAATCTTTCGATCCCTCAATATAACTCCATTCGAAGTTCTCTTTATCAACAAATATATTTTAAGTTAGTTTAAAAGTTTTGTATGACAAGCTAAGTTAGTTTGAATGACAAGCTCGTGGAAACTGTCCATGCGGTCGGAGCTAAGTTCTGCAAGACCCGCCGCAGAAGAACACAAAAACTCTCCGATCACACTCTTAATCTCATGGCTGTTAGACGGGAGATGAAGCTACATTCTTCAACAGATTTAACAGCATACAGGCAACTGAACAGACAGATCTCCAAATGCATGCGGCGGGACTTACGCAAATTCAATACAGCTCGTATTGAAGAAGCGATCGAGCGGAACCGAGGCTCCAAAGTCTTTGCCAGAGATCTGTCTGCCAGAAAGCGCCAACTGTCAAAGCTGAAGACAGAATGTGGCAGCATCGTTTCCGGGGCACCTGAGATTTTGAGTGAGATTGAGAGGTTCTATGGGCAGCTGTACACTTCATCGTTGGAGCCGCACGCAAGTGTGAGTAACGATTCAAGAGCGAGTCTTATCCGACATTATTCCGATGATATCCCGGACGTCAGTCTGAGCGAGATTAGAATGGCTCTCCAGCACCTTAAAAACGGCAAGGCCCCAGGCGAGGATGGAATTACAGCGGAGCTTCTGAAAGCGGGTGGAAAACCGGTACTTGAAGTCCTTCAGAAGCTCTTTAATTCCGTCCTCCATGGTGGCATTACACCGGAGGCGTGGAGCAGAAGTGCGGTGGTCTTGTTCTTCAAGAAAGGCGACAACGCTCTCTTGAAGAACTACAGACCGATTTCCCTTCTGAGCCGCGTCTACGTGCTGTTTTCGAGAGTCATTACGAATCGTCTCGCGCGCAGACTTGACGACTTCCAGCCTCCCGAACAAGCCGGTTTCCGAAAAGGCTTTAGCACCATAGACCACATACATACCCTTCGGCAAATTGTACAGAAGTCCGAGGAGTACAATTTGCCACTATGTCTGGCGTATGTGGACTATGAGAAAGCCTTTGATTCCGTCGAAATTTGGGCGGTGCTGCAGTCCCTTCAGCGATGCCAAGTTGACTGTCGGTATATCGAAGTGTTGAAGTGCTTGTACAGTAGGGCTACGATGGCTATCCGAGTACAGAACCAGAGTACGAAACCTATCCAATTGCAGAGAGGTGTAAGACAGGGTGACGTCATATCCCCGAAACTCTTTACCGCTGCATTGGAAGATGTTTTCAAGCTTCTGGACTGGAAAGGATACGGTATCAACATCAATGGCGAGTACATCACTCACCTTCGATTTGCCGACGATATAGTCCTTATGGCAGAATCGCTGGAGGACCTAAGCACTATGCTCAATGACCTCAATAGTGTTTCCCAACGGATAGGTCTTAAGATGAACATGGACAAAACAAAGATCATGTTTAATGTCCATGTCACACCTATGCCGGTAGTTGTTGGGAACACTAAGCTCGAAGTTGTTGACGAGTATGTTTACCTGGGACAAATAGTCCGACTAGGTAAGTCCAACTTCGACCGAGAGGTCAATCGACGGATTCAACTCGGTTGGGCAGCGTTCGGGAAATTACGGCACATCTTCTCGTCAGGTATACCTCAAAACTTGAAAACGAGACTGTACACCCACTGCGTGTTGCCAGTGATTACATACGGAACTGAGACGTGGTCCTTCACTGCTGGCCGGATGAGGAAGCTCAAGGTCGCTCAGCGAGCTATGGAGAGGGCTATGCTCGGAGTTTCTCTGCGTGATAAACTCAGAAATGAGGATATCCGCAGTAGAACTAGAGTGACCGACATAGCCCAACGGATTGGTAAGCTGAAGTGGCAATGGGCCGGCCATATAGCTCGAAGAACCGACAACCGATGGGGAAGAAAGGTTCTCGAGTGGCAGCCTCGTACCGGCAGGCGAAGTGTAGGGCGTCCCCCCACTAGATGGAGTGACGACCTGGTAAGATATGCAGGAAGTCGATGGATGCAGGTGGCTCAGGACCGTGCTTTGTGGCATTCTTTGGGGGAGGCCTATGTTCAGCAGTGGACTTGTGAAGGGCTGTAATGATGATGAATGATGATAGTTTAAAAGTATTAAATAAATTTATTTTTAAAATAGAGCTGAGTTGAGTACAATCAGGAGTCAAGATGGGAGCATTATAAAAGGAGAAGAAAGTGTGTTAAAAAGATGGAAAGAGTATTTTGAAAGTTTGTTTGAAAGAGAGGAAGTGGAGGTACAGCATCCGGCACCTTCCATGGAAACTAATATAAATGTTGATGAAAGTGAGATAAGCATGGATGATATAGTGAAAGCGTTGAAAAGTATGAGATTAGGTAAGGCTGCAGGGTATGACAGGATTACCGTCGAGATGCTGAGGGACAGGGCGTAGTGGCTAGTCAGCTGTACCGCCTTTTCAATTTATGCTGGCGAAATAGGCAAGTACCGGGAGACTGGTGCAAAGCCGTAATCGTACCAATCAAGGGAAAAGGGTCACGGCAAGACTGCATAAATTACCGCGGTATAAGCCTTCTCAGCGTCGTCGGTAAATTGTATGCAAAAGTGTTGATTGAAAGGGTTGTGAATAAAACAGACGAAAAAGTATGGGATGCACAAGCGGGATTTAGAAAGGGAATGGGATGTACGGATCAGGTCTTTTCCTTGCGTTGCATAGCCGAAAAGTGTTTGGCTAAAAACAAGAAGGTCTTTTGCGGGTTCGTGGATCTAGATAAGGCCTATGATAGAGTGGTGAGGAATGAATTTCGGTCAGCACTGTCCGTGAACGGTATGAGCAGTATCCTCATACGAACATTGCAATCTCTTTATAGGGATTCTAGAGCTTGTGTAAGAATAAACCAATATCCTTTCATAATCAGACCTCTTCACCCCAACCCTTCCATTAAAATCTCCTAACATAATAATATTTTCACTTTCCTTACATTTCATAAAATTCGTTGCTTTTATCTGGAGTATCGTGGAGAGTTGACAGCATAATTACGACCTTTTTCTGAGCTATTTTAGATGGACAATAAGATAAGTGTTAGTGCTCCATCGTATGCAAACATAGCAGTATTTTGTCCCCGACCTATTAACTCTAAATAATTCTGCTAACTGACTTTGATTTCTCACATCTTCCTCTTCTTCTTCATCAGATTCGTGGTTTAAGATAAAATTGATCTCTTCGTCAATCAAACCTTACCATGTCCCAAAATTGCTCTCGGATATAAGTGGGCTCAGAAAAAGGTCGTAATTATGCTGTCAACTCTCCACGATACTCCAGATAAAAGCAACGAATTTGATGAAATGTAAGGAAAATGAAAATATTATTATGTTAGGAGATTTTAATGGAAGGGTTGGGGTGAAGAGGTCTAGTTATGAAAGGATATTGGGAACGTTTGGCGATGAAAGAATAAATGAGAATGGTGAAGACCTCATGTGGTATGTGTGGAAAAGAATATTTTTGTGGCGAACACTTTCTTTCGCCATAAGAGGATTCACATGTATACATGGGAAAAAGGGGATAATAGAAGCATGATAGATTTCATAATTGTAGAGAAAAGAATGAGGAGCTCAGTGGTAGATATAAGGGTTTACCGGGGGTCCAACGTAGGGACGGATCATTACTTGGTCTTATGCCGAATTAATGGTCTATTCAGACGTTGGCGGCAACGGACATCTGTGTCTACCACTGCGTTACAGCGTTTAAGAATAGAGAGGTAACAAGATGAAGGTGTGAAAGAGAAGTATAAATGCAGACTGAGGGAAAATATAAGTGTTTAGGCCAAATATGGGCTTTTGAAATTTTCATCCAATTACGTTTGACTCGGCGCGACACCCGATGGTATGTAGGTGACATAAACGTCGCCGGGGGGGAGGGGGGGGGTGCCGCTTCCCGAAATTCGGCCGCGTGCACCTGCAACAGTAACTTGAACGCCGCGGCTTTGTCGACTAGTATGAAAAAGAGGTCGTTACGCGACGATCGGCGCGTGCCTCCTACGGTGTTATCTTAATTTTATTTTTTCTTGTAATAACGAGGCGGGTCTTAAAGTATGGAAAAGATTTTTTCGCGCGTCAGCCGGTTAATTGCTTTTGGAAGTTAATATTGAATTGTAACGTCGCGTTGAGTGCCTTTTTTGAAGTTGTCTAATCTCGTGCATTTTTGCGTGACAACAAGGCGGATCTCATATAATTTTGTTGTAACCCTTTTGAGTATTGTTTGCGACCGCTGGGTTGGTTGCGTGCGGCCGGTGTAGATTTTTAGACGGTCTAGAATTTGAGTAAATTGTGCGCGCCTAATTTACTATTGAATATTTGGGTCTCATGTAGACCGCCTCGAATTGATTCGTCTGATTTGTACGTTTCGTGACGGCAGGCTTGTATTGGGTTTGAATTATGAACTTAACTTTGATTGACATTAATTTGACTCGACGAGTTGCCTTGTGGCATTTTAATATCGTACGAAAGAATTTGGCTTGGTTGGGAGAATGCTGAACTTTGTGACTCGAGAAGAGACCGCGTTCGTTTCCGTGTTTGTGATTCTGTGCTAAGTGAACCCGGAACATTGAATATTGAACTTTGAACGACTGTTCTTTACTTGTGTCGTATGTCACTTATCTTAATTTCTATGAACGTTGATTTGGTTGACTTTGAAGCTAATTAAATGCACAATAAAGTTGATAAACTAATACAGTGAAATAAAAGCAGAGGTTTTCAATTGGTGAACGCTCCCCTGGATGGATCTCACATTTGGAGAGAAGCATCGCCTGTCTGCCTCAGGTTACACATTGTACACACTACTACACAGTACTTACATGCACATCACTTATTACATGACAGGTACCCTGTGGTCAACCCTACCTCCGGAAATCTGTAAGTGGTACTTGCTTATTTGTCAGCCGTTTTAAGACCCGTTATCCATAGGCCATTGGGCCCGAATCCTCGGCTGCTCGTCGAGGAGGCTACTATGGGCTAGGGCCCATAGTAGCCTCCTCGCTAGGGCCAAGCTAGCTTCTGGCTAGGGCCAAGGCGATCTTTGCCGGAGCAGCTGGGGGCCGTAACCATAAGTGTGGGTTGAAAGAATTATGTATGAATGATTTAGACTTGAAGAATGTATGGAATAATATTAAGAAAGTTTTGGTGGATGCAGCCACCGAAGTATGTGATGTAAGTAAGAGAACGAATGAAAGGAAAAGTAATACGTTGTGATCGGATGATGAGGTATGGATGGCAGTTGAAGCAAAAAAGAGAGCATAGTTAGATTTACTAACAACTAAAGCTGGTAATTCTGGCGGTATGAATGATAAGATTGAAAGAAAAAATGCAGACTTTAGACGGATTAATAAGAGGATAAAAGAAGTTTCTGAAAGGAAAAAGCAAGAAAGTATAGATAAAAATGATAGAAGGATATCTGATAACTTCCAGGCAAATATGTTCTGGAAGCTCATAAGAACTGCCAGGGGAAATTCAAAACTGCCTAGAATGAATGCTTTACGAGACGATAATGGCTGCATGCTGAATGATGAAGTTTCGAAATTAAAGAGATGGAAGGAATACTTCGAAAGCGTATTTAAGAGTGAAGATTCGTCTGAAGTAAGTGAAATAGAAATTCCGGTAGAAGTGGAGAGAGGTAGGGAGATAAGTCTAGATGAAAAATAATGAAAGCAGTGAAAGGCATGAAAGCAGGTAAGGCAGCCGGATATGATAGAATATCACTCGAAATGCTAAGGGTTGGAGAGGGTGTGGTTGCAGGTCTGCTATGCACCTTGTTTAATTTTTGGTTGGGCACTGAAGCGGGTACCGGAAGACCGGTGCAAAGCCGTTATAGTCCCAATATATAAAGGAAAGTGCTTGCAGCAGGACTGTAAAAACTACCGTGCTTAGCATTGTGGGTAAACTGTATGCTAAGGCGTTAATTGAAAGTGCTATGGAAGAAACTGATGGAAAAATTTGGGATGTGCAAGCTGGATATAGAAAAGGGATGGGGTGTACGGATCAAGTCTTTTCCATGCGCATGATTGCGGAGAAGTTTTTGGCAGAAGAATCATGAGAGTAGAATAAATACTGTAGAAATGCGATCTTTAAGGAGTATACTAGGGCTGAATCTGAATGACAGGGTAAGAAATAGTGTGATAAGAGAAAAGTGTGGTTTGCAAGATGACGTTGCGACAAAGATTAAGAAAGAATTGCTTCGGTGGTTTGGTCATGTAGAAAGAATGAACGACGAAAGAGTGACAAAGCAAATTTAGGTTGCAGAAGTGAACGGCAGCGTCGAGAAGGGACGCCCTAGACGAAGTTTTATCGACCAAATCGGCGATACATTAAAAATGGGCCAGATTAGGAGTACCCTTTACCGACGAGTGTGTATGCGTAGATATATGGATGTAAACGAGGCGAGAGAGATGTGTCAGGATCGCGCCAAATAGAGGTCCGTAGTCTCTGCCTACCCCTATGGGTGACAGGCGTGAAAGTATGTGTGTGTGTGAATTTAAAAAATTGAATACTAAAATAAACGGATATTGTTACCTATTATAAACCAGAGCGTGAATGCTATTTTAGATGGTGGTAAGAGGTGATATTGCCGAAAATGGTAAAGCAAACTTAGTTCGCTTAACATAAGCCTACTCCCTCTTGCCTTAAAGACGCCGACATTGTAATTAAACAAAAAGACAGATACTGACGTACAAAACTACATCATCTTACGAATGACGAATTAAACCGTTTTAGTTTGAATAAATAGAATGTCGACTACAAAATTAGCACTTTAAAATTGCTAGAACTATCTTATGGATACCAAATTATATGACGTTTTTGCTTGTTGGGTTATTTACACAAGCTTTCATTGGAACTGGTTTAAGACAATCCGTTTTCAATATAAGCAATTTACCAAAATTTAACAAAATTTACGAAAATGAAGATAGCGCTAAGACAACTATTTGAAGAAAAATCAAATCGTGAAAAATCAGTACAGAGGACGTTAAACGACAGAGAATTTTATTCCTTGAATGAAATTTTGTGGATGTGTGATGTAAAATTTCGGGTGTTAAATCAGAATAAAGTTACCGAACAAAAAGCCTTGAATGTAAACACATTAATATTGGAGAGCTGTGGTAGCTCAGAGACGCTCGCTGTAAATGGAAATACCCAACTCTGGCCATGAAACGCCCAAATATTTGCATTTGTTAAAAAAACATCCTTTTTATGGTTACTAATCACGGTATTCACGTATCCAAAAAATATTGCAATATTTTTACACAAAAAAAGTGTCGAAAAGATTAAAATTAAATTAGGTAAATCCGCAATTCATAAATGTGTGTGATAGTGGATAAAATAAAGTGTTGCCAATTACAAATCTCGTTAAAAAATCGATTCTGTTTTCAATCAATTTTTAAGGTGTCATTATTGTAAATTATAATTATAATTTATAATGCTAATATTATTTTTCGATAATTATTGTGGTGTTATGATAATCAAACATGCGAATTTCTAGTTGATTTTCCATGAATTCTATAGAACACAAACAAAAATGCTACTGCACAAATTAACTGTCTTATATTTTCTCAAAACACATTAAAAATTTAATTTAAATAAATAAAAAAAAACCTATTTTAAAAGGCCTGCAGAAATTAAAGCGAATCAAATATTATATTTTTTTATGAAATTATAAATTGAATAAAAAATCGATATCGATTTCATGTCTGTTAAGAGGCAACATCGAATCTGACAACTAGGCTAGGCCCATGTCATAATTATCAAAACTAAATAGTCACAGGTCGAATTCCTTTGCATTTGTGTTATTTTGTATCTTTACTCGCGGATTTGTTATCTAAGCAAGGAATAATGCAAATGGAGTCCGATAATTCTTCTCACCCTATTGACCACGGCCTGAAAATGGATCCCGCTCCCGCTTCTTACGATAACCCCTGCACGAACTTGAACTCGATATCTACTGTTAACGATATCCCCAGCTTTCACACCGGCCAGAGTTCTTCCCAGCCTTCAGTAACTCATTCAAGAGAACATTTACGCTGTCTCAATTGTGGTTTAAATATCACGAAAATACGAAGTCATTTGTTGTTAAAAATTCGTTCTTGTGAAAATAATAACCTGTATATCTTAAAAATCCGGGCTTTTTTAAACCAATTCCTTAACCGTTTCATTCTTTTAATCGCATATTATCATTTCCATATGCTTTTATATGAGCGCACCCATGACCGAAGTGTCTATGAACGGTGGGCATTCCCTTTTCACATACGTAGGATACTCAATAAGTTTTAAGATTTACAAAAAGTATTCTAGATACTATTAATATTTACTTTACATCTTTTCTAAATATTCTCCATCATGCTCTATATAGTTCCATTTGCCTAAACAAACTCTGAAACACTTTTGACAGGTCGGAAACTGCTTCTTTGTAGGCAGCCACGGCTTCTTCGGCGGTTGTAAAAAACATGCCTTTTATATTTTATTTGCCTCTTGGGAACAAAAAAAAACCACAAGGTGCTAAGTCAGGGCTGTAGGGTGGGTGACTTAGAGTTTCAACACCAGATTCCTCAATAAATGCTTTTGTTCTAAGGGAGGTATGTGAATAGGCGTTATCGTCATGCAGCATGATTCCCGAAGCCCGGTCTTTGGTCTTCTCTCCCGCATAGCTTGAAAAGTTTTATAATGTAACTGTAGTATACTATTCACAGTTGACTTACCTACAATTTTCCAGCATTGACGTCGACAAATGTCCGCTCCGCGAACAAAAACTAGCCACTATTTTTTTGCCGACGTTGCGAGGTCTTTGCTGTTTTGTCTTAACTGTTCTTCTGAGGAGACCCATACCGATGATTGTCTTTTATTTTTCGGATCATTTTGATAGATCCGTGTCTCGTCACCAGTAACAATTTTTGAAACACGCCTATACACCCCGTTTCCCCATTTTCAAAACGTAGACGCATTTCATGCCACCAATTCACACGAGTCTGTTTTTTGCTTTCGTAGAGCAAACGACGGATCCATCGACAACAAAGCTTCTTCATTCCAAACTATTGATGTAGGATAGTATGAATGCTCCCCAAACTAATGCCTACAATCTTTTCGATGTCCATATATGTGATTCGTGGATCTTCTCGCACCAACATTTAAGTAGTCCATACATTTTCTACCGTTACTGCTGTTTGCGGGGCCCCGGTTCTTTGGTCATCTTTAAGATTAATTTTACCGCTTTTGAATTCAGCAAACCACCTATAAAAATGTGCTGAACATCTTCGAATTAATTTTTCAAATCATTTCGCCAAAATTTTCAGTAAATTTCCTCCATTAAATTTTTGTGGCATAAAATAAGGCCAAATAAGTTTGTCATTTACGATACCCATTAACACATTCAAAAAAAATCTGCGCATTGACGCTGTTTCTTTAAGTTTTTTTGGATTTTTGATCTCTTGCAGTACCAGTACCAGTAAGTAGTCATGAAGATATTGGTAGTTTGTAATACCATCTCGGTCAAATTTGGACACATCCGTCCATAGAGTGTTTCTTAAAAAAATCTTCTGCGTTGGCTTTCAGCATGAAACGACAAAACTGGAGTTTATTCGCTGGATCGCCCTCATACAGCGTTTGTACCGGTTGGTAAAGATACTAATCTTAGCCTGACAGGTGCATCACCGCCCATACCTTCCACTAGAGCATACCGAGCCGGCGTTCTACAATGTTCGTTGAGACGTTGTGGTCGTTAGTAAAATGTTGCATAATTGTTTCTTCATCGTCAGCCGTAAACTGTCGTGGTCTGCCAGTATCAACTTGATTTCTGTGAATAGTGCTGCTTTCACTTAATTGTCGATAGGTAGCTTCGAAGACAGAAACGTGGGGAAGACGTCAGGAAAGCGACGTTGATATTCTCTACGAGCCCCAGCAGCTTTGCTGTCAGCTAAACCATAACAGTACATGATGTCGGCATATTCTTTGTTAAAATATGACGCCATTATCTTCGACGCAAAAAAAACAGTAACAGATAACGGTAATAGCAATGATAACAATACGATGAGGAATGAAAACAATAACAAATCAATTAACGCGATGAGAGTTTATTAGAAGGACGTTTAAACACGTGCTTGCGCAGCGATAGTTGAAACTAACTTAGGACTTAGGAGCGTTTCTACGACTCAATGTAAAATGACCGTCTGCTTTCTGAATAGTTGTCAATAACCAATCAGACGCCAAGTGACTAATAGTGTGCAAGTTCGTTCCTAATAGCAATCATTCTTTGCCGTTCTCTACCTGCGTTAAGTAAAAGACCCTTTTATTATTATTGTACATTTACTTCACCGGGATATTATTATATTTTTGGATAGCTGATTAAATGGGCTTGTTTTTAAAATATTTTTGTACCACGTCATAGTATTTTTTTTAATTACATAATATTATCTTATAGATAAACTGTAAAACATTAAAAAAATATGCCTTAAGCGCGAAGCACGCAGGTATGTTCTGCTAGGGCCTAAACATTAAGATTCCAACGTTTTGTCGCATGAAATCGTATCTAGCAATCATATTATACATGTAAATGATATAAAAAGCACATTGTCAGAAAGGTAAATGATTATTGAACTTATTAATATTGTTTTAAATCGATTAATTACTATTTTTACAAGAAAATGAGGTTTCACTGGCTTGGATTGGACGTGGATTTATCAAGTCCGGATGGCGGCGTAAACACGATAACTTTCGAAAATATCCATTGCTCAACTCAATCTATTTTTAAAACTCTTTATCTATCAAATGGGAAGCCATGGAATGTAATTGGCAGTTTAATTTTGTTTTGTTTAGTGATAATTAATTTTTTCGGCTAAGAAATGGCGAAATTGTTGGTGTTTTGAGAGCCTTGTATTAATTTATTTTACTAAATAGGCCGAAGTTGCAAACCAAGCAACAGCCACAGAATATGTACTTTATTTACTCCGGCCTAAAATGACGTCGTGAGTGGTCGTTGTTACAGCGGCTCGTGCAGAAAAATATCGATCACCGCAGAAATACATAATATTCCAAAAACCAAATTTGATACATACTTGACCAGGTAAGATATTATTATTATTTTTATATTCACAGATTTTTATTACAATATTTTGTTTCGATAAAAGCACGCAGGATGTGTCGGTATCTGCTACTGGAACTCCTCGACGAGGAGAACTATATGTGCCGAGTTTGGGCTCGTTTTGTAAGTTATGATGAGACCTTACCTACCGATTAGATAGTGACTTGGAAGTGCACTTTGACGACTGCTTCTGGAACTCCTCGACGAGGAGAAGTAGATGTGCCGAAATTGGGCTGGTTTTGTTAGTTATGATGAGACCTTACCTCCGGACTTGATAGAGTAACTTGAAATTGTACTTTGATGACTGCTACTGAAACTCCTCAACGGGGAGAATTCAATGTGCAGAGTTTGGGCTCGTTTTATTAGTTATGATGAGACCTTACCGCCGCACTTGATAGTGTGACTTGAAAGTGTACTTTGATGACTGCAACTTTTTTTAATTTTAGCATAAAGATATCAGAAAATTGGAAGTATTGTTATAAGGTTATTAGTGAAAACTTGTGTGTATTTAAACTACTTAAAAAATTACGTATTATCATGTTATACGTAATTTTTTTTAATGCCCTTAGGCCCTATCACAATTGGGTTTAGCAATAGTTTTTGTACTTTTTATGATTTTATTTGCTTGGTTGAAGCTTCAAGAAAATATATAAACATTAAAGGAAATATACAATAAAAAGGCTTTATTTTCATTTATAATTTAATCCGAAATTCTGGGTGATTTATTCAAACGTATAGAAATAACCGTTTTCAGTGCCTAGAAGACTGCAATGAAGTGGACGATTTGAATGACAAGCTCGTGGAAACTGTCCATGCGGTCGGAGCTAAGTTCTGCAAGACCCGCCGCAGAAGAACACAAAAACTCTCCGATCACACTCTTAATCTCATGGCTGTTAGACGGGAGATGAAGCTACATTCTTCAACAGATTTAACAGAATACAGGCAACTGAACAGACAGATCTCCAAATGCATGCGGCGGGACTTACGCAAATTCAATACAGCTCGTATTGAAGAAGCGATCGAGCGGAACCAAGGCTCCAAAGTCTTTGCCAGAGATCTGTCTGCCAGAAAGCGCCAGCTGTCAAAGCTGAAGACAGAATGTGGCAGCATCGTTTCCGGGGCACCTGAGATTTTGAGTGAGATTGAGAGGTTCTATGGGCAGCTGTACACGTCATCGTTGGAGCCGCACGCAAGTGTGAGTAACGATCCAAGAGCGAGTCTTATCCGACATTATTCCGATGATATCCCGTACGTCAGTCTGAGCGAGATTAGAATGGCTCTCCAGCACCTTAAAAACGGCAAGGCCCCAGGCTAGGATGGAATTACAGCGGAGCTTCTGAAAGCGGGTGGAAAACCGGTACTTGAAGTCCTTCAGAAGCTCTTTAATTCCGTCCTCCATGGTGGCATTACACCGGAGGCGTGGAGCAGAAGTGCGGTGGTCTTGTTCTTCAAGAAAGGCGACAACGCTCTCTTGAAGAACTACAGACCGATTTCCCTTCTGAGCCGCGTCTACGTGCTGTTTTCGAGAGTCATTACGAATCGTCTCGCGCGCAGACTCGACGACTTCCAGCCTCCCGAACAAGCCGGTTTCCGAAAAGGCTTTAGCACCATAGACCACATACATACCCTTCGGCAAATTGTACAGAAGTCCGAGGAGTACAATTTGCCACTATGTCTGGCGTATGTGGACTATGAGAAAGCCTTTGATTCCGTCGAAATTTGGGCGGTGCTGCAGTCCCTTCAGCGATGCCAAGTTGACTGTCGGTATATCGAAGTGTTGAAGTGCTTGTACAGTAGGGCTACGATGGCTATCCGAGTACAGAACCAGAGTACGAAACCTATCCAATTGCAGAGAGGTGTAAGACAGGGTGACGTCATATCCCCGAAACTCTTTACCGCTGCATTGGAAGATGTTTTCAAGCTTCTGGACTGGAAAGGATACGGTATCAACATCAATGGCGAGTACATCACTCACCTTCGATTTGCCGACGATATAGTCCTTATGGCAGAATCGCTGGAGGACCTAAGCACTATGCTCAATGACCTCAATAGTGTTTCCCAACGGATAGGTCTTAAGATGAACATGGACAAAACAAAGATCATGTTTAATGTCCATGTCACACCTATGCCGGTAGTTGTTGGGAACACTAAGCTCGAAGTTGTTGACGAGTATGTTTACCTGGGACAAATAGTCCGACTAGGTAAGTCCAACTTCGACCGAGAGGTCAATCGACGGATTCAACTCGGTTGGGCAGCGTTCGGGAAATTACGGCACATCTTCTCGTCAGGTATACCTCAAAACTTGAAAACGAGACTGTACACCCAGTGCGTGTTGCTAGTGATGACATACGGAACTGAGACGTGGTCCTTCACTGCTGGCCGGATGAGGAAGCTCAAGGTCGCTCAGCGAGCTATGGAGAGGGCTATGCTCGGAGTTTCTCTGCGTAATAAACTCAAAAATGAGGATATCCGCAGTAGAACTAGAGTGACCGACATAGCCCAACGGATTAGTAAGCTGAAGTGGCAATGGGCCGGCCATATAGCTCGAAGAACCGACAACCGATGGGGAAGAAAGGTTCTCGAGTGGCAGCCTCGTACCGGCAGGCGAAGTGTAGGGCGTCCCCCCACTAGATGGAGTGACGACCTGGTAAGATATGCAGGAAGTCGATGGATGCAGGTGGCTCAGGACCGTGCTTTGTGGCATTCTTTGGGGGAGGCCTATGTTCAGCAGTGGACTTGTGAAGGGCTGTAATGATGATGATGATGATGATGATAGAAATAACTTTACTTTAGAAAACTCAAACAAATATTATTAAATTAAAACTCAAATTTAAATCAAATAATATCTGTAAATTTTATGTGGATTGTTTACCTCCGCCTGGAATTTTTAACAACTAAAGCAAAGCAGCGGCGGCCGGTGGCGGCGTACATCAAAGACGGGGCACGCGCACGCGCGCGCATCATACCTACACTAACTGCACTAAGGTTGTGACTTCGTCACATTACTCATCTTTTGTCACTTCAGTACTCGCTTATCACAAATTTTAAAATTTTATTTCGATCGATTTTGATAATTATGGACAAACACTATTTCATCACAAATTTGAATCAAACACTAACACATCATGTCTACTGACGACCACGAAGATGTTGTTCAATATGTCTGCTTTGTACCTCTATGCATTTGCGGCACCGGCTTATAATATCTGAACGTACGCGTTGCATAACGGATAATTCGGACTTTATTTTTTTAAAGGATGCGACTATTCGCATACGCATTTCCGTCTCGGTATCACATGTAATTTGGAATACAGACTGCTAAATCGCACACCAGAGATAAAAATCAAAAAGTGATCGAGCCGGCTAGTTGACCGGACCACCACGGCCAATCCATCTCTCACCGAATTTTTCAAATCCAAAAAAATTCTTATACAACGGTAGAAATGCTGTGGTGCGCCATCGTATTGAAACCACATGCACACGAGGTCTAGATTTACATTGTATTTATAGCGTGTGAAAATACGGACCAATAATTTTGTCAGGTATAATTCCCACCCACATATTGGTGTTGAAAGTGGCTTGCTTGGTTTATAAGAATGTGGACTGGTTCACACCTAGTTCACTTTCTATCGAGCGCGTGCTTCGCGTCAGATCTTCCCCAAATATGTCGAGAATGTGCTCTTCGGTGTTGTCATCGTACATTCTCGGTCTTCCTGAATCTGTACGTTATTTAATTCAGGCAGAGCCCGTAAGTGTCATCATCAAATTAAATTATGGCTAGGATTAGTAAAATACATGAAAACACTACGATAACAAGAAAAATTTAAAAAATGTGGGATAAGTCCACACGATAATATATATGTAATGTAGGTAGAATAATAATTTGTAATATTTCGTTATTGTGAATTGCAACAGTCACCGCAGTCTCGCATTAATGGCTTAAGAAGTACGAAGTGTTTGCTTTCCTATCTTAATACGTCTAGATTCGACAATATACTTAAACTGTTATGCTGCTGTGTTTTTCAAAATCTACTAATTATCATTTTTCTATAGACCGTCGATACTTATTTTTATTTATATTCTTGTGACAAAATTTTATGTTTATACAACTTCCCATGTTTTTTAATATTACTACTAAATATTAGCACAGAATAATTAATAGACATAAGGTAGATCAAAATAAGTTAGTCGGCATATAGTAGATGCTTTCTTTGATCACTCGAAGAGTGGGTTTTTTCGGTTTTTCCTATACCAAAGTCCTTTGTCGGCTAACGGTTTTGAGTTTGATGAGTGCGCGAAACGCAGCGTATTTTATAGTAGTTTTATTTTGTTTATTACATTCTTGGAACATGATTTTTTTTAAATATAATTCTTTTTATATGTTATTTATAGAATAAAATTGCATATGAAAAATACATACTGAATTTCTCCTACAAATACGAGTAGTTGTAAATTTGGAATTATTTACGATATTTTATGCTTGAAATAACCTTTTTTAAATATTTTTCCCAGACCTATTTAGTTAAAAATTTATAATTTACAACATAAGTATTCAAATAACAATGTGTATTGGCGTTGAAAGAATATCTACTAGTTTAAATCGTCACGTGGGCACCATCTTCACAGCATCTTTTTAACAACTAGATCCAAAGTAAAAAAATTGTTGTTGTCAACCCGCCTGCCAAAAGTGGGAAGGATGGAAAATACCCCCTTATGAGATTATCTGTGAGGTAGCCAGTATGTTCAGTGATGTTCAGTAGTTGACTTTGATAGAGTGTAATGAACGTAATTTTCTAAGATCTCGTCAAAACATAGTCATTTACTTAGCGGGTCTATGAATCGTTCTCGTTATGTGACTTCCTAAAATGATATTTGTAAGATATTATAAAATATAAAATAAATAGTAACGTATTAAATATTATTGGTATTCAAGAAAGGAAATGGAATATTAATAAACTGCCAGCACACTATTAAAAAATACATTTCATTATAAATTCTATATAATATATAACGTTATATATAATATAATCTATATTCCTTCCCTCTTGGATTCCACACAGAGCGGACGTGTCCACAGTCGTTCAACTATAGATTTTTGCCATTTTTCTAGTTTTATTTCCTCAGACTTATTTTTAAATAATAACTTCCGGAATAAATATTTTTTATACTCGTACATATTTATTTTGCCTAAATTAAATAGTGAAACTGTAAGTAATTAATCTATCAGATACCAGGTGACTAGAAATGCAATACAAAAATGTCGTACCGCATCTGAACAGAGCGAAGATATACTGGTGAGTGAGATAGCATTTTTACTAAGATTTAACGAAACAAGATTTGTCTAACCACGCCCATCTATTAATGTTTAAAGCGGAATAATGCCCTTATCCGCATTGACAAAAGGTATTTTAAAAGTGTATACAGCTATCTCGTTTGTTTGCTATAAATTACCTACTCATCGGATTAAACGTTTTGCTGTCGGAAAGTCTCTTCTTGCACTACAAATAGGCCTACAATTAATAATAGGTCACCTCAAAGTGATAGAAAACGCCGTGTATATAAATTTAACACAAAGGAGAAAGGAGTTAATATTATTTTTTATTATGCCAATTGAAAGATCACCGTCTAAAATTCAGTTACACTGCTCCTCGTCATCCCCGGATTTATCGAGAGAAAAAAATATAACTATGAGACCTTAGAAGCGAAAGCAAGGCGATGATATGGAGTTTCTTATGCAGAAATTCGAAACTATTTTTTCTAATTGGACGTCAACTCAGGACGATAAATATGCAACACTATTAGAAATAATTGATACAATTAAGGACCAAAACACTTATATTTCGTCCTCCCTCGAATTTTGTCTTAACAATATGACAGTTTAAAAGATAAATATGATAAATTACTTCAAGAGAAAAAAGTGGACAAAATTTATATTCAAAATCTAGAAAATAAAATTGAATTACTGGAGAGAAACAACCGTGCTTCATGCATAGAAATTAGAAATATCCCGAGTATAAAAAGAGAAATAGACCAAGATCTGCAAAACTTGGTAACATCGATTGGAAATGTGTTAAAAATTAAATTGGAACAAACAGACATACGTAATATTCAAAAAATCTATACGAAAAGTAAATTCAGTTCTAGTAGACTTTTCATCGGTTATGACAAAAAACAAATTTTTAAATTTATTAAAAATGTTTAAAAGGGAAAACAATGGAAAAGGGCTCAGTACAGAGCACCTAAACTTCGAGGGCCCGCGTACACCAATATTTATTACGGACTTCTTAACACCTAAAATGAAAATCTTAAGAATTTGTATCATAGATATCTCATACACACTTATATTTTTGTTTATAATGCATTTATTTACTTTACCTGCCTTACAGTATAATTACTTCAATCAACTAAAAATGTTGTTATACATGTTAAATCTTACTAAAACCCTAACAAAATATATTTTTTATGTACCCGCAAGTATACAATCTCAAAACATACCTTTCTTAGGTACTATAATCACATCTTTAACTGTAAACAACTTTCTAAAACTTCATCGTATTACAACAATTATAAAAATAATAAAGACGTATTTATTTGCACATAGAAAAGTACATGAAAACTCTTCATATATAAAACTAAAAATTATATTTTGTAAAATATTTAAAAACTTGTTTGTGAATCTCTTTATCAGTAGCCTTATTTTATTTATATTGATCGTTCGAGGAAATATTATTAATACTATAGATAAGTATGAAATAACGAAACTTGAAGTATGCGAACCGGAACATTGCAAAAATGTTATACTTAAGCCTTATTTATACCTAAAAATTTTACAACAAAACATTAGGAGTATAAACAAAAATTATAACAAATTTAATGCTTTATTGGGAAGAACAGAATTAACTTGTGACATTATAATTCTCTCTGAATGTTGGCTCTCACATGTTACTAACCTACCTTATATGCCAGGATATTCTACCTTTAGTACAACTTCTAACTACAATCAAAACGACGGTGTAGTCGTTTTGATTAAGGATAATGTTGTCTTTAAAATTGAAGAGCCAAATATTTTAGAGGCAAATTGTCTACTTTTGAAAATAAATAATGACACCGTCATAATTGCCATTAATAGGGCCCCCCAGTTTTCATAACATTGATAATTTTATTCAATCTCTGCATAATATACTAGTAAAACACACTCAATACAAAAATATCCTAGTTATAGGGGATATAAATATTAATATTGCAGACCTTAACCAAACAACATCCAGCTATCTCGAAACTTTATCTTTCCTTGTTTTGACTCCTGCTTACTACACACCTACTAGAGGTAATAGCTGTTTAGATCATATTATACTAAAAACGAATTTAAATTGATATACTTTTATTTTGCAATCTGCCATTACAGACCATGAATCTGTGTTCTTCTGTTTAAATACAAAAAAATATTCAATACAATCAAAAATAAAACTTAAACCAAAAATCAATTATGAGACTATACTTGAAGGCTGCAATAATTTTGATTAACTTTAACTTTAACCATTAACTTTTTATTGTAAACTTACAAAAAATTATTTACAAAAATTCTATTAACATAAAAATACCTAGAAGTAAAATAACAATAAAACCATGGATAACAATAGGATTATTTATCGATATTATATAGGATTAGTGTATAAGAACAAGAGACAGAATGCACTTTAAATTAAAAAAGACCCCTATAATGAGATACTAAAAATCACATACTTAAGATATAGAAACTATTGTAATAACATTCTTAAAAAATGTAAAAGAAATTATGAAAGTAACGAATTAAAGATAGCAGGTAATGATATTAAAAAAATTTGGAGTGCTATAAAAAAAAAATTAATAATCTTGACCATCCTAAGAATTCACCGCTGGAATTTCTCAAAGCTGAAATAAGTCCCCTTAAATCTATAAACGCGGTGAATGAATACTTTGCTAAAATAGGTGCTGAATTAGCGAACAAACTTCCACTAAATATTCCCTTACTTCCTCTAAAAATAAATTAAAGGACATCAAGTTGTAACTCGTTTGTTCTCCTAAACACTAGTGAAGAAGAAATCGAAAGGCACATTTTAGGCCTTAAGTCACATAGCGGTGCAGTATGGGATGGGATCTCTGCTAGAGTATTAAAGCTTCTTAAAGACTTAATTGTACACCCCTTGACACATATTTTTAATTTATGTATATCAAAAGGCATCTTTCCTCCTTCACTAAAGAAATCTATAGTCATTCCCATATTTAAAACTGGCGAAAGAGGCTGTATCTTAAATTATCGTCCTATTTCAATATTACCTTTCCTCTCTAAGATCTTTGAAAAGATTAACTGTAGGCTTGTTAAATATCTGGAAGCAAATAAAATAATTTCGAATGCTCAATATGGTTTCAGAAAGGGAAAGTCAACAACTGATAATGTACACGCCTTAACAAGTTTTATTGTTAAGAAATTGGATAATAAAAACAAATGTCTAACCATTTTTATTGACCTTCGAAAAGCGTTTGATACAGTCTCTTTCGCTAAGTTTACTGAAAAACTAGAAATGATGGGCATAAGGGATAAGCAGTTACTTCTTGTTACTAGTTTATTCAGGGAAGCTTAAGTGCTTACATTACGGAAATTATTAATATTGCCTACAATTTTAAAAAAAGACACTTGCACCGTGTTCACGCCTAATTTAATACAAACCAGGAGAAGAAGTTATGAGGTATGCGAAACGATACAAGCAAAATCTACTTTCGCCCAATAGTTTTGTGGGTACAGAATTGGCAAGTTTTATAATAAAATTAATAGAGAACATTTAACTTTTCAACTAACAAATTATAAATGTAAAAAAGTTAACAGTTTGGCTTATGAAATTAGATTACGAAGAAGCAGAGAATTTACTGAAATAGCGGAATAGAGAGATAAAAACACAAACACACACACACAATACGCGCGCGCGCACGTACACACACGCACGCACGCACGCACGCACGCACACACACACACACACACACACACACACACGCACGCACGCACGCATGCACACACACACACACACACGTATATTTATATATGTATACGTATATGCTTTTAATATCATTTTGATTATATACTTTAATTTAATACATATTACATGAGATATATATTCAGTATGCCTATTATTGTTATTTACACTTCAGAAATTTTATTATTGATCTTCACAGGCAACGCTCACTTCATGTCTAGATTTAAAATAATACTAAATTAAATTTGTCGCCTTTTCCATGACCAATGAACTCTCACCTGTAGCACACACCTGTTTAAATTTAACGAAGCCTTTAGGATTACCGTGCACACGCTTACCTTTATCTAGAACTTACTACATCAAGTATTTGGGTTTTTTTATTGACTACCAATTGAGCTTTAAAGAACATTTAGATGTATTAACGTCCCGAGTTCGAAAACTACTATACGTCTTTAAAATTCTGAGACATGTAGCTAAACCTGAACTAGTGAAACAAATATGCACTGCTTTGTGTCAATCCATTATAACTTACGGTATAACAATATGGGGCGGAACTTCAAAAACTACATTAAATACCCTAGAAAGAGCTCATAGAGCTGTTTTAAAGGTTTATACTTTTCGATCCATTCTTTATCCGACTTATGAACTATATAAAAACTGTGAAGTATTAACAGTCCGACAATTATTCATTTATCTTACAATTTTAAAATAACACATATTATATCTATATCTGATGGTTAGTGGTGATACAGCTGAAGATGTTAAAGCGCACTGACTTAACAAAAGCCTATCGACTCTTGTCTTGAAGACACTTAAATTGTCATCGGATGGAAAGAGAGATGGTAAATTATCCACCACTCTGATGTGCGCTTGACGAACGACAAAGCAAACCGTTTGGTTCGCGTGGGTGGTAAGTCGTGAACTAAGTGGTGTTGACGGTCTCGTTATTGTTGTTCACATAAAAAACACAGCAGGATTATGCTCTTACTGATATTATTTGCGAGCATAGTCCTTCTCATTCGTATTGCAGCGTTAATACACTGCCGCGTGTCTCTTCTACGTAAATTTTGTTATGATAATACAGTTACACTTCTTTATAGTAACTTTAACGATAAAATTTATATTATATTTATGTCATAAGTGAAACGTGAAAAAGATAATTACTGAAATATAATGTATACTACATAATTCAGTCCATATTTAATGTAAGTGAATGGAAATTTTAAAAGGATCCGATTTTAATTACCATTAATGTAATGACTTCATTTAACATTCCCATTATCTTTACCCCTGTATAAACCCGTATGCCATTATCGTATATCTGATAATTATACCAAAAGAACAGACTGAGAATTAATGAGCTATAAAGTAATTTAGGGTGGCAGAAAGTGAACGATACGACAGTACAAGATAAATGTTATGTAATAATTTCTGTGACACAACGGGATAATACGAATATATCAAGATGTATCAGGATATATTAGGTAGACAAAACCCTAATCTATCCTTAATACATTAAAAGAAGCGACTATGTGAAATGCCAGAAAATTCTAGCGGTTTCCGATAGATGGCGGTATAACTATCTTGTTTACACGAGACATCATTTCACAGATACGTAATATTTTTTCTATAAAAAATGTTATATTTACCATGTGTCGTTAACATCAACTATGCCTGTCACTAAGGCCTAAAGTACTAGGATCTATTGCACTGAAAAATAAACTTCTAAAAATTTAGCTGATGAAAATAAGTGAATATGAGATGATTCAACAAATAGTGATGATTAAATTGAGAACAGTTAGAAATAAGGGTCATCCAGAATGACTGTACATCGTAATGACTGGAATATTAATCTTGACGATTCAGAAATAAATTGGCCCATCCTATATACTTAAATGAACCAAAAACAATTAGGTAACGCTTTTCTCTCTGGATGAGGGTGCCAGGTATGAATGATATCTTGATTAAACAGCATTTTTAACGTACATGTAAAAAACTGTGAACTGTTGTTTAGCTACTAACAGATGTTGGCGTTTAAAGCTAGACTTGGACAAGTTGAAAATATTAACATCAATACTATAATATTTACCATTACAAATTTTAGTTATACGAGTCGTGATAGCATTCATATTATATTTGGTACTGTTATTCCTTGTACTTGTTAGCCTTAGTGCTGCACCTGCCTCTTAATAATGTTGACTTAGCCTTAAGATTCAGTGAGTATCGCAATGGAGCAGTTCGGCCAAGTTAGTCTGCTTCCATCTTCGAACCTGCTCGGTTGTCTACGGACCTAAGGTAAATCCTAACCAGTTTGTAATATGTAATCCAGTTATATTTAATTAAATATCGGTGTTATAAATAATTGTTTTTTAAAAATCAATCAGCCCGTCTCCGTATAACATTTTGGCGGCAGCGGTGGGATACAGAAATCCCCAGTGTCAAGTGAAGTGGAACCGCTCAACAGACTCGCTCCGTATCCTAAAATCTTATAAAATTATATCTTATTCTGTGTCGTCCTGGCGCGTCCTAGTGAACCTAAATATAGTGCAAGTGCTATACTCATCGCTACGGCCCATCCTATTACGGAGACCCAATTTATTCCTGGAAAGGAGTTAACATACTTATCAAGGAAGACCCGCGATTGCATCCTGAACCGCAATCATCTCCTTCCATCTACATACATACATACAGAAGAGAAAATCACCTAGAAGAATTAACCTGAAAAGCACCCATTCTCATAAAATAAATATCGTCGGAGATTTCGACAACTCGAAATTCATCGTGTTCCGTTCCAGAGCGCGACCGAAGACGCGCTTATCAATCGGAATGTTCCCGCTTATCGTGTTTGCAGCCGTCGCCCACGCATCGCCTGTACTGTGAGTCGTTGGTCATTGTTTTGTCTAGATCTTATAAACCAAAGCTTCTCAATACCTTTTCGTTTCTTTGTTTAATTGAATTTAAATGTTTTAAGGTTTATTAATATTTTTATTATTTGTGATTATTTTATATTATTGCGTGTTCCTTATTTTAATAATTTTTTATTATTGTGTGTTCTTACATTGATTGATATATTTTATAATGCCAAAAGTGGTTAAACTGGAGAAAGCTAGTTTAAACGTCGAATTCACAGAACCGGGCGTTAGTGACGCCCCAAAATCCACCCCAGCCACTCCAAGAGTTACTAAGGCCAACATTGCAACAACTGCAATGACCGAGATGGATTTAAACACCTTGTTCAAATTCGTTAAACCGTATTGCGGTAGTAGGGAGACCGTAAATTCTTTTATTATTAATTGTAATAATGCCTAAGCAATTTCTGAAAATTAGCCTCAGAATCTCAAAAACAAATTATATTAAAATATTTCATTAGCCAACTCCACGGTAATGCGGAAATTGCTTGCTCCATAAAAGAGTTTAAGGACTGCGAACAGCTCAAAGATTTCTTAAAAACACAATTTAGTGAACGTAAACACTATGCTCATATTCTCACCGAACTACAAGAGGGCAAACAAGGTCCACATGATAATGTCAGTCAATTCTCACTCCGCATGGAAACATGTCTTTCACAACTATTAACAGAGAATATCCCTGTGTAATACTAAAGCAAAACAATTACCAGGTCGAGTTGCAGCCATGGAGGACCTTGCCCTCCATCACTTCCTTATGGGGTTACACCCCCGCATTTCGAACATTGTTAGGTGTAGGTCTCCAAAGACCCTTAATGAAGCCATAAACTTAGCCATCTCGGAGGAACTTATTCAACAAAGCCTGTACAAACGACCACAGCCAGAAGCAAAATACGAACACAAACCTAAGCACAACTTCGTAAAAACTTTTAATTCTAAGCCATCTACTTCTCAAAGATTTTCACAGTACTCCAATTCTAACCAACAGAACTCCACTAACGCTTTTTGTCGATATTGTAAGACGGCGGGGCACGACATCATGGCCTGTAAAAAACGAGAATATTCTAACAATCGATTCAGGAATCAAAATTTGTTAACCAATTCACCCTCCCAATTTCAGTATAGGCCACAACCGGGTGAATTTCATAGAGCAGCCCAATAATGAGGAAGACCAAGAAGAGCTCTACCCTTCACATAGCGACAACCAAACTTTAAATGATCAGGAGTCGCGTCACGGTGTCGCCCGAGACTAAATCCTAAAGCCGACACCAACCATTCCTTCCTCATATCCAAAGACCACACGGGTAACCAGCCCCAAGCAAGTGTCCGACAATCCAAGGACCACACGGGTAACCAGCTCCAAGCAAGTGTCCGACAATCCAAGGACCACACGGGTAACCAGCCCCAAGCAAGCGTCCAGTCATCCAAGATCCATAACTTGAAAGTTACCTCTCCAAAAGGCAAAATCGAAATTAACGAGATCAATCTAGATACTACCAAAAGGTTGTTACAACATGTCCTGCTCGATTCATCCGTCACGGATATCCCACTGTCTTTGCTTATCGACCCAGGATCTGCCGTATTATTACTAAAACAATCTAGTATTCAGAAAAATCCCAAACTCATAAAAGAACCTATCAAACTTAAGGGCATAGACCCGGGCGATGAATCTAAAAAAAGAAATCTACAACCACCGAGGGCCATTTTTCATTTAAATTAATATTAAATAAAAATACATCCGCGTCATATAAATTCCATGTCATTAAAAATGTCAACTGGCCATATGACGGTATAATAGGCTCCGACTTCCTAACCGCGTTTGGCTGTAAAATTGCTTACACAAACGATACCCTTAAGATCGGTAAATTAGAAATAAAATTATACTTCGTTGATCCATTATATATCATTCCACCACGCACCGAAACTGTCATTGAATGTTCGGTTTGCGATACTAATCTTAAAGAAGGCCTTATCACTGATCATCACATATCTGATAATTTACTTATATCCAATTGCATTGTAAAAGTAAAAGAAAATAAACGCGTTAATTTAACTATAGCTAATACTTCAGAGTTTCCGGTCAACCTAAATCCAAATTTAAATCTTAAAATTACACCTCTACATTCTGAAGCCATTCAGGTGAACACGAACATCTGTAACACGGCTAAAAGAACAAACGATGTCATAAACTCATTAAGAATAGAACATCTAAACCGAGAAGAGTCCAACGCCCTCATCGAACTTTGTTCCCGGTGTAGGTCAGAAAGTTGCGTAGAAATAAAGTTGCTCACCAAAGTTTATAAGGGATATATTCGTTAAAACACATGACACTAACAAAGTTTAAGGCTCACAGTACAGAAGGAAGGAAGCGTTGAAGAATGAAGATGAATACGATATGAAAGTCTGAGTAGTTATGCAAAACAATAAACATAAAATAAGCAGCGCGTAAATAGCAACAGTTATGATATAAGGCGTAAAGCATTGAGCGACGTGCGCTTCGCGTCGAGAGTAGGTTCCGACTGCCGGGCGCGTCCTTGATCGCGGTCACTGCGCCGAAGTTCATCGCACCACCACTACGTCATCGCTATGAACAAAAGATTCATATTTTTTGCTCAACGATACGATTGCCACGGCGAACTGGTTATGTGCGTGGTGTTCCGTATATTATTATGAATGTGTAAAGTAGTGTACGTGTGTTAATATATATGGCAAGTATATTAATAAATAATATATATTAAATACATGATCTGTTAATAGTATTATTAAATAAATGACATGTAAATAAATAAATAAATAAATAGGTGCCTACACCGGTATTCCGTCATTTTTCATCTGCCCGATGATCAACTAACTTATATATCGGCTCTTAATCACCAAATCAAAACGAATAGCGAGACGCCCATCCATACTAAAACGTATAGGTTCCCAGAATGTCATAAAAAAGAATTCGAGACCCAAATCAACAAGATGCTCGACCAGGGCATAATAGAACCCTCATCCTCACCTTGGAGCTCACCAATTTGGATTGTGCCTAAGAAATTAGGCTCCCAGGGACAACGTAAATGGCGAATAGTAATTGATTATCGCAAAATTAATGATATCACTATTGGCGAAACCTATCCTATTCCACAAATTTCTGAAATCCTAGACCAGCTGTGTAACATCAAATATTTCTCGACCTTGGACTTAGCTTCCGGATTTCACCAATTTCTTATCAAACCTGAAGATGCACCTAAAACAGCATTTTCCGTACCTCAGGGGCATTTCCAATTCAATAGGATGCCTTTTGGCCTAAAAAACGCTTCGTCAACCTTTCAGAAGCTAATGAATGCATGCCTATCAGGACTCCATGTTTCACGATGTTTCGTATATTTATACGACATCGTTATTTACTCTTTCGATCTTACTTCTCATATAGATAACCTCAATGCTGTATTTAACAGACTCAGAAGTTATAATCTCAAGTTGAAACCTGAAAAATGCGAATTCATTCGTAAAGAAGTGATTTATCTAAGCCATATATATACTAAAATGGGTAAACATGGTGTCAAACCCAATCCCGAAAAGGTGAGGGCTGTCACCGAATTTCCAGTTCCAAAATCATCCAAAGACATTAAATCTTTACTAGGCTTAGTATCCTACTACAGACGTTTTATCCCCGATTTTTCTAAATATGCCAAATTCCTTACGTCCCTTTTAAAAAAGGATGTTCCTTTTGAATGGAAGCATGAACAACAGCTTTCCTTCGAGACGTTAAAAGGTAAACTCGTTACAGCTCCAGTCCTTACATATCCGGACTTTACTAAACTTTTCCTCTTGACATACGATGCGTCATACTATGCCATCTCTGCTATACTCTCCCAAGGTCCAGTAGGACAAGATCGACCTATTGCTTTTGCCTCGTGCACACTTAATAAAGCAGAGAGTAACTACAGCGTAACCGAAAAAGAGTACCTTGCGATAGTGTTCGGTACCAAAACATTTCGTCCTTATCTATATGGCAACCGATTCACAATAATGACGGACCATAAGCCTCTCCAGTGGCTTTTTAATTGTAAAGACCCTGGTTCCCGCCTTGTCCGATGGCGACTTAAATTGGAAGAATTTGAGTATGATATACATTCTAAAAAGGGCAAAACTAACACAAACGCTGACGCGTTGTCACGATTACCTGTGAACCCGATCCAACCTATAGATCCATCAATATCCAATCCTCCTATAACGGACTCGGATCAAAATCTAGACAAAGATCTTATGGACTTACTCATTTCTCCACCTTTCTTCAATCCGGACGAAGCAATCTCTCCTCCATTCGATTTACCTGAAGAAGCTTCCCCATTACCCTCCGTTTATTTACCTTCCAATATTCCAGACACCCTAAGGGAAGAAATCGAAAATGAACCTATTAACTTACCTCAACCAGAACCTGAACAGCCAATACCACCTGAAATTCAAACCGATAATGTGTCATTTCCATCCACGAGTTTATCCCCAGACGTACCTGTCGAAGATAACCCTACCTTCCTTAAATCCATATCATGTAAATTTAAAACTTTTAACACAGAAGTAGAAGAGCACAACGAAACTCTTATGAAATGTCCCGTGAAGGTAATCCTAGTCCCAACATCTATCGATTTAGATGAGTCTAACCCGTACATTCAAGAAATATTAACTGACTCTGAAATTATCGCTGACATACAGGAGTCCGAGAAAGAACTCTTCTCCTTTAAAAAGATAGAAACAAATAATAAATGCTATTACTTATTATTCACCAAGGTACATCACTTTGATAAGGCCTCCTATCCAGAAATTTTCCAAACGTTAAAAACAATCAGAAATGAATTGACAACTTTCGGAGAAATTAAAGAACTCGGTATATCTGATCAGAAAAATCCCTTCGAAAAACACTCATTCATTAAAATATATAATATTCTATGTTATCTCTTCCATGATACTCGTACTCGAATTAAAATTAATATATACCATAACAATATTATATATCCAACTCCAACAGAAATTAAGAAAATTCTTTTCGAAAACCATGATATTCCGATAGCCAGTCATTTAGGCTCTGTAAGAATGTACAACAAGATAAAACAATCGTATTATTGGAAAGGTATGTGAAGCGATATTGAGTCATATGTAAAGCAATGTAAATCATGTCAGGAAAATAAAGCGCTTAAGAAAATGAACCGTGCTCCAATGCAGATCACCAGTACATCTACAGAACCATGCCAAAGAATTTCCTTGGACATCGTCGGCTCACTTCCCGAAACCGGACCAGCAAAATTACGTTTTATTCTCACAATACAAGACGATCTCACTAAGTTTTCCTGTGCATATCCCATCCGGAGTACCACTGCTGAAGAAACTAGCGAATGCTTCCTGCATTATATATCAATCTTTGGCATTCCTAAGATGATCCTTACCGACCAAGGGACTAATTTTACTTCAGACCTATTTAGGAAAACCTGCGAATCCCCTAAAATAAAAAACTTATGGTCTTCACCATACCACCCTCAAACCCAAGGCTCCCTAGACCGGAGTCATTCAACCCTAAAAGAATACCTGAAATCTTATATTAATGAAGAATAGTCCAATTGGCCTCGTTATGTGTACACCGCCATGATTGCTTATAACACATCCGTTCATTCTACTACACATTACACACCTCACGAGCTTATGTTTGGGAGTAAACCATACATTCCTAATTCCATTTATAACGAATCTCTAGGGGCTTTTTACCCCGATTATGTATGTGTATGTACCCGAGATTTTATAAGGAAGTCAAAGAAATCCTCAAAATCATACTATGACACCCATACTCGACCAGTTAAATATAAAGTAGTGAGTATGTTTATATAAAGAACCATTTGGGATTGCGAAAGGCACTCTCCCCTCTCTGGAAAGGCCCATATAAAATAGTTAAAATACATAGTAATAATAAACTTACCCTACTTATCAATCGACGCCATGTCACGCATCACTTCGATCAGGTGAAACCTACATCAGAAATCGGAAGTAACCTGTAAAATAAATAAAACTTAGTAAAGGACTAATGTCTGGAAAGTTAATAATACTTACCTATAAGCGTAGTTTCGCCATCTAAAAAAAAAGTTAATAAAAAAAAACATAGTTATAAAAAAATAGGCTAATCACTACTTACCCTTTTAAAAGAAAAACATAGTTATTAAAATATATATTTATAGGTTAGTCAATACTTACCTCTGTCTAGTATTAATTATAGTAATTATTTAGAGAACTCCGACTCGAGGTCAATCGCATCAAGATTATATTCAACAAATAACTTCGAGTGCAGGCATCTACTTTGATTATTTAGGTACATTAAAAATTAATAACGCCAACCTGAAAACGTTAATTCCGATAGATATTTCACACTTTGGCCTCCACATAAGAAATATAGGAAACACGTTAGATACAATTAAAATTTTATGTGACCAAACTAGGACTCTAAAGATTATTGCTGAATGTCACAATATGCTTCAACCACTAACGGTACGTAACCAGGACTTGAACAAGGACTTTCTCACACTTATTAGATAACAGAGCCAAGCGTAGCGCTTGGTTTGGAGGTATTGGTACAATGTTAAAACATATTTTTGGTACTCTAGATGAAGATGACGTTCTAAAGTATGAAGAAACAATAGAATCTGTACAAAACGATGAAAAACAACTGGCTTCTTTAATGAAAGTAAACATTTTGGTTACAACCTCTGTAATAACGTATTATAACGATACATTAAATAAAATAAAAAACAACGAAGCAAAATTAACTGTAGCTATCGACAATCTCTCTATTAGAATTAAAAATATTTATGAAATAACTAATGGTCTACAAATATCTGCTAATATTAATGAAATTTTTGACAGTTTAGAAACCTCAATTCTTAAATTATCTTTCTAATTGGAAGATATCATAAATACTATTTTGTTTAGCAGTAAGGATATTTTACATCCAGCCGTTATAACGCCATAACAGTTATACCGAGAACTTGCCGATAACTATAGGTACCTACCTAGTAATTTAGTATTGCCTGTTTCTTTAGATATTAAGAATATACACTTAATTTTAAGACTTTGTAAGATTATTTGCTATTATATAAATAATAAATTCATATTTTTGTTGCAAGTGCCATTGGTAAATATAGAAAGTTATATGTTGTTTCATAAAATAGCTCTACCTACACCATATAACGCAAAGGAACCAAATTCATTTAGTTTAATTGTATCTAATAATAAATACATTGCAATAATCAAAGACAAAACACACTACTGCAATATTGACGACTTAGGGAAATGTAAAATTGGGCAACCAGGAACATTCATCTGTGAAGGTAATAACGTATATTCGGTGGACGCTAAACCATCCTGTGAAAGTGAGCTTATATCTAAAGTGATCAGTAAAATTCCATTACAGTGCGAAACCAAATTTATCTTTAGAAAATTAGATATCTGGAAACCATTAATGAATAATAAATGGATTTAAATTCAATCCGACCCAAATAAAATTTCTATAGATAGTATTAAGTCTCAAGTATTTAAAACAAATATTCTGGGCACAGGCATAATTACAATTCCTGATGGTTATACTGGATATTGTAAAAGCACAACATTGTTACCTATAAATAATGTTCTAAATATTACATCACCTATAAATTATATGCCCGATTATAACCTCATCAATGACACTTGTTGTAATATTAATAAGTTCAACCATGTTGTAGAAAATGTGTCTCCTATTAAGTTACAAAATGTAGATTTAGATTAATTTAATTCAAAAAATAAAATAATTATTGATTCTTTATTAAGTAACCTAAATACAATAGGAAATAAATCTCACATTATTAAATATGGGACACATTATTCTATCATTAATATTATTATTTCTATCCTAATCCTGTTGTATTTTGTATATTTGGGTTTTAATCTTTCCCGCCAAACCCGTAACATCCGCCTTACAATGAATAATACTAGTAAGACTCCTAAAGTGAAATTCATAAAAACTTCACCTCAACCGCATTTAAATTTATACCACCTGAAATTGAACAAAATAGTGATTCTGAAGCTGATAATGTTGCACCGCTTAGAACCCAAGTTTAAAGATATTATTAGTTAACTAGTATCGAGAGATTTTACGATATCACTCCTAAAATCTCTTCTTTAGGGGGGAGATGTTATACCCTGTACTTGTTAGCCTTAGTGCTGCACTGCCTTTTAATAATGTTGACTTAGCCTTAAGGTTCAGTGACTATCGCAGTGTAGCAGTTCGGCCAAGTTAATCTGCTTCCATCTTCGAACCTGCTCTTTTGTCTACGGACCTAAGTTAAATCCTAACCAGTTTGTAATAGGTAATCCAGTTATACTTTAATTAAATATCGGTGTTTTAAATAATTGTTTTTTAAAAACCAATCAGCCCGTCTCCGTATAACAGTACGATGTTTGGGTACATTGAGAAGGAAGGTCATACTCGTGCGGTACTAAAGAATGCAGAGCCGTATGTTAGCGAGAAGAATATGGCTATTAATGTTACTGTGTATGATATCATACAAAAAGCGCATAAACATTACCAACATATATATTATTTGGGATATTAATTTGGATGCTAGTGAAATAAGGCAAATTGCATCATTTTCTTACGTTGTATATTCGTGCTGCAGTAGTAGTATGGTTGTAACACAAATGCTTCTACTCAACCGTGGAAAGACCACGGTCTCACAAAATACTAGTATAAATAGCAGCTTAATTCTGTTGTGTTTTGTATGATGAGCTCAGAGAACCAGAGACACTTTTAGCTGGACTGTGTGCTAGTTAGTCACCACTATTCTTCAAAAAAAATTGAAAAATTGTGTCAAAAGAGTACAAAATAGACGTGATGGCTGTAGGCTAAATTCAAAGGCATGAAACTTTTTCTACGTGGTAAAGCTTTTTTTACGTAGTAGAGTCATGCTGCAGCTATATTCGTTGTATAGTTGTAGTTCGAATGGTTCGGCTCGATTGGAGAAGGACTAAGCTCTCACAGAATATCAGCGTAAAATACCAGCTTAACACTGCTGTGTTTTAAATATGGGGTGCGTAGAGAACCGGAGACCCTTTTTACTGGAAAAGAGGCATTCAATTTTAGTCCTCACGAGTGACATCGTAACTGCATTTTGATTATTTATTGAGGATAGATGTAGATGTCTATAGTTCGCAGCAACTACTTTACCTACAGGTGGACTGTGTGCTCGTTCAATTTCATGGTGTTTTACCCAATGCTGCATATAATTACGTGGTAGAGCCATGCTGCAGCTATATTATGGTTGTAGCACGAATGGCTCGGCTCGACCGAGGAAGGACCACGCTCTCACAGAAAATCAGCGTAAAATAGCAGCTTAACGCTGCTGTGTTTCGTATGGTGAGTGTAGAGAACCAGAGACCCTTTTTACTGGCAAAGAGGCATTCCATCTTAGTCCTCACGGATGACAACGCATCTGCATCTTGAGTCTTTATTGACGATAGATGTAGATGTCTATGGGTCACAGTAACCACTTACCATCAGGTGGGCTGTGTGCTCGTTTGTCACCCGATACTATAAAAAATAATAAATAAAAATAATTATAGCAGAAAAATATATGAATCATATGTAATAATCATATCAATGACAATTTAATGAGGCGTCTAATTGAATTAAAGGTATATTTAGCTTGCGCACCTAAATATAACAACTGTAATGAAAATATATCGCAGTACACATTCATAAATAGTAGCAATTTCAATGTAAGATATGAGCGCTGTTCTTGCTTTGAAACATTTTACTAGAAAAATATTGAAACTATCTTTTTTCTCGCAAGCCAGAAGACGAAATGTATAAATATATATTTTAAAATTTCAGTAGAAATATGTACACAATATGTAAATCATTTTTATTTATTACTTAATGCAATACTTTTTAACAATAAAAGCTGCTGTACTATTAATCACAGTTCAGTGCATATATGTATATTTGAGATATAAGAAATATTTTAAGGGCATGTAATGTACGCTTTGGTGCAAGCAGCGCTTCCTTACTCCAAAACTCTCCCGAAATTGGGGGGAAGCCTATGCTGGAATGTGAGAGGGAATGTGTAAGCTCATTTTTACGTTATTTTATATAATTGAAAATGCAGCGTTTTTTAACTAATTACTATGCTTTAAAGTACATAAATATAACAAATAAAATACAGAAACAGAACTATTACATATTGAGCAAATAGGTGCCTTATCGATTAGTAGCTATAATTTCCATGCAAACCTTTGACGAAGGACATTATTTTAGACATATACAGAAGTGTGCATAAAAATGTTTATTTATAGGAGATGGGGCAAACGAGCATGCGGCTTACCTGATAAGTGAGACTGTAAGTGACTATCGCCGCCCATGAACAACTGCAACACCAGGGGGATTACAAATGCGTTGCCGGCCTTTTAATAAGGAATAGTAGTCTCTTTTCTTGAAGGTCCTTATGTCGTATCGGTCCGGAAAAATCGCTGGTGGTAATCGATTCCACATGGAAGTTGTGCGAGGAAGAAAACATCTTCTAAATCGCACAGTTGTGGACCGCCAATCATTCAGATGGTATGGATGGTATCAAGAGTTTTGTCGCGTCGGTGAAATTAAGCGGCTGGAATTAGTCCGAACAACTCCTCAGAGCACTCCCCGTGGTACATGCGATAAAATACGCAAAGAGATGCAACATCTCTACGTAGTGCTAGTGAGTCAAGCCGATCGGAAAAATCTCCGTCGTCAACGATTCGAATGGCTATGCGCTGGATGCGGTCAAGTGGAAGGAGCTGGCACTGGGGATGCCCTGCAAAGAGATGGGAACAGTATTCTATGTGGGGTCGAACCTGCGCCTTGTAAAGTAGCAGGCAGTGTGCTGGCATGAAATACTGTCCCACTCTGCTGAGCAAGCCAAACTTTTTAGAGGCAAATTCGACCTTCTCTTCCAAGTGACCATGAAATTGCACGTCACTCGATATGTCGACACTGAGGATTCTGATACTGGTTGAGGCAACAAGGGGAGTGCCTTGAAACTGAGGAGATACGAGGATTCCTTTTAGCGGTAAATACGCAAACTTGTGTCTTCTGGGGATTGAACTGGGCTAGATTTAGTCACCCCGAATCCGAGACTTTGTTCAACTAAGTCTCGACTTCAGATACAAGTTTGTCCCTGTACTCGGCGCAGTTTTCCCGAAAAATACTGAAGTGAAGCAACTATGATAAATTCCCCACCTATGAGGTAATCTATGTTTAACAGTGGACTTTTGTTTGGCTGTAAACAATGAATGAATATATACACAAAGACTTAATTGAGAGAAGTAGAATAAATATTCAAGTGGAACAGAGATTTAAATAATTAACTTTCATTAGTTGTTGAATGACTCAGTGCTTTATTGATATTTAAGGGAAGCAAATCCATAAAGTGGCTGCTTTATCACAAAAGGACGAATTAAAAAATATTTGTGGAGAAATAGTAATTATTCTTAGGTTTCTTATACCGCCTACCACAGCTATGAAAATTTATAACTCTAGTCTGTTCGTCTTTTCATAATTCCAATGCTTTCTTGTATTATTGCGAATACTAAACATAAAATAAAACTATTTTTTTATTTATCGCGTTTAATTTACCTATTTTTAATTTCCGACGTTTTGGGCACTTTATAGTGGCCATGATAATAGGGATCCAATAAGCAATTAAAATTAAGTCCAAATCAAAGCATACTATTACAAGACTTTAAGATACTGTAAGCTGTTTCTGCGTAAATCAGACCAAAAATTAATAATTAAATTTTATATCAGCCTTCGTTGACTATCACATCAGGACGTCTAAGACCGTAGTTCGCCCGTGACTATGGATGATGAAAGTGCTCGAAACGTCGGGAATTGAAAAACTTTAAATGAAACGTGATAAAATCCGTAAAATTAATTTATTGAATTTCAAACATGGTATCTCTGTACCGAGTCTGAAATAAGCGGTTTAATATGAAAGGAAATTGTAGATATTGAAATTCCAAACCGTTAAAGTAGAACTGAATAATTTTCATTCTTTATTATACAAAAGCGTCAACTGTTCGTTTCCCAATAGCTTTTATATCGTATTTATGATATCGCATTTAATTGACATTAATTGTAAGTAATACCTTTCGGCAAAGTGAAAATTTCACAAAACTGTCACCAACATTTGGGTCGCTGATAAAATGAAACCTTTATTAGCATAATTGTTTCTGCTTCATTGCTTAGTTAAATTTCGAACAAATAATAAATTGGTATTTTATAGTGTTTATTTTGCGGGCAAATTGTTGATCGCAGTACTCGACGTTTCACACCTTTAGACACTGTTGCTTCCTGTCCACGGTTTGCGTGTTTCCGTTCGCTTGTGATGGACAGTTTATGAGCGGACCGCAAAATGTATCGAATGCATTAGTTACATACAAACTATTTTAGTAAAGAAAATAAAGACAATATATTATAGAAAGGAGGCTACAGGTGCGTTGTCACTCTCAAGGAATCCCCACTGCGGGAGGTACTTGTGAGAACAAGCGACAAAAACTCACAAGCAGACTACATTTTACTAACGGAGACAATTTAACCTGATAAAATATAATATAGTGTAATTATATTAAACTTCTCATTATCCACCAATACAGTAAGTAAATTAGTTAGATTTTTTCGAGTTCTTGAACGGCATTCTATGTACTGATACTTTCATTAAATTCGACTGAGTATTTGTTAGGATATCGTATGTGGTGAGATATTTGATAAGTAAGATTCAGAGAATGAGTATGATTTCAACAATATCTAGCAATACGGAAATACGTCCATAATTATTTATGTCAGTAATATCTACTTGCTTATGTATAGGGTGGATTAATCATTTTATTGAATATGGAAAATTTCCATGTATAATATATATGGATAAGCAATGAAAATAATTACTTCTTAGCCATTTTAACAAACTAATTATAGATGTTATCTAAACCGGCTAAAATGTATAGGAACTCTTATTTTTAAAAAACCTTTCAAGATCTTTCTCATCATCTCCATCATCATTACAGCCTCGTCTTACCAGGTCGTCATTCCATCTAGTGGGAGGCCGCCTTCCACTTCACCTACCGTTACGAGGCTGCCACTCGAGAACCTTCTTTCCCCTTCGGTTGCCGGTTTTTCAAGCTAGAAGGCCGGCCCATTGCCACTTCAGCTTACTACTCCGTTGGGGTATGTCGTTCGCTCTGGTTCTATTGCGGATATCCTCGTTTTTAAGTCTTTAACGCAGATAAACTCCAAGCATAACCCTCTCCATAGCTCACTGAACGACCTTGGGTTTCCTCATACGGCAAGCAGTGCTGCATCACGTCTCAATTCCAAAAGTCATCACTGGCAACACGCACTGGTAGTACAGTCTCGTTTTCAAGTTTTGGGATATACCTGATAAGAAGATGTGTCGTAAATTTACGAACGCTGCCCAGCCATGTTGAATCCGTCGATTAACCTCTCGGTTGAGGTTTTTTATTTATTTATTTCATAATTATAACATCATTACAGTTATATTTACCAATGCGATGCTATAACTAACCTAAATATAAGAAAACTAATTACTAATAAATAATGACTATAAAATAATGAATAATAATATTAACATGATTTTATAATAAAATACTAATTAAAAAAAAATGTTACAATTTTCAACGCATTTGTATGATGCAATTGTGAACTTCTGACTACATGTAAATATGTCAATATCCTGTGAGATGATATTAACGTAGTGTATGGCACGTGTCAATGGTGCATTCTGAAGCAACTTCGTCCTAGCAGTGGGCACGAAGAGTAACGGGGCGCGGCGACGAGAACACACGTAATTATTAGGTACACGTAGCTTTAGCGCAGCGAGCACTTCTGGGTGATGTATCCATCCACGTAATACGTTCCACACATATTTAATAAGCGCGATGTCTCTCCTCACACTCAGGCGGCTGTAACCGACCATACCCAGTACAAATAGATTCGGATACATGAGTGGAAAACTAGGATAGACTCCGTACTGCTTGAAATATAAAAATCGTGTAAATTTATTTTGAAGTTTTTCGATCATGACACTATATTTGCTTTCATGTGGATTCCAAATAATGGCATTCGTTTCAAGTTGACTTCTTACGAGAGCATTATATAAAATTATAATAGTAAGTACATTACGGAAATCCCTGCACTGCCTTAAGATAAAGCCGAGATTCCTAAAAGCTTTTTTACAAATATTTCAAATGTGATTACGAAAATTAAGTTCCGGGACCATTTCGACGCCTAAGTCTCTAATGTGTGTAACTCGAGGGATTACGAGGCCGTTCATTTGGTAAGCATAATTATGAGGGGCTTTTGCACGACCATAACTCATGACACAACATTTATTCACATTTAAGCTCAATTTGTTTTCTATACCCCACCGTGCCACTCTGTCAATGTTCCTTTGCAAACTTTGACAGTCAGAAGTATTGCTTACTTTCAAATAAATTTTAAGATCGTCGGCAAATAGCAAACACTGTGCCTCCTCAACGACCGTAGGAAGATCATTAACCATTAACATAAATGATAAAGGACCGAGATTGCTCCCTTGACTCACTCCAGAATAAATACAGTACGGTTGCCACTCAAAACCTCCAAAATCCACGTATTGTCTACGTTCACTAAGATAATTTGCAAAAAAATTTAGTAAGCTAGGTGTAAAACCTAACTCGGCAAACTTTACCAACAAAATATCGTTACCAACGGTATCAAAGGCTTTTTGAAAATCAAAATAGTTGGACTTACTTGGTCGGACTATTTGTCCCAGATAAATATACTCGCTTAGAAAGCTTAGTGCTCCCAACAACTACCTGAATACATGTGACGTGGACGTTGTACATGATCTTTGTTTATTCCATGTTCATCATAAGACCTATGCGTTGGAATACCCTATTGAAGTCATTCAGTATAGTGCTTAGGTCCTCCAGTGATTCTGCTATAAGGACTATATTGTCGGCAAATCGAAGGAAGTGATGTATTGGCCACTGATGTAAATACGGTATTCTTTCCATTCCAGTAGCTTGAAAACGTCTTGAAGATATGGTAAATAGTTTCAGGGATATAACGTAACCCTGTCTTACATCTCCTGCAGTTGGATAGGTTTCGTTCTCTGCTTCTGTACTCGGAAACCCATCGTAGCCCTACTGTATAAACACTTCAGCACTTCGATATAGCGAGTCAATTTAATACCGGTGAAGGGACATCATCAGGGAATCAAAAGATGTCTCATAGTCTACATACGCAAGACAAAACGCAAGGAAAATTTTACTCCTTGGTCTTCTGTACAATTTGCCGAAGGGTATGTATGTGGTCTATGGTGCTAAAATCTTTTCGGAAACCGGCTTTTTCTGGAGGCTGGAAGTCATTGAGTCTGCGTGCGTGACGATTTGTAATGACTTTCGAAAACAACACGTAGACGCGGCTCAGAAGGGAAATCGGTCTTTATTTTTTAATAGAGCATTGTCTTCTTTCTTGAAGAACAAGACCACCGCACTTTTACTCCACGCCTCCGGAGTAGTGCCACAATGGAGGACGGAATTAAAGAGCTCCTGAAGGACTTCAAGTACCGGTTTTTTATCCATTTTCAGAAGTTCCGCTGTAATTACATCCTCGCCTCGCCTTGCCGTTTTAAAGATGCTGGAGAGCCATTCTGATCTCACTCATCTGACTAATCTGGGATATCATCAAAATAGTGTCGGATAAGACTTGCTCTTGGATCTTTACTCATACTTGCGTGTGACATCCATGAGATTAAGAGTGCTCTCAGCTCTCCGTTCTCTCTTGTGCCTAGATTTGCGTTGAAGTCTCCCGTTAACACCGTGTAATAGGTTTTGGAGGAATGCATGGCTTTAGAGATATCCTCACATATTTACTCCACCTCCTTATCGGGATGTGCTGAGGTTGGTGCGTAAACCTGTATGACCTTCAATGAATACCGTTTGGTGACTCTAAGTATAAGCATTCTGAGTACGCAACCCTTGTCGACACACCTTCAATCTTTACAACGTTGTTAACGAGAAACTTGTGGACGATAAATCCGACACCTCCTTGGGACAGATCGTCGCCCTCCCGGTGATAGAATAAGTTACCGTATTCGAGGATAACCACGTCCTCCCACTGTCTTTGAACCTCAGATAATCCTATAATATTCCAGCGTTACTTGTCTATCTCTTCATCCAGCTCCAGGATCTTCTCGTCAGTTCTAAGGTTGAGTGCGTTATATGTTGCCAGATCGAGTCAACTTAGGTGGCAATCGAATCTCCACAGGAGATTCTTAGCACCACCTGCCCCGCCGTTACCATGGTTGCCTCTGTAGCCAAGAACAGCGGGGCCGTCGAGGACTTGGGGCCGTCTTTTTGTAACTTTCGTCCTGGGGGTATATTGCCATAATTGTAACGCTTGGCGAGCGGCTTGGCAACCACAGTTTTTCTATTGTAATTTGCTATTATCAGAAATATGCTGCTGCCCATCTTCTGTCTCAGTTTCCCTCTGTCGCCTGTTACAACACCCACGGGAAGTTATGGGGTATTGGGTATTCTTACCCGCCATTACACGGATCTTTTTACATGCCTGGAATTAATGCAAATGCAAATCCATAAATAATAAAAAGACAGTGGTAATTAAAATATGACTTTCAATAAGTATTATATAATAATCTATGTTGAATTAAAATTATTCTACCCTGTTTTATTCTATTCAAGTAATATACTCTTAGTATGAAATCTACTTATAAGTAATCTTCCTTAATATGAGCTGCGAGCTTTACGAAACCTTGTACAGCAAGTTGGGTATTATTACACGTTAATATATTAGTTATCTTCTTTAAAAAGGCACTGGATACATTTTTTGGTCTAATATATAAATAGTAGGAATAGTTATTTTCTGTAGCACGTATTTATTTATGTTCAAAATCTGCGGCTGATTCCCACAACAATGATTCATCACAATTATAACAATCATTCAAATAGAGACCACATATATTATTTACAATTGTTGGCTATTGTATACTACAGTTACATTTAGCTTGAATGAATTGCCTATTGAACTTAATATTTACAAGCAAGCGATATCGTTTGTCACATGGTACTCGTATCTGTCAATGAACATTCATTCATTACACCAATAATAATTCTACGTTCCAGTTCGTGGTAAACGGTGAAAAAAATTGTCGCAATTTCTTTTCAATATTCTCAAAAGCTCTGCTTTGTTTTCTTTTTCAATTATATAAAAAGTGATTTAATAAAGTAGAAAGTAATATCCGTCAGCCTTTTGAAATTATCGTTCAGAGTGTCACCTAAATGCTTTTTGAAATATTTCTTTAAAATTAAGCTTCAAAGTTACTTGTCCCGCCAAAAGATCAACTTATAATTAAACCTAAAAGCGGAATTAAAATATCTGGAAATAATAAAGTACAAATGTCTAGATAACATCATCAGAAGTCGGTGTTAAACATAGTGTATAAAAGAATTAAAGCAACGACTTCAAAAGCTGCTTTTTGGAAAATATTTTAATCTTTTTTTTAAGACTCTGCTACTCATTTTCTGGTTTTCCCTTTTATCACCTTTTACGACACTTACGAGACGATATGTGGTACTAGATATTCTTTCAGCGTCACTATATGGTTGATTTTTTATTTATTAATTTTAAACTTAATTACCGTTAATTAATTTAACTTTGTGGTGTGGACCAAGGAATATCACTAGCGCTACGTTATGATTAAAGTTGAATGTCGTCTTGATACTTACATTAAAAACTCTTTTTTCGGGTTGAAATTCTTTTTCCAAATTTATACTCGACCGCCCCTGAAGTAACCAGTGAAGCACGTGCTGTAAATTTCCCAGTACTCGAGCAACCCTGGTTCGATCACTGCCGGCACTAATAAATTGTTAATTGCAATTTTAAGTGTTCATTTACTACGTACTTGGCGGCGAAGGAAAACATCATGAGGATACCTGTAGTATGAAAGTGAACGCAAGTAAGACGAAAGTGGTGTTTTTTGAAAGAGAAGAAAGTAAAACTTTATGTGAAATAAGAATAGAAGGGGAGTTGATTGAGCAAGTGGATGAGTTTGTATATTTGGGATGTTTATTTAGCAGGGATGGTAGATATGATAAGGATATAGAACGATGAGTGAACGCAGGAAATAGAGTGAATTACTCTACACGCTATTATGAGGAGTCAGAATTTATCAACTAAGGCACGTATGGCAATTCATAATGCTGTGTTAGTCCCTACTTTAATGTATGGTAGTGAAAGTTGGGTCTGGCAGAAAAAGCATGAGAGTAGAATAATTGCTGTAGAAATGCGTTCCTTAAGGAGTATGCTAGGGCTGAATCTGAATGACAGGGTGAGAAATAGTGTGATAAGAGAAAAGTGTGGTTTGCAAGATGACGTTGTGACAAGGATTAAGAAAGGAATGCTTCGGTGGTTTGGTCATGTAGAAAGAATGAACGAGGAAAGAGTGATAAAGCAAATTTATGTTGCAGAAGTGAACGGCAGGGTCGGGAAGGGACGCCCTAGATGAAGGTTTATCGACCAAATCGGCGGCACATTAAAAATGGGCCAGATTAGGAGTACCTTTAACCGACGAGCGTGTATGCGTAGATATATGGATGTAAAAGAGGCGAGAGAGGTGTGTCAGAATCGCGCCAAATGGAAGTCCGTAGTCTCTGCCTACCCCTCTGGGTGACAGGCGTGAGTGTTTATGTTTATGTTTTTTATGATACCTGTAGTTCTAAGAAACAAGCAAACAATTGCTTCGAAGACGATTATAGTTCGCCATCACGTATTGAGGCAGCGCGGTGGATATTTCCTTACCCTAAAAGACTTTCAAAAATGAGGGGAGGCCTGTTCCTAGCGGAGGGATGTTTTTAGCTTTTCGCTTTAATTTTAACTTAAACCCTGAAGTATGACCTATTTATTACAAAAAAGTCATTAAAATTGGTTCACAATTGACGAACATATCGTGTTACATACATATAAAAACATACGGTTGAAATAAGAACCATCTAACATTCAGATAGTGATTCTTGCCGAAGGTTATATCTCCCTTTAAAGTGCCCTTAAATCACATCAAGCCTCCACCTCCCCCCTAGCTAGGAGCCACTTCAAAGGGCGAGGTGCCTCGGGACTACAGTCGGCGTCGCATCACCGTCGGCAGAATTGTTGCACTGTTGAATAGCTCATAAAGCCTTGCTTATGAGTCTATTTCGATGAAGCTGTAAACGCCGTAGATCCAACAGCGTATAATTTAGAAAAAAATATTGGACCACCCTTTTTTTGAAGTCTATTAAAATATCGCTGAGTAGTGTTTAAAAATCAAGGAATTAGACGATAATATCATAAGGTAGATATAATAGGAACATGTTATAAGTAATGAAAATTCTTAAAAATTTTTCAAGTATTAATATCTGAAAAATATCAGGATTAGAAAAAATATACTAGGGTGATTAATTAAAAATAACTTTAATAATGTGTAATCCCCGGGAGGAGTTTATAGCAAGAATAATTTTATATTTAAATCTGTTACTTAATAGACTAAGGGATATTTATTAAAAAAATTATAGTTGTGTAGTTATTACTTTATAATGTAAAATTAATCTTCTTTAATAAATAAACTTAAGGAATTATTTATGTAATATATTTTTTATAGAAATATTTGATTTTCCTACTACGTTTTTTAAAATTATTTCAAAAGTACTTTGCCATAATCGTTGTACGCCCAAAGTGAAAGGCTTTAAGCAGGTGTTATTAACGTATTTACCTTTTGTATATAATATTACGTAATGTTACCTGTTATTTGTGTATGTTGTTAGTTATCTGCTAGAATGTTAACTGTTATGTGTATACAATGTTTATAGTGTAATTTTGAAAAAAGGCTTTTTTCTTTTTACTAGATGTGTCCAAATAGTATTGAAGGTGTCACGGAGATTGGCACTGAAAGTCAGTGTGAAATGCTGAGTTTCTGTTTAGCGGGTGTGACGCGTACAATTACCATGATCTTCATCATCATCATTTTAGCCCATAAGTGCTCAGCATAGGCCTCCCCCAAGGAATGCCGCAATCCACGGTCCCGCGCCACCTACATCGAACGACTACACTTGCCTTACTATCAAGAGGTTGTCACTCGAGAGCGGTTGCCACTCAAGAACCTTTCTTCCCCATCGGATGTCGGTTCTTTTGGCTTTAAGGCCGGCCCATTGGCATTTCAGCTGACTAATCCATTGGACAGTCAGTTACTCTGTTTATACCGACGATATCCTCATTACAATTACTATACTTTAAAGTCTTGTTATCAGTTTGTTATATTTCTTAATTTCTCGTTGTAAATTATTTTAGAGAGTTTGAGTTTTAAATAGGTATATATTTTTTGTTTAACCTTAAATAGTAAGTATTGTAAACAATAAACAAAAGGTAAAAATAAATTTATTTGCGTTTGCGGAATGTAAGTATATTACATTGGTTATTCAGTGGAGAACGCGCCCGCATGAATTACTTATTATTTCAAGTGAAGCTTGCAATAGGAGTTGCCCTTAAGGTAACTGTTTTTGTAAAAAGAGCTTGCGGTAAACACTGAAAGTCAAACGCAATGTTTTTAATTAAATTATTTTATAAATTCCGCTGGATTTCAGACCTTTTTTTTTTTCGATCTTTTTATTCAAAATTTGTTTAAACTTGGCAATAATGATAATAATATCATTAGATAGATAGTTATAGATACACCTCGTTATTCTCTTTTAGACTAAATTAAAATATATAATATTGTATTATATAGACTAAGCAATAAAACTAATACATAAACATTTCTATATAAGTTCGCAGTACTTAGTTGGTGAGTCCAATGTCTGCGCACGAACGGACTCTTTGATTATCATATATTATTAAAGCCACCTCCAAATCGGTGAGACGTAGTAATGTCATTGTATTTTAGTTTAAAAAAAATTTAATCCTATGCTTGAGTATGTTCTTCTTTATATTTTGTGTTATTGCATAAAATAGCGCGCTTTATTCACTGACTCCTCTGACTCGTGCATTAACGATCTATAACATTTTTCATCTATAACAATTGCATTGCTCTATAACGTTGGAACAACCAATGACAGCAGAACTACAAACCGTTGTAATTAATCCTATTCCTACAGAAATGCATCGGCTTATTCTAATTTTTAATGGAAACAAAAGACAGCTAAATTTGTTTATGAGGAAATGTGAATAATGTCATTCGTAGGCGGCGTAGATAACGCGGCGTCGCTCTTATCGGAACGTGAGGATGTCGTGTCGTGGTCCCTGTTGAAATATTTCAGCATTTCCGAGACCCGTGTAGCGAAGAGTGTATTAGTATTGAATTAGAATCTTTAAAGATTAAATCTGGGGAAAACTTTCAAGATTTTCGTAACCGCATTCAAAGTATTTGATCATTATTAATTTCAAAAGTAAACATATACGATAATAGTAATCTTAAAAGCGCTAAATTGGAAATTTAGAACAATATAGCCTTAAACGTAATCCTAAACAATCTATCCGAGAATATGGCTCGGATAGAGAAGTTAAAGAAGCCTTAAAAGGCCCGCTGTGCATTGTACTAGAGAAAGTCAACTTCCATGATCAATACAATATTCGAAATGGTGTCCACGATAGCAGCGGTTTAGTTTTATGGCAGCCTTAAACATCAGTTCCAATACAAGGATTTAAATTTGGTAGTAAGCCTCACAGTTATGCAACCGTACTTATACAAAACAATGTTAACAAATAACATTACGCCAAAATATTATTTCGGCATTCAAAGTCAAAACCAATTAAGAATGCCCCAATATGTTAAATGAAACTAACTTTTACAGATTTTTATCGTGTTTAATTTAAATTTTTAATTCCCGACATTTCAGGTGCTTTACAGCAGATAAGTCTGGAAGAACATATATAAAAGTAACGGACAATATTTGGCAGAATTAGGACTACTAATCTAAAAGTTCAATTAGACAAGTCTGAATTTTTAAGGAAGGAGTTTTAAAATTAAGGACATACCATAACAAAAGAAAAGAGCCGTGTAGTGGCGCTTAAGAATATCCACTTAGCCCATATCTTCCGGTGGGTGTCGTAAGAGGCGACAGTGGGAAACAGGCAGGAGATGGGCAGCAGCATCTTCCTGATAACAGCTAAATTACAACAAAAAACTGCAGTTGCCAAATGGCTAGCCAACCGTGAAAACTATGGCAAATATCCCCCCATGGACGAAGTTAAGAAAAGAAGGCCCCCAGTCCCCGGCGGCCCCGCTATTCCTGGCTACGGTGGTGACCATGGTAACGGCGGGGTAGGGGGTGCTATGAATCTCCGGTGGAGGTTCGGTTGCCCCCTAAGACACCTCGACCTGGTCACATACAATGCACGCACCCTGAGCACTGACGAACAGATCCTGGAGCTGGAAGAAGAGGTAGAATAGTTACGCTGGCATATTATAGGATTATCCGAGGTCCGAAGAGAAGAGGAGGACACGGCAATCCTCGAAACCGGAAACTTCTTCTATCACCGAGAGGGCGACCATCTGTCCCAAGGAGGTGTCGGATTTATCGTCCACAAGTCTCTCGTTAACAACGTTGTAATCGTTGAATATCATACAGGTTTTCGCACCAATCTCGGCACATCCCGATTAGGAGGTGGAGGAAATATGTGAGGATATCTCTAAAGCCATGCATTCCTCCAAAACCCACTTTTTGTTTTAATGGAAGACTTCAATGCAAAACTATGCGCAAGAGAGAACGATGAGCTGAGAGAAGGGAAATTAGGAATAGGGCAATGAAATCCAAAGGGATCAGCAGCTGGCCGTCTTCCTGGAGAAATAAGGACTTTTTATGATGAACTCTTTCTTCCAAAAGCGGCCCCACAGGAAGTGTACCTGGTCGAGTCCCGACGGTTCAACAAAAACTAAGATTGATTTCATTATGACGACCAAACTACAACTGTTCAGTGATGTCTCAGTTATTGCGAGGGTGAAAACTGGTATCGATCTCCGAATGTTAAGAGTTACACTGAATCTAAACGTTAAGTTGGAGAGGTCTCGTCTAATGAAGTCAACGCTCCGTCCCCCTCGTGCTCTAATCCAAATTCCCGAAACGTTTCAACTAGAATTACAAAACCGTTTTCGGTGCCTAGAAAACTGCAATGAAGTGGATGATAAGAATAACGAGCTCATGGAAATTGTCTATGTGGTTGCAGCTAAGTTCCGCAAAACCCGCTGCAGAAGAACACAAAAAACTCTACTATCACACTCTTAATCTCATGGCCGTTAGACGGGAAATGAAACTGCAATCTTCAACAGATTTTACAGCATACAGGTAATTGAACACACGGATCTCCAAATGCACGCGGCGGGACTTACGCAACTTCAATACAGCTCGTATTGAAGAAGCGATCGAGCGAAACCAAGGCTCGAAATTCTTTGCCAGAGATCTGTCTGCCAGAAAGAGCCAACTGTTAAAGCTGAAGACCGAGTGTGGCAGCATCGTTTCCGGGGCACCTGAGATTTTGAGTGAGATTGAGAGGAGAGGTTTTATGGGCAGCTGTACACGTCATCGTTGGAGCCACACGCAAGTGTAAATAACGATCAAAGAGCGAGTCTTATCCGACACTATTCCGATGATATCCCGGACGTCATTCAAAATGAGATTAGAACGACTGTTCAGCACCTTAAAAATTGCAAGGCCCTAGGTAAGGATGGACTTACAGCGGAGCTTCTGAAAGTGGGTGGAAAACCAGTACTTGAAGACTTTCAGAAGCTTTTTAATTCCGTCCTCCATGGTGAGACTACTCCGGAGGCGAAGAGCAGAAGTGTGGTTGTCTTGTTCTTCAATAAAGGCGACAATGCTCTCTTGAAGAACAACAGACTGATTTCCCTTCTAAGCCGCATCTACGTGCTGTTGTCCAGAGTCATTACGAATGGCCTCGTAGGCAGACTCGACGACTCAAAAAGCCGAACAAGCTGTTTTGCGAAAAGGCTTTAGCACTATAGACCACATACATACTCTTAGGCAAATTATACAGAAGACAGAGGAGTTCAATCTGCCACTTTGCCTTGCGTATTTGGACGAAAGCCTTTGAATCCGTCGAAATTTGGGCGGTGCTGCAGTCCCATCAGCGGTGCCAAGTTGACTGTTGGTATATTGAAGTGCTGAAGTTTTTGTACAGAAGGCCTACGATGACTATCCGAGTACAGAACCAGAGTACGAAACCTATCCAATTTCAGAGAGGTTTAAGACATGGTAACGTTATATCCCTGAAACTATTCGCTGTCTCTTCAAGACGTATTATAACTACTGAACTGTAAAGGATTATATAATTTATATTATTAGTATTAATATTAATTCTTGCCGTGTAGTGGCGGTCAAGAATATCCACTACCCCATATCCTCCCGTGGGTGTCGTAAAAGGCGACAAAGGGAAACAGGCAGAAGATGGGCAGCAGCATCTTCCTGATAATAGCCAAAATTGCAATAAAAAAACTGCGGTTGCCAAACCGCTCGCCAAGCGTGGCAACTATGGCAAATACCCCCCAATGATCAAAGCAAACAGACGGCCCCCAGTCCCCGGCGGCCCCGCTATTCCTGGCTACGGTGGCGACCATGGTAACGGCAGGTCAGGGGGTGGTAAGAATCTCCGGTGGAGGTTCGGTTGCCACCTTAGACGACTCGACCTGGCAACGTACAACGCACGCACCCTGAGGACTGAGGAGAAGATCGTGGAGCTGGAAGAAAAGATAGACAAGTTGCGCTGGCATATTATAGGAATATCTAAAGACCGAAGAGAGGGGGAGGACACGGTAATCCCTGAATCCGGCAACTTGCTCTATCACCGAGAGGGCGACCATCTGTCCCAAGAAGGTGTCGGATTTATCGTCCACAAGTCTCTCGTTAACAACGTTGTAAAGATCGGGAGTGTGGCGACGAGGGTTGCGTACCTTATACTCAGAATCACCAAACGGTATTCGCTGAAGGTCATACAGGTTTACGCACCAACCTCGGCACACCCCGATGAGGAGGTGGAGGAAATGTATGAGGATATCTCTAGGGCCATGCATTCCTCCAAAACCCAATATACGGTGTTAATGGGAGACTTCAATGCAAAACTAGGCACAAGAGAGAACAGTGAGCGGAAAGTAGGGAAATTTGGAATAGGGCAACGGAACCCAAGGGGCCAGCAGCTGGCCAACTTCATGGAGAAAGAGGGACTCTTTATGATGAACTTTTTCTTCCAGAAGCGGCCCCACAGGAAGTAGACCTGGTCGAGCCCCGACGGTTCGACAAAAAATGAGATTGACTTCATTATGACGACCAGACGACAACTGTTCAGTGATGTCTCCGTGATCGCGAGAGTGAAAACCGGCAGCGATCACCGAATGGTTAGAGGCACAATGAACCTAAACGTTAAGTTGGAGAGGTCTCGTCTAATGAAGTCAACGCTACGTCCCCCTCGTGCTCTGTTTCAAAGTCCCGAAATCTTTCAGCTCGAGCTACAAAACCGTTTTCAATGCCTAGAAGACTGCAATGAAGTGGACGATATGAATGACAAGCTCGTGGAAACTGTCCATGCGGTCGGAGCTAAGTTCTGCAAGACCCGCCGCAGAAGAACACAAAAACTCTCCAATCACACTCTTAATCTCATGGCTGTTAGACGGGAGATGAAGCTACATTCTTCAACAGATTTGACAGCATACAGGCAACTGAACAGACAGATCACCAAATGCATGCGGCGGGACTTACGCAACTTCAATTCAGCTTGTATTGAAGAAGTGATCGAGCGGAACCAAGGCTCCAAAGTCTTTGCCAGAGATCTGTGTGCCAGAAAGAGCCAACTGTCAAAACTGAAGACCGAATGTGGCAGCATCGTTTCCGGGACACCTGAGATTTTGAGTGAGATTGAGAGGTTTTATGGGTAGCTGTACACGTCATCGTTGGAGCCACACACATGTGTGAGTAATGATCCAAGAGCGAGTCTTATCCGACACTATTACGAAGATATCCCGGACGTCAGTCTGAGTGAGATTAGAATGGCTCTCCAGCACCTTTAAAACGGCAAGGCCACATGCGAGGATGGAATTGCAGCGGAGTTTCTGAAAGCGGGTGGAAGACCGGTACTTTAAGTCCTTCAGAGGCTCTTTAATTCCGTTCTCATAATACTGGAGGCGTGGAGCAGAAGTGCGGTGGTCTTGTTCTTCAAGAAAGGTGACAACGCTCTCTTGAAGAACTACAGACGACTTCCAGCCTCCCGAACAAGCTCGTTTCCGAAAGGGCTTTAGCACCATAAACCACATACATACCCTTCCGCAAATTGTACATAAGTCCGAAGAGTACAATTTGCCACTATGTCTGGCGTATGTGGACTATGAGAAAGCCTTTGATTCCGTCGAAATTTGGGCGGTGCTGCAGTCCCTTTAGCGGTGCCAAGTTGACTGTCGGTATATCGAAATGCTGAAGTGTTTGTACAGTAGAGCTACGATGGTTATCCGAATACAGAACCAGAGTACGAAACCTATCCAATTGCAGAGAGGTGTAAGACAGGGTGACGTCATATCCCCGAAACTCTTCACCCCTGCATTGGAAGACGTTTTCAAACTTCTGGACTGGAAAGGATACGGTATTAACATCAATGGCAAGTACATCACTCACCTTCGATTTGCCGATGATATAGTCCTTATGGCAGAATCGCTGGAGGACCTAAGCACTATGCTCAATGACCTCAATAGTGTCTCCCAACGGATAGGTCTTAAGATGAACATGGACCAAACAAAGATTATGTTTAATGTCCATGTCACACCTATGCCGGTAGTTGTTGGGAGCACTAAGCTCGAAGCTGTTGACGAGTATGTTTACCTGGGACAAATAGTCCGACTAGGTCAGTCCAATTTCGACCGAGAGGTCAATTGACGGATTCAACTTGGCTGGGCAGCGTTCGGGAAGCTACGACACATCTTCTCGTCAGACATACCTCAAAACCTTAAAACGAAATTGTACAACCAGTGCGTGTTGCCAGTGATGACTTACGGAACTGAGACGTGGTCCTTCACTGCTCGCCGTATGAGGAAGCTCAAGGTCGCTCAGCAAGCTATGGAGAGGGCTATGCTCGGAGTTTCTCTGCGTTATAAACTTAGAAATGAGTATATCCGTAGTAGAACCAGAGTAACCGACATAGCCCAACGGATTAGTAAGCTGAAGTGGCAATGGGCCGGTCATATAGCTCGAAGAACCGACAACCGATGGGGAAGAAATGTTCTCGAGTGGCAGCCTCGTACCGGTAGGCGAAGTGTAGGGCGACCCCCCACGAGATGGAGTGACGACCTGGTAAGACATGCAGGAAGTTGATGGATACAGGTGGCTCAGGACTGTGCTTTGTGGCATTCCTTGGGGGAGGCCTATGTTCAGCAGTGGACTTATGAAAGACTGTAATGATGATGATGATGATGATCTTCATATCAATGGCGAGTACATCTTTTACCTTCGATTTAACGACGATATAATCCTTATGGCAGAACCTCTGGAGAACCTAAGCACTATGCTCAATGTCTTTAATAGTGTTTCCCAACGTATAGGTCTTAAGATGAACATGGACAAAACAAAGATCATGTGTGACATCCATGTCACGCCTATGACGGTTGTTGTTGGGATCACTAAACTCGATGGTGTTGACGAGTATGTTTACATGGGAGAAACAGTCCGACTAGGTTAATCCTACTTCGACCGAGAGGTCCATTAACGGATTCAACTCGGTTCGGCAGCGTTTGGGAAGTTACGACACATCTTTTCGTCTGGTTTACCTGAAAACGAGATTGTACAACCAGTGCGTGTTGCTAGTGATGACTTATGGATCTGAGACGTTGTCCTTTACTGCTGGTCTTATGAGGACGCTCAAGGTCTCTCAGCGAGGTATGAAGAGGGCAATGCTCGGATATTCTCTGCGCGATAAACTTAGAAATTAGGATACCCGCAGTAGAACCAGAGTAACTGACATAGCCCAACGGATTAGTAAGCTGAAGTAGCTATGTGCCAGCCATATAGCTCGAAGCATCGGCAGGCGAAGTGTAGGGCGACCCCTCAATAGATGGAGTGACGACCTGGTGAGACAGGGGCTATGACCGAAAGCAGGCACAATTAAAGCTGTATTGAATTTTCTCCTCCTAAGACAACAACGGAAATTAAAAGTTTCTTAAGACTGGTATGATATTAACGACGCTTCATAAAGGACTTTGATAAGATCACACAACCTCTAACAGCATGACTTGAAAAGCGAAATAAAATAATCGTCGTTGAAAAATACATTGCGTTTGAAAAATGTAAGGAAATACTAACAAGTGTACCTGAACTTTGATAAAACTTTAATCTTGACGACTGACGCCTATGATATAGCTTTAGGAGCAGTTCTATCACAGAGACATATTGGTAGTGCAAGACCTGTTACATACGCTAGTAGAACGCTTAGTGACACTGAAAGTAGATACAGCACCATCGAACGCGAACTTGTTGCTGTTAAATGGGCTGTAAAACATTTCCGACCATACCTTTACGGACGAAAATTTGTAATTTACACTGATCTTCGACCCTTAGTTTATCTTTTTTCATTTAAGGAACCAAACTTTAAGCTTACTAGAGGGTGACTACGACTACAGGGGTACGATTTTGAAATCGTTTATAAAAATTAAAAACAAAATAGACATGTTGATGCTCTATCCATACTTAAAACTAATGCATTAAATTCATACGACGAAGGTCATTCGATGGACATTGACTTTAACAGCAAAGAGTATAAGCTTAAAGATAATCTGAAAGACGTGGTAGTTAGGGTAGTAAAGGAAATTGAAAAACTAAACACTCCGCAGAAATTACTATTGGGATAATTTACAAGAAACTGTTTCGGCAATAATAAATAGTTGTACTGATTGTAAAAAAATGAAATATGACAGAAATCCAATCAAACTTACTCTTCAATTAACCCAGACCCACGATGCTCTATTTTAAGAAATATTTACAGACCTGTTTAACATCGAAAGAAAACATTATCTCACTCTTATACATATGTTTAGCAAATTACGCCAAGCAGTGGAAATTTCAAATATATATACCCCCGAAGTTGTCCGAGCTTTTCACGGGATACCAAAAAAAGATATGTTCTGATCCGGGCTCTGAATTTAAAAATTAATTAATTAGAGAATTCATAAGCTTACATAAAATTGAGCAGCACATTAGAATTTGGCTTATAGAAGGCTTCCACGCGACAATTATAGAAATTTACAGATTGGGCAAAATACGAAAGAATACCTACTGATGCGGCATCAGTTATGACGTATTCCGTACTAGCATATAATAATACCATTCATTTGGTAATAGAACCCATAACCTTCGAGGTAGTTTCGGACATATCTGGGTAGCCCGTTTAATAAAGAAATTCATAAGCAGTATTTACAACACTTAGTAAGAGACCATGCAAAGCGAATAAAATTCTTATACAAACATTTAGCAGAAAATATAGTAGCAATTAAAGAAAAGATTAGGAAAAAGCAAGGCGGTGAAGATGAGATAGTATTTCAGTATGGTAAGACTACATTTGCTACGGGTACAAACAAAAGAAATAGCAATATGTTAAGGCTAAGGTAGTAAGCAAAGCTGAAAAAAATATAGTGCCAATACAAATGAAAGAAAGAATAAAGCTCCGATTATAAATATCAAACACCCTCCACAAGTAGTGCATACTGATGATTGCAAAGTCCATCCTGGCTCATCATCTGCAGTCACTTGAGGAAAACCCCTTACTTCTGGTAAAACAAGGACAAGCATATGTCCAAACAGATTACTGAACTATAATTAAGATTTTCAATTAGGAGTAGGAGATATTTATGACGACCCAAATCTAATCGTTGCTAAATATCATAAATTTAGTAGACTAATTGAAGTAGTAAAAGAACCATACCCTCGTGAATTTATCGCTGTTAAAATTCATTCAGAGTACATACGCGATATTACTGTACAAAAATTTCAACAACTTATGCCGTAAACTTTAAGGGAAAGATCTTAAATCCATTAGGTTCACTTCTAAAAATTATAACGGGAAACCGCAATCATGAAGATGCTCATAAGTATGATAAAATTACCTCGGAATTAAATCACAACCAAATTATCGTGTCTAACAAACTCACCTTAGTCTCCAAAAAGACAATATGTAGTGTTATGCTACTTACATATCATTTTACATTATTTTAAATTCATTTTTCCATTCTGTTTCGATTTTCTGCATTCACCTCAAAACTGGATATTTTACATCACCTTTATTTCCATAGGATCCTGTAACGATTTTAAACCATCAGAACACAATAACAAATCATTTCTACTTCGTATTTTCACATTATCAGCACTTTTAAATTGGTGTCAATGGAGTCTACCTTTTTTCGATCTTTTAGCTAGTTTTCCGTAACTCTACAATCTTGGGCTTTGTGTGGGCAGCTGCGCTACCTTTTGTCCTATATCAATAATATCTCATTTTCCACTTAAATCTTACCGTTTTCTTATTATAAACCTAAAACCAAAATTTGACATGTTTTGATATTGTTATTGATTTCGTTTCCATAGTAATTATATTCAAATTTGCTACCGATCTGTTGTTCCTATTTCGATAATTCCACATAAATACTCTTTTATCTTGACCATTTACAAAAAATTTGCGTTTAATTTAAATAATTTTTCCGTTCTCTCTAGAAAGGTATAAAAGCCGAACAATCGGTGAAGAAAGGCAGTCTCGCTTCAGTTCGCGAATTGGAAGTATCTCCTAAAGGCCTTATCCCGGGGCCGCACTGCCCCGGGATCCTGCAAGCCTCCACCTACACGTGAAGTCTTCGGCGAAGCCTTCTTCAAGCGCGGAGCCGCACCACTCCGGATTCCTACAAGCCTCCATCTACCTCGGAAGTCGCTTCGAGACTACTACAAGCGCGGGGGCCACACTACTCCGGGCGCTACGACTACTTACTCCAGGCGCCGAGTGCACCTACCGCCAGCGCTACCTTTGGGCGCTGCAACTGCTGGCTCTAAGCGTTGAGCGCACCTACTCCAGGCGCTACGTGCGCCGGCTCCAGACGCTGCGTGTGCTGTCTCCAGGCGTTGCGTGCCGTCGCTACTAAGAAACTTACCTCTACAAGCGCAACCGGCGTGTGCTGGCTTCAGGCGCTGCGTGTCGTCGCTGCTAAGAAACCTACCTCTACAATCGCAACGTGTGTCGCTTCGACTTTTAGGCCCCACTACATCTCTTTATTCCCCTATTCTCCTACCTTTATATTTTTTTTTGTAATCTAATTGTACTCTCACTTCATTCATCATCATCCTCATTTCATTTTTTTATAAAATTGTAAATATCTTTGAATTTTGAATATATTTCTGTTTTTGTTGTATTTTTGTTGTTTTGTTGTTCTTAGGTTAGATTCTTTTTGATATATTATTGTCGCTTCACGACAAATAATAATGCTACAGAAACCCTAAATAATAATTCAGCTATTCTAATGCTGGATGCACGCTTAAAAAGTGTAAAGACAATGCTAAATCATTCAACGACTAGAGAAAATAACTGGGCTATTTATACATATCGCGGGTCTCATACCATAGGGGCGTATATGCATATATGTTGTGATTTTTTTATTTTTAAGCCATTGGATTCTACTATAAGCTATAAGTAATCAAATTTTTTTAATTACTTTTTAAATAAATTGCACAATATCATTCTGAAATTGTTTTTAGGCGATATAGCCGTATAGTAGACGTAAAAACAATATTTGGCAGGTTATTGGGGCAGATTTCACGTGCCATAAATTCGTATGCGTCATACGACTGTCAATGTCCACATGATCCTGAGGATATTTAGTCATCACAGCAGATGTATTTACATATGTCTACATATTTTAGCATTACTGTGTGAATATTTCTTAAAAACACGGACGCATAGTCGTGTCAACAACACCCAATATATACACAGAGTTAGTCATTAAGACAACAAATTACCAGAAAATATACAAGATCTCTTAATTACCATTAATTAATATACAGTTGATATCATCAAATTACTAATAATTGCAATAGCCCCTGGAAATAAGGTTCCTTGAATAATATTGTACAACATCATTACATATTATTGCATGACATATTTTAAAAAAGAAGTTCCGCTGCCGCATTCAACCCTCTCTACTAAAACATTGGGCAACCCACAACAGTTTTTTTTAAATAGATGTTTAGGCCAAATCTTAACATTTAAAACTTGCATTCAAAACGCTCGTCTGACGTGTGGGCGAACAACCGGTTTGACGGCTTGGGCCGGCGTGCTCTCGTTTTTGACCGCGGCGGCCGTGTCCTGGTCAGTCTTAAAGTTACGCTCGAATCGTTAGATCGCGTGAATACCCCCTCTTATTGCGTTGTCTTTTTCGTGCGTTTACGTGACATCGAGGCTTTTCTTGACTTTTGAAACGCTAAAAGTTTGTGACCCGAGAGGAGATCGCGTTCGTCTTCGATCATAATCTGTGCTAAGTGACGTTAGACTTGAGTTCACATATAGGTGAACGCCCACTGGAGTGATCGCACATTGTGGAGCTGAGCAGCGCTTTCTCCTCTCAAAACGTTTTTGTTTAATTTCAAATATTTATGGTATTTTTAATTAAGAATAAAAATTAATTTTTAGAAGTTTCCTTTAAATTTTTTTTTATATTTCGTTGCCTCTAATGCCTTATGTTCAATTTTAGATGTTTGTGATTTTATGTAATTTTAAATAATTTTATTTAGATTTATAAATAAAATTTACGTTTATATGCTTTTTTTTGCTCTCATTTTTTTTCACAAAAAAATATTGTGTAATTGCTATCATTGTTTTTTTTTCTTGTTTGTTGCACAAAAATAGTTTATATTACTACTTTACCACTAAACACCTCTCAATATTAATGACAAGACAAACAGGCGTACAATTTTTAAGACACGGAAATAACGTTAATTTTGGTGGTTTCTCATTCCAAAATTGCAATATTTAAAATCACCAACAAGGTTCAAATTACTAGTGGTATTGTTTAAGGAAAAATTTTTACGTACATAAATTGCAATTATTTTTAGAGAATTTCAACGTACTTTTACCGTTTCGGGTCAAAAACTGGTATAATAGAGGAAATAACTTACAATCAATTATCCCATAGTAACTGAAGTCTAAATATATGGTCACATGCAAAAATACGAGTTGGCTCAATCAAAAGAAAAGTCATTAAGTTTTTTGTTTCTCTTGTAATATAACGGTTATGTGGATACACCCCTATGCTTTGAGACCCGCGATATATTTTTGGATTAACAAACAACTATAAGTGTAAAATCGTATCTTAAGACAAACCAGATAGCATTTATAATGGGGATTCCGTTAATTGATAATAATACAATTATTTTAAGGTTTATTCCGTACCTATTTTCGACGAATCTGTAAACAAAACGATTACCATCTTCCCAAAATATCCTTACCTCCTAGTGAAAGGGAAGAAATATTTACCAGTCACTAAACCGTGTCATCCTCTTGCTGCTGGTAATGATTTCCTGTGTACCAAAGAGACTAGAGCCCTCTACCCTGTACTTACCCGCATAGAACAGTTAATGAAATTTGAGGATATCTTACTTGTTGCACGCAACACGATATTATAAATGAAGACCTTAAAGTGCAGCAAATTAAAGGAGAAAATTGGATTATTTTTGCAAAGCTGGAAACAACGCTGAGCAAAGTCTATGGTAACGAGATCACCAAACAACCAATTTTTGGAACCTAATATTAAATACTATCCAGCGATGAGCCCTGTAACCTGGAGATATATGGTACTTACATTCATCACCACCGTGTTTACATGGAATACGAAGCAGCGCTACCAGTTTCAGTCATCAAATTTCCTCATTTACGTTCAAATACTAATGTAACAAGTATACGCGTAATTAACATGAATGGTGTCAACTTGGACGAAGTGCAATATAAGTCAAATGCTTTAAAACACAGTGAAATCTATTACGTAGATTTAAGTGTCATCAAAGGAGAAAAATTCATTGTTTTAACATAATATGTAATATTAAATTTTCTAGCCTTAAGTTTCTGGTATTTTTATATATGTGTTAAGAAAAAAACTATATGCTTTACATACAAAATTATCATAAAAAACATTAAAAATAATATTACCGATAATTTTGCTCTTAGGGAGAGAGGAGTTATGGGTACACCCCGTGCCTCTATTGTAGACTAAAATATTAAAATATGTAATTTTGTATTATTCAAACTAAGCAATTAAACTAATGCATCAGCATTTTTATATAAGTTCCTAGTACTTATTTAAGAAGTTCAATGTTTGCGTGCGAACGGACCCTTTGAGTATCATTCATTATTAAAGCCACCTCCAAACCAGTAAGACGTAGTAATCTAAATGTATTTTAATTTTTAAAAACTCATTTCGAAGTTCCCGAAATTCGACTAGATATTCAATATTCTTTAAATGTTACATTAATAATAAGCATAAAAATAAGTATTTATATGACCAAAATCTGTCTTGCGACGTGTAATGGTGTAAGATAATTCACTAACCTATTTCATCCCATGGGTGACAAGAGGTGCAAGAAGGAAATAAAACAGGTGATATGCCGCAGTATCTTATTGATAACAAAAAATAGATACTGGGGTTATCAAGACAATTTATGGGAATGACTTAATGTCCAGTAGTGGAAGTTTGATAGGCTATAATGATGACCAATATATTAATTAAAGTAGGCGGCAGTGCAAAAACGAAACCGGAGATAGGACTTAGCATACTTCTGATAACAACTGAAAATAATAATAAAAAATACTGTGGTTTCCTACCCGACTGCAAAGCGTGGCTATTCTGGCAAAATCTGCTCTATGAGGCAGTACATGGATGGGGGCTTAGTTTAGCAAAGGGCATTGATAGGCTGAAATAAATAAATTAATGTATACCATTTTTAATAACTATAAAAAATGCAAGTGGAGATTATATAATAAAGGTTTCCGGTTCTCTCACCTTACTAAACACAGCAGCCTTGAGCTGCTACATATTTACGCTGGTATTCTGTGAGAACGTCGTACATCTTCGGTCGAGTCGACACACTCGTGTCACAACTATACATATAGCTGACCATGTAAGATAATCTTTATCTTTTAACCAAAATTAACTTCTTTTTTATTCATTTAGTGACTTAAGCATATAATTTTAATATTTCTCGAGATATTTATACTGATTATTTTTTAGAAAATGTCTATGTGAAAACATGTAAATTACATTCATTTCATTTGTCCATTTTTAATATATATCGCCAATTTGGTCGATAAACTTCTATTTAGACCGTCCCTTGTCCACTCTGCCACTTACTTCTGCAGCATATATTGGCTTTGTCCATCGTTCCTCATTAATTCATCCGAAGTGTTCTAGCCAACGAAATATGCCTTTCTTAGTCCCGATCGTAATATCTTCTTGGAAATCACAATTTTATTTTATGATTTGATAAAAGCAATATAGAACAAATAAAATATATGTCAGCGAAATACAGGTTATTGATTATCTATCACTATTATATTACATTTAATAAAAATAACCTATCTATGTAAATCAATATTGACGACAGCTAACTTTGAAATTAGCTCATATGATATAACATTTAATAATTATACTTATAGCGTTCTTAATACAAAACACTTATGCTTGTATTAGAAGTGGTTCACGTTAGTAGCCTAATGGCAGGTCTCGAACCGCGAACTCGAAAGGTCGTGGGTTCGAATCCGCCATTCGACTACTGTCGTGAACCACTTCTAACCCAAGCGTTTCAAGCTTACCAGAAGTGGTTAAAGGAAATATTAGTAATGTTTAACAGCTTTACTAGTATTTAAAAAAAGTTATAAGCATTAATAAGTAAAAAAAAATCAATTAGGTCTACATAACATTGTGATCGTACGTATGGCGCTAAACATGAAAGATGAATGCCATCGTAAGTATAGCCTTAATAAATAAAGATTAGGCTTACATCTGCCCTTACTTAAGTCGGTCCCTTACTTGTGCAGACCGTGTCAACGGCGCAAATTACGTATATTTGTAAGTAAATTGTTTTGGTTATTTAGCGCAAAAACTTCTATCAATTTGTGTATTTATATCATTTATGAGTGTAAATTGACCAAAATATCAAGTACCTATATAATGCCATTAATATCTAGTGGCATATTTATGGTGGCAGTCGTTAATCTAGAAAATCTGAAGTCTTAAGCTATCTGAGAAATACTATGGTCTTTCTTCCGTTTTTGCTTTTACGACAGAGTAATGGATCTTGTGGGGAAACAACGGGAATACAGGTAGATGGAGAACTACTGAACCACTTGCGTTTCACGGACGACATAGTGGTCTTCGCGGAAACCGCAACTGAATTAGAGAGTATGGTTACTGAACTAGCAATGGAAAGTAAAAAGGTGGGCCTGTCAATGAACACGATGAAAACCAAGATTTTAACCAACGGAGTATTATAATAGCAATTGAAAAGATAGAATATCTAAAATAACATGTGTATTTAAGACAACTAGTATCATTCGTAAAGAGTATAGAAAAATAAATAGAAAGAAAGATAACTCTAGCCTGTAAGAAATAGTGAGAATTGAGAAAAATAATGAAAAATAACGAAATCAGTATAAATATAAATAAAAGCTCTACGAAGTAGCGATATTGTCATGCCTTACATATGATTTCCCAACGGGGTCATTGAGAAAAGAAGATGAAGAAAGAATTGCTACCTGTTAACGTAAAATGTAAAGAAGCATGCTTGGTCTAAAACTATCGATAAAGTTAACAACGTCAACACGAGGAAAAAACAAAAGTAATAGATATAAGAAAAAGAAAAAGACTACTCAAGTGGCTAAAAAGAAAAAAAGACTATTCATCCTATGAATAGTAGATGAATTTTTTTTTTATAGAAGAGGGGCAAACGAGCTTGCGGATCACCTGATGTTAAGTGACTACCGCCGCCCATGAACAACCGCAACACCAGGGGAATTGCAGATGCGTTGCCGGCCTTTTAGAAAGGTGTAAGCTCTTTTCTTGAAGGTTCCTAAGTCGTATCGGTCCGGAAAATTCGCTGGTGGTAATTGATTCCACAAGGAAGTTGTGCGAGGGAGAAAACTTCTTCTAAATCGCACAGTGGTGGACCGCCAATCATCCAGATGGTATGGATGGTAACGCGAGTTTTGTCGCGATGTGCGATGGTGAAATTGAGCGGCTGGAATTAGTCCGAACAATTCCTCAGAGCACTCCCCGTGATAGATGCGTAAAATACGCAAAGAGATGCAACATCTCTGCGCAGTGCCAGTGTATCAAGCCGATCAGAAAGAACTCGGTCGTCGACGATACGAACCGCTCTGCGCTGGATGTGGTCAAGTGGAAGGAGCTGGCACTGGGGTGCCCCGGCCCAGAGATGAGAACAGTATTCCATGTGGGACCGAACTTGCGCTTTGTAAAGTTGCAAGCGATGTGCTAGCATGAAATACTGTCTCGCTCTGTTGAGCACGCTAAGCTATTTAGAGGCCAATTTGGTCTTCCCTTCCAAGTAACCACGAAACTGCACACTATTCGATATAGGCAGCAAGGGGAATGCCTTGAAACTGAGGAGATACGACAAAGGGGTTCTTTTTAGCGGTAAATGCGCAAACTTGTGTCTTCTGGGGATTGAACTGGACTAGATTTAGTCGGCCCCAATCCGAGACTTTGTTAAGCAAAGACTCGGAAAGCCTCCCCCTTGGACTATACTGCCTCCGCCCATCTATGAGTCAGATAGACTAGAAGATCACCAGCTGATCGACCTCGACGAAAACCGTACTGACGGTCAATAATCAGCTCGTGATCCTCAAGGTACCTCATGAGCTGGCAGTTTATAATGGATTCCATTATTTTGGAGAACAAGGAGGTATTGTCAATAGGCCTGTAGTTGGAAGGGTCTGAACGGTGTGCCTTTTTTAGGGATCGGGTGGACCAAAGCTATCTTCTATGAATTCGGTACTACGCCTTGGGAGTAGGAGTACCGGAAAAGACGCGTTAAAACCGGTGCCAACTCCGGAGCACACGTCTTCAGCACAATGGGAGGGACTCCACATCCGGAATGGAGCACTCACATCGCGGGATGGTCGGCGGTGTGTTCCCCCCGTCATCTAGAGTCGAGTTGGACGCAAAAAGGGAGCTCAACAGATTGGCTTTCTCCTTTGCGGCACGGGCCAGTGAGTCGTCCTCTCTGTGCAGAGATGGAAGAGATGGCTGACAGAAGTTCCCTTGGACAGCCTTGGCGAGAGACCAGAATGCACGGGTTCCCGAAGGAAGGCGAACTAGCTTCTCGCCAATTCTGCCGATGTGCTCAGACCTTGCCTTGGCAATGACGCTTTTGAAGGACCTGGAGGCTGAATAGTAATAGACGGACAAAACGTCTAACATAATGGATATCAAGTAAATGGTAGAGAGACTTTTTATTCAGAGATGTGAACCCCTATGGATGCAACTGGCGGGAAAGTGATTTATAAAAATGTTTAGTAGAGGCATATGCCACAGAGGTGACTACTACTTATATCAATTATTTCATATATTATATACATATATAACTATACATATAATCAAAAATACATTTAAAATATACTATACTATTATAACCTAGATAAATCATACGTCAAGTTTGTATTGTAGTAGAAATAAAAGAAATTTTATTTATTTATAAATTTAAAGGATCCTGTTACTTTTTTAACAATTCTAGAAAAAATATAATTTATTCTACTTCTTACTATAAATGTGGAAGTTTTTATGGATGTTTGAATGTTTGTTAGTAAATCATCCAAAAACTATTAAACAGATGTTAATGAAACATGGAAATATAGATTACAAACCAACATAGTACACAGGATATATATTTTAAAGTTTGAGGCTATCGCAAATTACAGTTTTTAATACATAGTGCTAAAATTCACCAATAAAATTTTATTTCTTGGCGTTTACTGATTTAACTACAATAAATAGAACTTCAAAATGTACTAACGAATTTAACTTCGTGCCAATATCTTCAAATAGTTCGATATGGGCTGTACCTACAAATCAAATAAAGGTTAGTCTCGATAACTACTTATTTGCTTAAAAAAATACAATAATCTAGCAAGTAATAAGAAGTGAATTGTTGTAGTTTGTTTTGCAAGATTTAGTTAAATAATAAAATTTTAATAATAAAAAAAATCTAGTATCATGACTGTTATCATTTGAAAGTCCGTAGGAAAGCATTTTTTCAAGGTAAACTAGTAGAGAATTATAACCTTTGGCTATTGGCATTAAGCCTACCTTGCACTAAACACGACATTATATTAAATTACCTTATATTATGTTTAGTAATATTAGAGTGACAAACGAGTAACTGTCCATTGATTACAATAGCTTATGGTGTCTAGCGACGAATGTCTCTAAAATTGTAAACGGTTAATAAATAATAACGCGTCTCTCAACAGGTAAAATAAATATTTATTTAAAAATCTGACTTTTTCGAAGCCTAACCGCCTTTAGCTTCAGTGCAGTCCATCAATTTTTTCATCATTCCCTCAATTTTTAGATTAAGTGCAATTACCAAAAGAAGTCATTGTACTAGCATTGGGCCGTCAAGTCATTAGTGAAATCCATCACGATTATTAACATATATTAACCCCATAGACTGCCACAAAAGAAAATCACTGAGTCCATTGAATCCTAGTCATCAAGTCGTCACAGCATTTAGCCGGGGTTCTGTGTCAAAGCAAATATGAATTATTGTAATAATTTATTAAATAATACAATTTGCCTTAAAGATATGGACGCGCTAGTTTAAATCAATGTGTAATATTAGCAAAGTGTAAGAAATCGTAATTAAGTTGGTCCATAAAATATTTTTGACAGTTCTAAAACTATAATATTTTAACGGATTGAGGGAGCCAGTAACTCGTACGCCGTCTATTTTATATATAAATATTTTCTTCTGAATTACTATTAGCTTTTCGGTTACGCTCCCTACAACAGCAATCTGTATTAACAACACAATAATCTGTATTAAAAAAATAGCAGTCGCAAAAAAATAATTAAATACCAACAACAATGTAATATGTAAAATATATGTAATAGAATGAAAACATAGCGAAATAAAATTTTAAATCTTATCGTCATTAACTTAAAAAGACAAACGTAGCGTAAATGGAAATTAGTATTCCAATAAAATATCATATGTGTTTTAGGAAGTAAGAAATGTGATTTTAATTAAAATTTCTCCTTTGTTACAAGATACCGTAGCTCGACTTAATTGGAATGTAATATTAAGTGAAAGTGATTTATTATACTAAATGTATTAATATTAAATTTTAAACAAATAAAATGGTCGACTTTTATAAATTTATTTCGTTCGAGTGAAACGTGTATTTCCCTTTCATCGTCATCATCATAATTACAAGCTATCATAAATCCACTGCTGAACATAAACCTCGCTCCTAGTTTATTTTATATTTGATTTAATGGGCTACTTACATGTTAAGTACTATGACCTACACTATGGAGTGACCAGAGGTAGGAGTTGTTATCAAAAAGATGTTGTTTTATTTCTATCTATCGTCTCTTACAACACTTACGGGATGATATGGTAATGTAATGTGGTATGGTAATGGTGTAGAAGTATAATCGTCATATTAAATGCAAAACTAAAGTTTACCATACCTACTAGCTCAGAGGTAGAGGGAAAGCCCTTATCCAAAACCAATAAATTACCCAAGTTTAAATTAACTTATCCTTCTTTAATATGCCAGTAGACCTTTTTAGTTTCGATCAAACGCTTGTAATCTAAAAAGAAAACGTACAATGAGCTATTGATGACAAATAAAATAGAAATATTATGAAAATAACCTTAAAAATTAAGTTAGTGTAGGTTTGAGTGTATGTGACTTTAAAAGGTTTATTTTATGAAGGCTTCCTTGAAAATCTGCTAAAACCTCTACATGTTGCAACCACACTCTTTACACAAAATGTAACTTGTTATAGCCGATGAAGGTGCCATCTGCAATTAGATCTGAGTATTTATCCGTATTAAATAATATGGTAAAATTTTTGAATATTCTGGTCAGAGTCGATTTCTTAAGCAAATTTTTTTTAAGTAATAAGTTAAGAGTATGTCTTACAGAAACACTCAACAACTATCTATTTCATCAATCTTATTCATTTAACTTGATGAGATATTCCAAAGACACAAAGAAAGTTAGTATCGAGATTTATTAAAATGAAGATTTCTTTTAATATAAAAAATTCTAATAATGTTGTTATTAAACATTACTAATATTTACTTAAACCACATGTGGTAAGCTTAAAATGGTTGTGTTAGAAGTGGTTCACTAAAGTAGTAGAATAGCGTAATTCGAACCCACGACCTTTCGAGTTCACGGTCCACGCCCTGCCATTACGCTACTAACGCTTCGATTAGACGCTTTAGACTGAAGATGGGTAACTCAGGCAAAATTTTTCTTATACCAGAATGCATTTTTTCTGAGTCCTTAATCCTCAGAGATACTTCTGTCATTTATTTCAAAGTCAAAACATACACTTTCTTAAAGTCATAAAACCACGCCATTACTTCACCAAATCTTCTACTGCGGGAGAACTTCGATCTTGCTTATAATCATTTATTATAGCTTTTTTATGGTATGGGGTGACCAACGAATACACAGTCTACCTAATAGTAAGTGGTTGCTTTGACCCATAGACATCTACATCTATCCTCAATGAAGAATCAAAACGTAGATTCGCTGTCACTCGTGAGGACTAAGATGGAACACCTCGTTTCCAGTATATACGAAACACAACAGCATTAAGCTGCTATTTTACGCCGATATTCTGTGAGAGCGTGAACCTTCCCCGGTCTAGCCGACCCATTCTTGCTACAAGTATACTACTAATATAGCCGCAGCATGGCTCTACCACGTAGAAATTAATTATATTAAGTATTAATTATCCCTATACCTGTCTCTTTCTATAGTCTTTAATAATCTAAATTTTTAGAAATGAACCTCCATTAAATTTGCGATGCGCGGCTTGTTGTATTTCTGATTTGTGCGTTTCGAGTTTTCCACAGAAATTAGTGAATCTCTGTGTTAGTATGGCGTAATTCTGCGTTACCCAGGTCTAAGTAAGAGATATTTTCACTGCGACCGGCAATCTGAACGTGACGACTACTGCAAAGTTTTTGATCGTTTCTTGTTGTCTTATATGTTTACAAGATGTTAAGGATGGCTAATAAGATTTAAAGGGCTGGGCATAATGTAAAACACAAATGAAAAAAGAACAGAAATAAAATGGACAACGTGATTCTGAGCCTCATATTTTCAGAGAAGTTAATAATAATAACAAAACTCTAGTAACAAAATATCAAAATTTACATATTATATACCACATGTATTTACAATTCAAATAAAGGGATGATTTATTTGTGGCTCCTCGATCTTGGGTAGATAAAGGCCGTGAAAGTTTTAAGATCGTTACATATTCCAAATAGCTTGTTTGATCACGAGTCGAATCTTTATATTATCTTAGTAAAGTATGTTTTTAGTCTAGAACGTATTACAAATCTCTCATAAATTATTCAAAGGTGTTTTATTCTGGTTGTTTTATTGCTTCAAGTCTGCCCAAGTCAATTTCGTACAAAATAATTTTTACTGAATTTAAAAGTAAAGACTTTATACATCCCCTTGCTATGGCTACCTCTCCTTTCTGAGAAGAATTCATTCATTTTTGTTAAAGGCCATCATGTCATGTCCTAGAAATATTTTATTTCTTCAAAATGCAGGTTCCCTCACGAAGTTTTAATTTACCGTCGAGTACGTGGTAAATCAGCACTCGTCATACATTGTTCACACTGAACACTGTATCTAGTACGCTGTTATAGTTTATGTCAATGGCAAAAATTAAAAATGATAATTCAACGTCTCTCATGTTGTAGGAAGAATTTGATTTAATCATCACACTTGGCAAGTGAATTAACGATCGCAGCGTCAGGCGTCTTACCGTAGGCACTTCTACCTTTCGATGTTTACGCCTGGCATAAACTAGGTGGTTATACCATCCACCGGAAGTAATAAATAATATCTTTCTGGCAATTTCCGTAGCCCTTATGGCACACATGAGACGAAATAAGGTGACGAAACAGCAAAAGATACTCTAAGACGTCACCACAAGGAATAGATAATTAGTAGATACTAATAGTTATTAGATAGTTATAATAATAGTGAATAGATAGTAGGAATGGATAGTTTACTAAATACAAGTTAATAAATAAAATACATAAATACTCACGCCTGTCACCCAGAGGGGTGGGCAGAGATTATTGACTTCCATTTGGCACGATCCTAAACACACCTCTCTCGCTTCCTCCACATCCATATACCTACGCATACACGCTCGTCGGTTAAAGGTGCTCTTGATTTGGCTCATTTTTAATATATCGACAATTTGGTCGAAAAACTTTCGCCTAGGGCGACCCTTCCCGACTATGCCGTTCACCTCTGCATTAATTACTAAATACAAGTTAACTACTTATGAAATTGTTTTGCCGGTAGCAAGTCACCGATCGTCTGCAAGCTGCATTTTGCTTTCTTTATATAAAATCACTGCGAATTGCACCCATCGAAATCAGGCGGCGTTGTCGGAAGATCTAAGCCCATATTGTTAATTCTCATTGCTCCCATCGAAATCAGGTAGTGCCTTCGGTATGTCTAATCTGCTTTATACGTAGTAGACTATATTATGGTTGTAGCACGAATAGGCGGCCTATTATAGGCCGGTTGGCGTAAAATACCATCTTAATGCTGCTGTTTTGTATGGTGAGCAAAGAGAATCTGAAACCCTTTTTACTCGAAACTAGACATTCCATCTTAGTGCTCAAGGGTGACAACGCATCTGTATTTTGATTTTTAGTCAAGGATAAACATAGATGTCTATGGACCACAGCATCCACTTACCATCAGGTGGTCTGTGTGCTCGTTTGTCACCCTTGTCCTATAAAAAATCTTAAATTAGATTTTTAGAGATTATTTTTCACTGTAAAATTTTATGCCTTTACTCATAAAACACTTTTTAGTTTTACGACTAGCCACTAAGTTTAGGAATATCTAGCGTATGCTCGATTTCTTCTACAGGAAACTCCGAGCACAGTCTCTATTTACTACATAAACTTAGAATTTCCAGTACATATATAATGTTCTAAAATGTAAATAACGATGAACATGTAATGTATAGTAAAAAATATTGTTGCTTTTAACTACCCCCATCGAAAATGGGCGACGTCGTTTTTTGCCTAAGCCCTTATAGTTAATTCTCTTTGTCCCCATCGAACTCGAGCAACGTTGTCTGTTTGTCTAAATGTGTGTCTTAAGATTTTTTTCTCAACATAATTTCCGACATTCCACGTTATAAAATTAAGTGAAATCTGTACTTACGTATAAGCAAAATTTCCTTTGTCTAAATATATCTATAAAAATATGGGCAGTGAAAATATGGTCGATAGTTACCTTTTCAAATCTACTACTATTTCAGAATGAGATTCCTTACACCGGAGGATAAAACATTGTTATAATACTTCCGATAAGGTAATTTAAGATTTATTTTACTTATTTTTCATTTTTTAGTATTGCTAGAAACTTTCATATCTCGAGTAGAAACGTACTTTTTTATCACTGAAGAGCCAACATTTGATAAAGATGTAGGAGTGATGTAGGATCTTCTCGACAAATTAGCCTAAATGTACTGACTAACTGTCGAAGAATACTAATACCTTTTAAAAGTTCAATTGCACAGCACGGGTATTAAATTTTGTAAGAGGCTAACAGAGATAGAAAGATTCTAACAAACTGCTAAATCACGTGTTCAGGGATTTTACGCAATTTGGTATGATTTTTTCAAAATTATCAATAGTACAACTTTTCTTACGATCTATTACCCGGCTGCGTGTTTGCTAAACATGAAATTAAAATTTCCGGGAATTTTATCAATAATATAAAAATTAATAGCTGAATGTGTTGCTAAGCGCAAATCTCGAGAGCAGCTGAACGATTTCGCTAATTCTTTTTTATAATATTCCTTGAAAACCAAAGATGGCTCTAACGGAGACAAAAATTTAAAAAATTGCCTGAAAAAGTCTTAAAACAACACTTTTCTATATTCCCAAAAGATTCCTAATAATACTTAAAAGTCAATTTGAACTTTAATACTATACCATAAAGTTTAAGTGTTAGTGGAGGGGTTCCGGGAAGGCAAAACAATTGAGTGACGTTAGTATCGTATAAATATATATGTATATATGTGTAGGTATACGTGGCAGAGCCATGCTGCAGCTATATTAATAGTATAGTTGTAGCACGAATGGGTTGGCTCGACCGGGGAAGGACCACGCTCTCACAGGATTCCAGCGTAAAATAGCAGCTTAATGCCGCTGTGTTTCGTATGGTGAGTGTAGAGAACCGGAGACCCTTTTTACTGGAAAAGAGGCATTCAATCTTAGTCCTTACGGCTGACAACGCATCTGCAGTTTAATTCGCAAACGAAGATAGATGTAGATGTCTATGGGCCGCAGCAACCACTTACCATCAGGTGGACTGTGTACTCGTTTGTCATCCTTATTCTATAAAAAAAAATATTAATGTCAATATTTGTCAAAATATAAAATTTAATTAAACGTGATAGAATCCGGAAAAGTGGTTTTATTCAATATATTCAATTAAAACTGCAATTAATAATATCTGTGGAACGGCTCGTCAGAGCGACTAAGCATTTAGTCGTAGAGCTACGGGCCGTGAGTGGGTTCAATTGCTGCGCAAAACCAGTTGTATAGTATACAAATAATTTGTCTGGAGGTTTTTTTATAAAAAAATAATGTATACATATCATAAAAAGAGAATTCCAAGTATGGAGTAACATTAGTTTATAAAACAATAAAAAATAACAAAGGACAAAGCCTAAATCAATTCTAAGTAGAATATTTCTTACAAACGAAAAAACAATTATTTTTCTAGTTTATATTCCCAACTTCAGATACACATGATTTAATATATTATTATATTTCAATTCAAGAAGAGTCTAGAAATTTACTTAAAAAACAATTCTATTCGGGTTTAGTTTGTTTTTCGCAATTTCATATACAACAAACAAAAAATTTCATCAAGTTAAAACAAGCTCGAACTTCAGCGAATATTGTTGTAGGCCCAAGATCCATTTACTTAGTAGGTAAAAGTAAAGTGGTCCTTGTTTACTAACAATTTTTAGCATGTTTATTTTAAATGCCTATGGTTTTGACGTACTTAATAGCTCCTTTTATTGCAATGGTACTGAAGAGGTTAAGTTTCTGATGTCATCGTTACTCTAGGCTTCAGCAATCCATTATTTTTGCCCGATCTACTCAGCTTTAGCTCACTGTATCTTATAGTATTGCAGTTGTATACTTTGGATTAGATTTAATTATACTAAAATATATAAATTTTAATCATAAATGACGCCAGGCCGATACAGGCCGATAGTTTGTATGTGAATGATCTAGACTATCTTTCTCGCTCTAACATACGCGTACACCATGCTCTTTCTCTTTTTCATTGCCAGTCAATTCTAATATCAGTTTATACTAAATCTATGGTTGAAACTTACTCGAAAGCCTCTGCCCCGATGTGGTATCTAATAGGTTGAAATTGCATTTAAATTTTATAGCATGAATAATGTAGGTATTATTATGTATATTATGTACAAAAGAATCTATTACATAATGAACTTAATTGTCTAAGTTATTGTAAAATTTAAATTTATGTTAATATCTGTTAGCACATGAGTGTGCTGTTAGTCTTATGTAACAATAACCAAAAGTATGCAAATGGGTGGGCGGGATATTACTCTTTAGTAATAGAAAATAAACGTTCAATACAATATTATTGCCCTCTCAAAACTAAGAGGAGGCTTTTACGTGCTGTAGGCCTTTTATTAGCTTTTACTTAAATATAAATGCCGTAATGAAATACGAAAATTTTAATAGATACGAATAAATGTTAATTTTAATTAACATATCTCCTTTTGTTATAAGGTATCTATCTATACATTACAATAAAATGTATTTGTATGTATGTTACACGATACAGATTGTGAAGCAATTTTGAAAATTCCTTTTTTATTAATTAGGTACTTCAAGAGTGGTCCCATATAAATTTGGAAAAAAAAGTCACTCCTATGGGTAGCAAATAAATAACTTCTTTTTTAACAATTTCATGTCGGTTTTTACTTTTTGTTAAAGTTATAATTATTAGGCATTCTATTATAGGTCTTATGGGTGACAAAGCATCTGTATTTTGATTCTCAATCGAGGATAGTTGTAGATAGATTTATATCTCAATGTGCTTTATTATCAACTTATCATATGCAACTATATAATCGCTATGCTTGTGCGTTTACACAGTAGTACATAGGTTTATATGTACTGCTATGTAGTCGTTTAACACTTTTACTTGTGTACAAATTATAACCAACATCATGTAGGCAATTATGCAACAAAAACGACTACGTTAATTGATAAAGGCAAGTAATTTACAAGTGCAGCGAGGGGAAAATATATTAACGAGCTAAAATGGCGACGTATTTTCTTATGTTGCTACAAGAAACCACATGTAAGAGACTGTTTGTTTCTTACAAGTAATTATTACTGGGGTTGTGATAAAGGGCAACGACTGTGTGTGCTGGAACAGTTAGAGATATTAAAAAATAATAACGGTAATGTTGCACTGCTGAATGAACAAAGAAATGTTTCCAATTCGCCTCTCTTAAACATGTTTAAGCCTGCTCCTTGATGATATACAGCCTCGCAACATGGTCGTTTGTTACCCTTACGGTGCGGTGGTCAGCGTTTGGTTACGTGGATGTAAGGTAGGCGGACGTTTCGCAGTAGTTTGTTGTTAATTTCACAGCAAATATCGGCGTACGTCAGGCGGGGATTGATCGCATGACGTAATCGTTCGCTACGTAATTGGAGCGCGATTGCGTCAGCAAGTAGTATAAATAGCAGTAGTTTCGGCTCGCCGCTCACTTAGCGGCCAGCCTCCGCAGAGTCTACTTCACCTGAGGATGCCTCGTGTAGAGGCGAAACACGTGTCGTATTTTCGAGAATGGTGTGTCGTGCCTAGTGTGCTGGTGCTGGTGATGGTGCTGGTGCTGGTGCTGGTGCTGGTGCTGGTGCTGGGGGTGGTAGAGCTGGGATTAACGGCGACGGGTATAGTGCGCGCGATTGAGGGAGGGTGGGAGGTCCCCTTAAAACTGGGCAGGACACATCATTTTCTTTCTTTACGCGGAATTAAGCAAATTAGTTTATAACAACCCCATTATAATGGATTTCCGCAAAGTAACGCCTGATTCTATCAATTATATTAATTATTAACATAATATTGATTAAATAAAATGTGAGTTTATGTTTTACGTTATGGCATTATTTGACATTTTAAAACTAATATCTTACAATTTGAGTTTGACAGTTCGATAAATCAATCAGAGACTGATACTAATAAACTAGCTGTATCGGTAATCTGCTAGTACCCAATACCGCCAATATAAAACAAACAAACAAAGAAAGCGCTGAAGTGACAAAGAAATTTACACACAGTCTACTTGATTGTATGTGGATACTGCAGTACATTTACACCTGCAGCCAACTTCAAATAAAGAAGTCCACAGAAGTCCACAGATGCGTTGTCACCTCTGAAGACTTGATGTAATGTCTTACAGTCAGTAATTATACTGGCGCTGTATATCCTTCAGAATGTAACACAGCAGTGCAAGCACTGGTATTGGGTGATAGCATTAAGTAAACGTTCAGGCGGACTCCTCTACAGAACAAGAGTGCTACCACCTAAAAAATATAGACGCCAATGACTTACTTATCTTGTTTATCTGCCGTGTGTTGTCGGTATAAGAGAATCTATCACCCTACTTCTACCCATTGGAATCGTAAGTGGTGACTATGAGTTATTTAAAAATAAGTATCTTAAAGGTTCCGATAGATGGCCGTATCAAAATGGTTACCTATCATTTTGTTTTCGCTATGCGTAAAATACCCTGACTCGTGTCGGAAAGTAGTGACAAATGTGCTCACGTCTAGTTCTGCGATTCGCAATTGTGGACTGGAAACTCCGAAAGTTTGTATCTACCATTCGAATATTGTTGATAACCACTCCTAAGACAAGAATTTAAAACTACGTGGAGTGGTGAATGGGAGTGCCGCTTTTATATTAGTAGCGTGACCAGTATTCGGTTTAAAACTAAAAAAAAAATCTATGATGTTCTGAAGAGTTGCAAGAAACGAGTAGATCATTTTATTACATAACAAAGGTGCCAGTTCAGATGACCAATCCCAAATTCAATTACGTAAGTGTCTAATACAGTAAGATGGTGGCCGTTTGGGGATATCCGTAAACTCGTAAACCCTCGAAACGGTCATGATTGATTTTTGTCTAATATGAATTCTCGTCAGTTGATAGTTTTTAGAGTATTATTTTCACTTGAGATAAGTTAGTAAAGTTACAGCCTATAAACCTCCCACCGCTGGGCACAGGCCTCCTATTATTTCTGAGAGGGTTTAAGGGCATGGAAATATCCGCCGCAGTGCCGCAAGGAATATCTTTAAATAATACCTTCGATATATTTTTTTCTTATTTCTCAGACATGCAGGTTTCCTCACAATGTTTTCCTTCACCGCCGGTAAATCAGCACTTAAAATTGCAATTAACAATTTAATTGGTGCCGCCTGGGATCGAACCCGGGTTGCTCGCCTACTGTGATATTTACAGCGCTTAGCCCTTAAGCTACCTCGACTCTTTCACTCGAGATGCTTTAGGACAATTGACAGCCAGTATTATATTCGTTATATATACTCGTATCCTTTTGCGTTTTAGAATCAATATACTATTTTACATGTAGGTAAAAATAAGGTAAAGTAAAGTTACAGCCTACGTGCGTCCCACTGCTGGACACTGATGTCAAAAATTTATCTCCGCTGAGAACAAATCCAGTTTGCTAACATACTATGATTTTTCGACGATCGCTTAGCTACCACAGTTCTTCCTGATAATTATTTAAATGGTAACATCATCTTTTTAGATGATTTTAATCATTATCGCAATTGTATGAGAAATTAACTATGAATTTATCGAACTATAATATTATTTATATCAATAAATTCGCTCATTAATTGCAAACATATTAAAAGATAAGCCATAAATAACACATTATAAAGACCTAGCTGTGAACCCCATATGTAATGGCAATATTTACTGTGCATGAGCTTTACCGTTTTAACTTCAATAATTTTAAATAGATACATAGTATGAACTTGTAAATTAAACATGATGTGAAATTTGAAAATGCTTGTTCTGTTTCTGTTTTGTTGTTCTTTATATATCACAGCGATTTCACATACGTCATCTTGAAAGAAAGAATTCTATTAAAATATGATCAAATTAAATTCCAGGCAATGTTTCTCATGCTAGGTCAATTTCAACAATTATTTTTAAAAAATCGTGCTAATTTTAGCTAAAAAACATTTTTTTCTTAGTTTACTTAACAAAAACTACAATAAAATTATGACAAACCAAAATTTCATAAAGTTTGCTAACACGTTGTTTGAAGTTAGGTATTTTTTCATAACAGTCTATCAAAATTCAATTGCTTAATTTAGGTTGCCTCTTCTATAGATATATAATCCTCAAATTTACCACAATTGTCATGTTGGGCAGGCGGGTTAGCAACCGCAGTATTTTATAATTTTTAGATGTTGTCATTATGTATATAGTGAGGATTAAACTGATGCCTCTTTCCTGTTTGATTCTCACTGTGTCGCTTTTTTGACACCTACGGAATGATATGGGATAGTGGATATTCTTATGCCGCCACAAAATAACACGATAATGTACCCTTATTTGAGAAATAAGTTATAAACAAATATTAAAAAAAAAAATAGTAGCTCTATAAATTTTCAGTGTATTAAACCAAAGTTTATCAGGCTTTTAGAATATGTGGCTGCTAAAGGGACGTAACATTATTCCAGATAACCCAGCCTTATCACGTTATAATATCAGAAACATGTCTGAATATAGAACTTTAAACGCCTATTAAAACAATAGATGATAATAGGAGTTAAAGTATACAGTTGCCGTTTTAATGTAGTGGTCAATTTGAATTAAAATTAAACCTACATGGTCCAATATTCGTGAATTAAAGCTTCTTACATAATAACTTTAATATTCTATAATAAAAAAATAAATGAAATTTTATTGTAAGACTTCAAATTGTTTTACAGTATTTAATTCAAAAATAAAGACTTCAAAAATGTATTGATATGAATTCTGGCGTGATTCTTACTGAGCTGAGACAGCTCGCAATAGTGCGTTTGAAAATACCAATGTGTTTTTAAATGGGGAAGAACAGAACCCTGTTGAATTCACTGTTTTTCTTGGCATCACTTTCGACGCAAAGCTTTAGTGGGGCCCCCATATATCCAAACTAGCAAGCAGACTAAGTTCTGCAGCCTATGCTGTAAAAAAGATTAGAGGTCTCACTAGTATCGAGACAGCTAGATTAGTTTATTTCAGTTATTTCCATAGCATGATGTCTTAAGGGATTTTGCTATGGGGAAATGCGGCTGATTCAGAAACTATTTTTGTTTTACAGAAGAGGGCCATTAGATCTATTTACAACCAAAACCGAGAGAGTCTCTTAGAGATAAATTTAAAGAAATAAATATATTAACTTTGGCCTCTCAGTATATTTACGAAAATTTAATGTATGTTCACAAAAACAAAGGTAGTTTTAGTAAAAAAAAAGTGATGTGCATTCTGTAAACACTAGGAACAAACACAAGCTAGTGATACCTGTTTTTCGACTCCATAGAGTCAGTAATTCATTCTTGGAGCAATGTATACGCTATTACAACAAGGTCCCGGAAAGTGTACAGGCTCTCTCTATTAGCAAGTTTAAATGTTTTGTTAAGTTGAAACTGTATAAAAAAGGTTTTTATAGTATAAATGAATACATGGTTGATAATAACCCCTGGGAATGAGGTGATCGCTTCCAAGCTGTTTCTAAAATAAATTTTGTACTTATATAGTTTGTACAACCATTATTGTAAAATTTGCTTTAAAAAAATGTCCCGCTGGGTTTCTTGCTGGTTCTTCCCAGGACAGAGGTTTTTTTTCGTACCAGTGGTAAAGTAAAAAATGACTTTCAATAAGAATTACACATGTGATCTATATTGAATAAAAAATTATTCTATTCTATAGGATACTACTAACGAACGCACTGTGAATTTTTTCTTCAATCGCTTCCGTAGTGAAAACTTCTAATTGAAAAAGGAAAGGAAAAGAAGGAAGACTAGACACTAAAGTAATTACTAGTACTATTAAATGTGAAATATATGCTTACCTGTACAATCATATCAAGCCGGTTATTAGTAGCAATCAACATGGTTTCGTAACAAAACGATCTACTAATACAAATCTTATAGATCATGTTTATATATAATTTAGCAGAAGCAGTGGATAATGGCTTACAAATAGACATATATACTGATTTTACGAAGGCTTTCGATAGTGTGGACCACCAAACCCTATTGCGTAAACTGAAGTCATTTCGTATAACTAAACCTTCTTTGTTTGTTGTAAATCGTACCTAGATGCATGAGCATTTAAATTTGTGTTGAATTACACTGTGTCTTATTCATTTACAGCCTTACCAGAAATTCCACAAGGATCACACCTGGGGCCATTATTTTTTGCTCTCTTCATAATTTATAAGACATCATCTTTGAGGTACTCGACAGCCCTCTTATATTCTGATGATTTACATTTGTCTCGAGCTATTAATACCCAAGATAATGAAGAAATGTTGCAGGAAGACCTTAACAGCCTAGTTACGTGGTGCTAAAACAATAAAGTGTCACTTAATCCATCTAAATGTCAATTTGTAAAATTCACTCGAAAAAGAAACAAACACCAAACATCGTATAGCATCCATCACGAAAAGTTAACCGAAGTCGCCTTAGCCTCGCACGTCACATAAATATAAGTTTAATTGCAGCCAATGAAGCACTCGGTTTTGTCATAAGTGGCAAGCAGTTCAAGAAAACCGGAACAATCATGTCAGTGTACAATAGCTTAGTAAGAAGTGAACTAGAATACTGTAGTATACAGTATGGTCACCTTATTACAATATTCACATACAGAGAATAGAACGTTTACAGAAACAATTAACCAGACACTTAGCATATCGAAGTTAGTTATCGCGCTGGACATTTTATAAATAAAGGCTTAAAATTTTTAATATGCATTCCTTAGAATTAAGACGACCACCTAGCAGATATGGCTTTCTTATTTAAACTAATGAAAAACTTATTTAATAAATCTATCGACTGCCCAAATCTGTTTAATAATTTTCCATAAAGGTACCAACGGTAACCCACACGGCTACCTCGTCATCCAATCGGAATACTTAAAGTATAAACATAAAAGTAATCTCGGAAAAAACTAGCCAGTTTTCCGCTTGACACATATATAAAATCATAATATAAATCAACTGATAACACAGGTTTCAATATTTTTAACGACACCTTACATATCTAATTATAAAGAAAAATTATTCTGAATGGGTTGCACCATCATTTATTATTTATTTATTTTAAATAACATCTTACAATAGTTAGAGTATATACTATTTTTTTTTTACAATTTTACATAATACTTAATTTTATCTACAATATTAAAAACTATGATAATAAAAAAAAACTAAAACTAGAAACTTAATTATCATATAGTCCTACTCCCCGCGGTATCGTGCCAAGAACGCTGGCTGCGTTTCCCCGCTGAATGGCTATTACTTAGCCTTTGAGCGAGGAAAGAACCAGCCCTCTTATCACCAGCAGCAACGACCAGCCGCGGATGGAGTTCCTTTAGGAACTTCACCGCACGTGGACCCCACGGACCGATAGTCTCTACAGCAAATGGCACAAATATGTAGTCATCTCGCAGAGACTCATATTTGCGCCACTTACTCAGCTCAGCTGCCTCTGATGCCGCCCCGGCTTTAAACGAGGTACCCCTGAGATGAGAGGCCGCCAGAGTGTCTACGCAAGTAGCATCGCACACTAGGGCTTTACCTCTCTCCCAAGGGACCAATGTCATACCGTCGCGTCTCTTGCCATCGTCTCTAAATATTCCACAAGGCTCTAAAACCGAGGGAACATTTATAGAGGCAAGAGCCCTTCGGATGACATCGTTCAAAGAACTGTGTCGTGAAAACCTACCAGCGCTTTTCTTACATGAAAGTCCGTGGAGCCCAAACTTGTCGACGCTGCTACCACAGGGGCACTGATGGGGTTGACAAATCGCCGCTCCTAGTCGGATTCCTACGGCAATACGCAAGCTTTCCCTATCAAGTAATGTGCCGAGATTACTTGATGGTAAAGCGTGTAACCAGTGACTAGATTCCTTAGTCGAAACAGCTAGAAGGCGTGCCTTATCTTGGTCACTATGGAAATTATGAAACAAATCCTTCTGCACGCCCTGTACCAACGGAATATCCCACTGTTTTTGTTGGTTAACTTCCAGTGGAATATTTTTACCAGGACAGAGCGTTTGCCATGTCTGCCCTGCCTCCGTAGCAAAGCATAGGTCTACTTTATTATTTAAAATTATGTTACATAAGTCACTGACACTATGCACGGAAGCAAGGAAAGCAGGCAATGCAACGCTAGAAAGATTTCTCACACCAATGCCACCAAATTTTATAGGTAAAGTAGCTTGAGCCCAGGCTGTTGTAATTAAAGTTAAATTTAGAATTTTTTCTATAGCAATTTTAAGATTATTATCAATATCTTGTAAAATATCCGAACATTTCCAGACTGGACTCGAGCGGAGTAAGTATGTAAATCTAGGTACAAGAAGACAATATTTTAAAATAGTAAGAGCTATGTGGGGGTTTAATTTATACAATTTATCAACGTGGTTTAAAAACTGATCAAATTTTGTTTTTAAAACAGGTTTAATACTATCGAAAAACAACGGGGCACCTAGCAGGTATAGTGATTCCGTATTGACAGTTTTTATTCCTGGACAAATATGATTAAAATTTTGAATTAAATTGTCTCTATGAGAAGTAGATAAATTATTGGAAAAAAATATTTCACATTTATTGCTATTTGGTTCATGGCCAATATTTTTAAAATTTCGAAAAATATGAGTAAGATCGCTGAGGACGTCATCTGCTCTACCTCCCAGTGTACCGTCGTCTAGGTACCAGACATTCAGCTTGGATTTCAAATTTGAAATAAAGGGTTGAATTCCCAAACTGAAAAGTGCTGGACCCAGAGGGTCACCCTGCTGAACACCAACAGCAGAATCGATAACATGGTTTTCGTAAAACAAGTTAGTATTTTGACTATAACATTGCCAAACGTAATGATAAATTTCGGGGGTATTGTTAGCCACTTCTTTCAGCAAGGTTACCCTATCGATAGAGTTAAAAGCATTCCTTAGGTCAACCTTCACAAGAACATCTGCATCAGAGTTTGTTAAAAATGTACGCACTGAATGTACTGCCGCCTCACAGCCACCTCTAGTGCCAAAGCCTAGTTGAATAGGCTGAAATTTGTTCTTAAGGTTAGAGATTATGTGCCTGCAAGCTAATTTTGAAGTTAAGCGTCGAAATGTGAAACCAACGGCAATAGGACGGATACCGTTATCCTTTTTTTTGAAGGCACATAATCTTGCCCCATATAAGAATGGAATGAAATTTGGATTAACATTACCAGAAAGCATAAAGTTACATAATTTTGTAATGTCTTTAAGAAGTACTCCGCCGGCGTCACCGGCAGAAGCGCTTACAAGATCTTTAAGATGTTGAGGCGTAATTCCGTCAATGCCGCCAGCAGAGCCATTCGAAAATGACATAATTGCTTCTAAAGTGTCTTTTTCCGAAATTTGTAAAGGTTGCATAGAAGTCTTGGGAGGCAGCAGTAAACCCTGAGACGGTGTGACCGAAGGATGCTTTTGACGAAGGCTTTCAAGAGTTTCGACATTACGAGGAGCCAGGATGTCGTCTGAGAATGAAATACGGGATGCATTTTTTTAGTCGCCATCCATTACTTTCGACTCAACTACTTTTTTTAAATCAAATTTAGCACGTGGTCGAGATAAATAAGTATTAATTGGGTAATCTAAATTTTGAAAAGATGTCTCTTTTAGTTGAGACGTAATTGATTTATTTCTTGTTTTATCAAAATGAAAATGGGAATACGCGAAAGTAAATAATTTTTGCCAACTATTTTCACTATTAGTGAAACAATTTTGAATAGTGCATGACAATGCTTTAGCAAGCTGCATCCTCGCACCTCTAGGAATTCTTTTAACCACTGGTACATTACGATAATAATTGTAAATTTGCTCCGAAAAAAGGGAAACATTTGTGTCAATAGAGGAATTGCTAAAAAAGTTATGAATTTCTACGGCAGGCTGTGAAGCCGAAATACTTTTACTATGGCATCGTTTAATATGAATATTTAATCCCCTTTTACCTTTAAACAGCCTACCGTCAGCACAATTTTGACACTGTAGGAAATCCGGCTGTGAATGTAGAGGAGCAGAGATATTCATTAGAAAATCTAAACAGATCTCTACAACACTCAAAAGTCTTTATATTGCATATTCATATTAACTTGAAATGTGCTGTACCCCGCATCTTTCCCTGAAACAATCATTTACGGCCTAAATAAAAGCACTTTACTCTATAAATGAAATATTATTACATTACTTCCCTGGATTTATTCCATATTTATAAACATTGTATGTATAGTCGTTACGCTTTGACAGTTGTCAACGGCGCAGCAGAAATATTTTTCTTTATTAATTAGTATTATGTCTGAAATCAAAAAAAATATTATTATAACAACTCTCTTATATATTTTCTGATCTTTTTGTTGAAATTTGTAAGCCAGAATTGGCCTCCAAAAAACAAAATAAAATAATATAAATATACGTAGCTTTTGACAGTGAAAAATTTTGACATATTTTTTTTAAATTTATTTATCAGATCAAAAGAAAAGAATACATAATAGGTCTAATTAATTATTGCTTTATTTATTCTAATTATTGCTTTCTATCTTTTCATTACATATTATGCTTAATGAACTACAAATTACAGGTTGTCACAACATGATTAATTTTAATGAAAAAAGAAGAAAAAGTAAAAAAAATTATATATATATCTGTGTGTATTTTACATATATTACATATATAAGTAAAATACACAACATAAGTGCACACCTCTGTTATGTAAAACACTTAAATAGGCAGTTTCAGTTAGCTTACAGTATATTATCTATACCACATTCTTAAAACTTTTAGATGGCAAAGAAGGCAATGTTTAAACTGCATCGTATATCCCTCATACTTTTTTGACAGAAAATTATTAATAAACACGTCATGATTCTCTTTTAATGATGTTTATAATTAATACATTATGAATTAAAGATATTTCCTCTAATTAGAATAAGTGGGATGTGGGAAGTAAAGAACTGTGTAAGAACCTCCGAAGGAGGCGAAGTTATAGCCGAAATAAGAATTTTATTTTTTTCTTTGGTTTTTAGCCATTTTGGCCCCCTAGGAGTGTAATGAGAACTTTTTGCCCCATTTCAACCATGACCCCCATGACATCCTCTACATGATAAGCTATTCAAACTGACTAGGCCTAAAGTTCGAGTCACCCCCGACTCATTTCTAGTCTTTGCTTCCAAGGAATCATAGTAGAAAAGATTTCAAATTATGAAGGCTGGTAAATAATAATAGGACTTGGATGATTCAAGTGATTTTTTTTAAATAAAAGCAGTTTGAGTATACTAATACTCGTAAATTAATTTAGAATCGGTAGCTTCAATAAAGCATCAGAAGTGAAGACAATAAATAAAACTCTGAAAATAGGGAGGAAGAATGAATATAAATGGGAATGTGTAGTCAATTGTTTAGCTGATAACGTAAGTAATTGATCACCGTCATGTTGATGTACAACCGTTCCCAATAATTTCGACGCAAGAAATAAACAAGAACCTTATATCGGAAAGCAATTTGGACTTATTGAATACATTAATTATGTATATATTAAATGTTCGCCACGTTTCAGTTCTTAATCTATTCACTGATTTGTGTAACGTGCTATCGAAATTATTCACATGAATAACGTTACGTCAATGGATAACTAATATTGGAAAATAACTAATGAGGCTTCTTTGGAATGTCACGTACCTACTCCTACACTGCTGATGGTAGTATTGTTATTATATTATGCTACGGTATATTTTGATTATTGGTTAATTGATTATTATTAATTTTTATTCCATTTTCGTAGCAAAATAAGCTGAGTTTTTGTTATATTTGTCATTTATGACATATTTTTTTTTGATAAGTAAGTTTATTACTGTTATAAGTTGTATTACTACTAAGTTGAGAAGTTAATTCTCTGTTATTTTTGTTTATTCTTATATATGTTCGAGTATTTCTGACAAAAATAAACAATTTATTTCTTAAATTCTTTAACTATCACTAATCTTTGATGATTCATGCGGAAACTCAACCTAAATTAATATTTAATTTGAAATAACATTAAAATTTTCCGTCATAAATCAAGTGGCGCGCTTATTAAAAATGATGAATTTTTTATAGTACCGTATAACGTATTATTATTGCCATAAACATTTTATTTAATAAAATATTTACCTGTATTAATTTAACTGGACAAACGTATTAATGTTATGTATATGCTCGTCTATTTGGAACTATGTAAGTAGATATTTTACAAAATAATTTCATATCTGATTTATACACGCTAGAATCATTTAAGAAATGAGAAGAGGCCTATGTATACAGGCTGTTTACTTAATTAACTTACATGAAAATTGTACATTTATCGGCAACAATTACACATTTTCACACTTTTCCACAGTCGCTTCTTACGACAAGTACGGCTAGTGTAGGTCCTACTTTATAAAATTATAGTGACAAACGAACATATAAAGGTACGTGGCTGCTTAAGTACACGGCTATTTGCACCCTACTACAAACAAATAAGGCTGAATATGCTTTGTCACCTCTAAAAAGTAAGATGGAATGCCTCATAGCCTGTAATTATACTAACTCTCTATACTCTTCAGACCGTAACTCAGCAGTATAAGCACTGCTATTTAATGCTATTAGATAAGAGGGTGGTAGCTACCCACACGGACTCCTAGGTCACTTACCACCTAGAATCATTAGACGCCAATAACTTTCTTATCTTGTTTATCTGCTGTATGAAGAGAGCGTGTAAGAATCCATCACTCTATTACGTCCCGTGAGTATTATAAGGAGCAACTTATTTTTTATAGAAGAGGGGGCAAACGAGCATGCGGCTCACCTAATGGTAAATGACTACCGCCGCATATGAACATCCGCAACACCAGGGGAATTACAGGTGCGTTGCTGGCCTTTTAGAAAAGTGTAAGCTCTTTTATTGAAGGTCCCTAATCGGTCCGAAACAATCACCGGTGGGAAACAATTACACAGAAAAGTTGTAGAAGGAAGAAAACTCCTAGTAAAACGCACAGTGGTGGACCGCCAAGCATTCAGATGAAGAGGATGGTATCGTGAATTTTGACGTGATGAGCGTTCATGATATTTAGACTGTAATTAATCCAAACAATTCCTCAGAGCAGGCGCCGTGGTAGATTCGATAGAAAATGCAAAGAGATTCAACATCCCTACGCAGCGTCAGTGAATCAAGCCGATCAGAAAGAACTTGCTCGTCGACGATTTGAACCGCTCTGCACTGGATGCAGTCAAGTGAAAGGAGGTGGTACTGGGGTGCCCCGGCCCAAAGATGAGAACAGTATTTCATGTGAGGCCGAATGTGGGTTATATTAAAATATTTTAAAGATGCCGGTAGATGCTGATTTAACCATCTACTCGTAGTTTGCGCTACACGTAATATACCCGCGGCGGGAAATGCGTCAAAAGTGCTGATGCTGCAATAAATACGAGGCAGTCAATGATGTATTGTTGTACCGAAGTAGCGTATGTAAAATAAATAAATTAAATTCTTGAATGATTATTTAAAAATAATATAGCGAATCCTATAAAATTTTAACAAAACTTAACCCTAATGACTCACGTTTGGTGTCACAAAAAGCTTTTATTAATGGTACGTGCTCTCAAAACTTCGGAGTTCGAGATTTTAAAGAAAATATGATAAAATTTTTAGGGAAATTTATCTTCATATTTTTTAGGTTTAAATCGTTTCGTTTTCACTTAATCGCTAATTTTGTGATAAGCTCTATAATTACTTATAGGACATATACTTGTATATAATATATAGTGTTTAGCTATTGTAAGCAATACCTATTTACACATTTTTTAAAGAAGTAAAAATTGATGGACGAATGGAATAAAAAGGGTCTCCCGTTTTCACGACGCTTACCATACGAAACACAGCAGCATTATCCTGCTGTTTTACGCTGGGATTGTGTAAAAGAATAGTGCTTCCCTGATCGGGCCGATATATGCTGCAGCAATTATATGCTGCAGCGTGGTGCTACTACGTATGAATCAAACAGTTTTCTTGCAGTATCATAAAGGTTTTCTTTTTCAGATTTTAATTTAGCTTAGCAAAAATAATGTTGATAATTTTTTATCCACGAAAGTTTTTATTTATGTGATAGTAACTTGCGCACATTTTATATAATAACAATTTATTTTCTCTTCCCAAACTCAATCTTATAAAGACGGCTTAAAATAAAAACGAGCATTATTTTGTTGACTTGATATAATTTTGTTTACGATGATCCTTTATTCAGAGACAAGAATATATGTTTTTATTTTGGACTTGTTATCAGAAATAATATGAGAATTGCTTATTAAGGTCACTAGGTATCACATATTGCAGATTATAAGGTCTCTAATGTTATAATCAATATGTTTCTGGACGTTAAAATACAAATATAAAGTATTCATTTCTTTATATACCACGTTTTTTTTTTCTGACCTATGTTCAAAATTTCAAGTTTGAAGCTCATCGGAAAGTTCAAATAAATTACTTTATTCGGCCCGAGCCGTCTGCACAACAGACAAATACAAGAAAGCGAGTTAATAAAAAAATTAAACAATTTAGAATTGTATAAAAGGATTGAAAGCGAATTAATTCATCAATTAAGTCACACATGACGCTGCCCACCTCATATCATCATCATCATCACAGCCCTTCACAAGTCCACTGCTGAACATAGGCCTCCCCCAAAGAATGCCACAAAGCACGGTCCTGAGCCACCTGCATCCATCGACTTCCTGCATGTCTTACCAGGTCGTCACTCCATCTCGTGGCCCGCCCTACACTTCACCTACCGGCACGAGGCCACTCGAGAACCTTTCTTCCCCATCGGTTGTCGGTTCTTCGAGCTATATGGCCGGCCCACTGCCACTTCAGCTTACTAATCCGTTGGGCTATGTCGGTTACTCTGGTTCTACTGCGGATATCCTCATTCCTAAGTTTATCACGCAGAGAAACTCCGAGCATAGCCCACCTCATAACTACTAAGTTATTATTGTTAAAGTATTTCGGTGATAGAGGTGTTGTAAACGTTTTGACTGTCTCATTGGTCAAGTGGTCGTAAAAGTAACCTCTGTTAAAGTTGTGTTCCCGGATTTGAATCCTGAGTTGGATAAATTTTTAGTAGCAGACCGGAGCCAAGGAGTTGACACCCGTGGCTCAAAAAACATGTAAAGCCGCTCAACCTGCGCTTTATTTCTCTTCGGTTGTGTCGGATTCCCGTACCATTGTACTATTCGAGTGATAGAATAGAGAGTGCATCTGTGTTTGCGCACACACTCTTGCACTATAGTCTTCTCTTGCATAGTTGCCTGTTGAGATAGGCCGCGGTGACTGAAATTCGGTCAGAAGTATATTACTTTTATAATGAATTTTACTTATATTTTAATTACGAATCCTATCCTACGAATTTGTTCATTAGACACTGAAAAACGATAATGAAAATTAAATTCAGAATGTACGTAGCAATACAAGTCTTCAACCGGTCACGTACATTTCCTCTTATAAATAGAAGTGTGCACATCACACGTCCCGACTTTATACACAGTGTGATGGACGTGACTCGACTGTATAGTTCCCATCTGTAAGCAACAAGGATTCGATATCGCAGCTGTCGCCGTCGATTGGTATGTAACATCGGAAATGAAAATTTTAAAGCGATACGTTTAAAATTTAAAGTGTCAGTTGTTATGTATGTGACAGAATAGGTACATATATACTTGTATAAAATGTGGATCTTGTATTTGTCAAAATATTGACTTTTCAATTATTAATTTAACTTTTAGAGTATAGATTATTATATTTCGTTCTATTGACTAATGTCTAATTAACCTAACTAATGTCTCTTGATTCGTTATCATTGTCCTTTATAACAATGGTAATCAACGTGAAGCATTATTCTGTTGGGTATTGAAATAATATGTACGTACTAGAAGAGACGCCATGGCTTGGTTGCTTGCAACACGTATTAGAGTGCCATAAAAAGGTACTCTGTGCCTCCAACCACACTTCCGCACATAATATTACTTCAATGATGTTAGGCAAGAAAGAAGTAATCCACTATACTATCTGTACTATCTGTACCTAACTATATATCTAGTTGATAGTTTATGTCCTGTTGGTTTATTTATTTAATATATTTTGGTGTTTTATTAATTTCTAACTGCTCACTGTGATCCGTAAATGTTTTATAACGTTTGTGTGTAACTAATGTTATATAAGTCGGTTTCTGGGACTATTTTAATAATTTCGTGAGTTATTTCTAAAAAAATTCATGTAAATTGTAATGTCAAAGAAAATAAGAGTAAAGGTATCAGACCGTGCAGTAGCGGTATAAGAATATCCATTACCCTACTCGTATATCGTACAGTGTGTATCGTAAGAGGCGACAGAAGAAAACAAACCAGCAAGATGTTGGGCAATACTATTGGAGAAAAAAAAGTTTGGTATTATAAAGCGAAAATTTCAGAAATATTTTTTTTTTTTAATTTTCAATCAAGGTGTTTTCGACCACAAATGCCAGAAAAGTTTGTACTTAGTCGGGTCATAAGTTCAGTCAAAAACTTTTTATAAAATTAATGATACACTTTTTGATAAATATATAGAAGTTATATATAAAATGAAAGGTAATTTAATTTGCAATATAATTTTATTTACATTATTCAAAATACCCTACCCTATTTTGAATACATGCCCTTAATCGACGCGGCCAATCATCAATCGCAGCATGCACCACATTCATATCTATTTCTGCCCTGATTTAGCCAAAGATGCTCGGAGATATTCCAAATTCTGATGAAGTTTGGCACAGACTTTTTCCTCCAAATGTTTTCTTGTAATCCAGCGGGTTTAAATCTGGACTAAAAGAGAGCCACTCTTCATGTTCGATAAAGTAAATTCCACGGGCGGTCAACCATTTTTGCGTGCTTCGTGCTTAAGCAACCTGTGATTTAATTTCAACAGCACCTTGATGTATATAACACAGTTATTTAATATGTAAAATATAATATTAAAGCCTTTTTGCTTTGACATACACGTACTCTACAGACTATTAAAAATAACCATTTAAAATCTCACAAAAGTTACATCTTATCGAGTCAATCTGTTATAATTTGTTGTCAAGATTTTAAAATTATTTTACGTATGTACTCGTATATAGTAACTTTGAATTGGCGGCAATCTCTACTCTCTGCGATTGTTTGCCCATAGACTATTTCGTTACTCTACATTTTGTATGTTTGATATTGGCAATCTGAACCCCACTACCTCAACCTAAAACAATGAACATTTAATTTAATTTCATTTAATGTATTTGTATCACATATTATATATAAATTTTAACTTACTGCACTCTTTCTCTATTGCAAATCTCACACTACAAATCTTTCTCTTCATGTATTAATTTAAAGATACTAATTGTTTTAAATCCTGAAATCGAAGTAAAAATTGGCGAAATTTGAGAACAATACAACATAATTCAGTATTATATTGACATCTTACATCAAAGAGTATAAGTAAATTCATTATTTACTCTAGAATTATCCATAAAGTTGACATGAATGTAATGAAATTGTGTTACGAGTGGATTTGAAATCATCGACACCTATATAATAAATTATTAAACATAAATGATTATTAAATATAGATATGTTTCAGATTTAATAAATTATAAAACCATAGAGTAACATAGGTAAAAATAATAAGATTAGTGGGTAGTTGTAACAGCGCTGTACACTATAAATTAAATTGCCAGAGGTATCTTAGTTCAGTTCAGTTCACTCCGGTCGTGTGCAAGCAAGTCGCTCTGCTAGTAGTTGTTATCATCTACATTAAGTATAATATAATTATTGTGATTCGTTATAAGGTGAATAAAAAGTGCTACAAGGTAATCTGTTTTACTTCATAGTTACTTATTTAAAACTTCAGAAGTGGGATCGTACTAACTATGTCCGGACCGTATATTGGAGGACTAGGAGAATGTAAGCGAAGATACGGCGACACTACAACATCAGAAGAAGATGAGGATGACGAAATTTTTTTTCAAAAAAAAAAGAACTTCAATGCTCACCAAAAGACGTCGTGTGTCTCCGATAGACGCGGAAGTTATACATAAATTCTGCCCAGACGACCAAACCAGTAACGTTACTGGATGGCTTCATAAAATTGACCAGTTGGGTGACATATACGGATGGAATTGCAAGGATCGCCAATTTATAATGCAGTTACGCCTTGCTGGATCTGCTCGGGAGTGGTATGATGACCTTGACGATTATGCTCTTACTTGGGACGGGTGGAAGGAAGCACTTCAAACTGCGTTTCCTCGATCTACCGACTACGTAGACAGACTAGAAACAATGCTGGCAAGGTCAAAAAGTGACTATGAGACTATGACTAAATATTATCATGAAAAGTTATCACTTCTCAAAAAATGCAACATTAATGGTGAACATGCAATCTCCTGCATTATTCGAGGTTTACCACATGAATTGAGAGCTAATGCTAAAGCCTACAATTGTGAAACGCCAGAACAACTTTACTTCGGTTATCTGTCATCGCTTGAAAACTTTAAACGCTCGGAGACGTCCGCGTTTACACCACGCAATTCTATCTGGAGGAAAAATACACAAATTACTTCGGGTCGCCGTCAACTTGTTCCCAAGATCTGCTATGTGTGTCGACGACCAGGACATGAAAGGAAGGACTGCCAGCAGCGCTGTGATGTGTGTCAGCGTCTAGGGCATGCAACTGCTGCATGCTGGTATGCTACTGGAACTGCAGCCAACTCTGGAGTTGGTCCCATGCAACAACAGGCTTATAAGGTTAGTGACGTATTACACGTTACGCTTAATAAATACCCACATATTTATAAAAAAAGAGTCATCGTTAATGGTATCAAATTGATGGCCTATATAGATACTGGAAGTAAGCTTAGCATACTTACTATTACACAAGCCCAAAAAATGAAACTTAAAACTCGGCCCTCAGTTATTGTAATGAAGGGTTTTGGAGGAGCCTGTTCATATTCGCTAGGTACTTGCCAAATTATTGTAAATGTTGATGATTTATTTTTGGTAGGAGATGTAGAGTTAACCGATTGCAAGCTACCAGATATAGACTTAATAATCGGACAATCAATGATAAATCAAGAAAATGTGAGCTTAGTTTTTACGTCGAATCTCGTAAAATTTGTTCCAACCTTCACTTTAGGAGATGTCTTAACAAAAAACAGTTTTAACATAATTGAATATGTTTCAAAATTTCCAGTCTTTACAAAACTAGACGTCACTATACCTAGCCGAACCTATGCATACATTAGCGTAAGTGTCGACTGTGACAGTAATACTGACAAAAACGAGCACGCATTCCTAACACATGCAGTATGTTTTCAGCTAGGTGGGTTATCGTATTATATTCCAGAAGCCATTATTAATTCCAGTATGTCATATCTAAAGGTCCTAAATGTTGGGAATGAAACTATATCATGGCCTGCTAATAAACTCGTAGCTAGAGCAGAGATTTTAAAACAAAAAAATAATAGCTTTAAAACCAACACTCTTATTATAGACCAAGTCACCAATAAGTCCGAAATTAAATTGTCCGATATCGATGTGGGTGAGTTAAATCATAGGGAAATAAATGTATTGCTACAATTATTGAATAGGTATGCTCATTCATTTGCCAGAGATACGAAAGATTTAGGATGTACTAACTTAATTAAGTTACACATAAAAACTATTTCTAACCAACCTGTGTATCGTAAACCGTACAGAGTTTCGCATAAGGAAAATGAAATAATGAACGGCAAAATAAATGAACTCTTGGAAGCAGGAATTATAAGAAAATCCACATCGGAGTATGCTAGTCCTGTTGTCCTAGTCAAGAAAAAAGGAGGGGATTATAGGCTTTGTGTCGATTATAGGGCGTTGAATGCTAATACTATTAAGGATCGATATCCCCTACCTCACATTGAAGACCAAGTTACCCGTCTATCGGGTAAATCCTATTTTACAACACTAGACCTCGCTCAGGGATACTACCAAGTACCAATTGATGATGAGTCCATAAGAAAAACCGCGTTTATCACCCAATCAGGCCTTTATGAGTTTTTAAAAATGCCTTTTGGATTATCCAATGCACCAGCTGTATTTGCGCGACTAATCCAAGTAACTTTAGGGGAAGTATCTCACGAAATAGCTCTATATTTAGATGATGTTATGATTCCAACTATTTCAGTAAAAAGGGGATTAGAACTTTTGGAACAAGTCTTGGGGTTACTTGAAAAAGCTAATCTAAAATTGAATTTAAAAAAGTGTTCATTTCTTAAAAATACCACTAATTATTTGGGCCATGAAATCTCTGCCGGTACAATACAGCCAGGTCGAGCTAAAATTAACTGCGTAGCTGAATATCGTCGGCCCCGAAATGTACACGAAGTCAGGCAGTTTATTGGATTAACGTCTTATTTTAGAAAATTTATAAGAAACTTTGCACAAATAGCACAACCCTTAACTGAACTCACTAAAAAGGATATAGAGTGGCATTGGGATTCCCAGCAGGAACAAGCATTTCGTACACTAAAGCAACGATTAATAGAAAGACCAGTTTTAGGCATATACGACAAGGATGCTAAAACAGAACTCCATACCGATGCAAGTAAACTCGGCTTAGGCGGGGTGCTCATCCAACACCAAAGAGATGGTAACTTAAAACCAATCGCATTTTTTAGTAGAGTCACGACGAATGAAGAAAGATGTTATCATAGCTATGAATTGGAGACTCTAGCTGTTGTAAAATCCCTTAAACGTTTTCGTATATACCTTACAGGCATACCCGTAAAGATAGTTACGGATTGTGCGGCTCTACGCACTACGTTAGTTAAAAAGGATTTGATTCCGCGTATAGCCCGATGGTGGCTAACTATCCAAGACTTTGACCTAGAAATAGAGTACCGGCCAGGCGAACGTATGAAGCATGTTGATGCCCTGAGTAGGAACCCATCCTCGAATTTTGTTCTCATGATAGATAACGATGATTGGTTAAAAACACTGCAAATGCAAGATGAAGGTATTCAAAATATTCTCGCACAATTCCGCGAACAAAGCATTAATCCAGACTTAATAGCTAACTATGTAGTTAAAGATAACCTGCTATTTAGAAAAACTATTGGTGGAGAGAGATTTGTTATTCCTAAATTGGCCAAATATGGGTTGTTGCAAAAACTTCACGATCAGATAGGGCATCCGGGTTTCGAAAAATGCGAGAAGACCATCAAAGCACAATTTTGGTTTCCGGGCATGACACGGTTCATACGTAAGTACATCAACGCTTGCTTACAATGCGCCTTCGGTAAGGGCAACCATGGCAAACTAGAGGGTGAACTACACCCGATAGACAAAGCAGCTTGTCCCATGCATACCATACACGCAGATCATCTGGGTCCTTTCATAAAAACTCGTAAAGGTAATACTTATATTCTTGTCGTTATTGATGCATTTACCAAGTTTGTTTTCGCAAGGGCAGCTAAGAACTGCAGCTCCATAGAGACCATAAGGCTGCTGAAAGACATACTGTCCCAATTCGGTAATCCAAAAAGAATTATTACAGACAGAGGCAAGGCATTTACTAGCCGCTATTTTAAACTTTTCTCCATTGAGTTACAATTTAAACACATTTTAAATGCTATAGCATGCCCTCGTTCCAATGGTCAAGTGGAGCGTGTAAACCGTACTTTACTAAATGGCTTAAATACAATTTCTGACAGTGAATGTACATGGGATAACAAATTGTCAGATGTAGTCTGGGGAATTAATAATACCCCTAATTCTACTACGGGACATACACCTTTTAGTTTAATGTTTGGCCACGACAATTCACGTTTCCCATGTTTTCCTAAAGAATTTCCCCAAGATTATGATTCTCAACAACAAAACTTACAAAATAGAAGAAAAGATGCTAAATTTCGCATTGACAGGAATATGACCTTAATGAAAAGTAGATTTGATCGTAAGCACAAAAAATGCCGAAAGTATAAAATAGGAGATTTGGTTTTATGGAAAGGGGGTGTGTCTAGAGATACAACTGCTAAAGTCACCAAAAAGCTTAATAGTTCATACACAGGTCCATATAAAGTGTGTAGGGCCGAGCAATCACTCGATCGTTATAAAATAAGTAGTATTATGGGTATGAAAGTTTATAGAAGGTTCAGTGCCGTAGTCAGCGGTGAGAGTCTACGACCATATAAATCAACACTATCAGATGATGACAGTTCATCTAGCGACCGTGAAGTAGACAGGGATGATCTGATAGACCTCTTAGAAAGTTAAGCATGTCTACTGCCTTTGTTGGAAATGCGTGTATCTAATTAATTTCTAGAATAATATTAAAAAAAATCATTTATTATTTCTTAATTATTTTTGCCTTATTATGTAAAATTGAGTTGTTATAAATTGTTTTGTTATAAAGTTGTCAACTAAAATATTGTTTTAAATAAAACATATTGTTTAAGTCTGTTGGTTTAATTTGATATAATAACTCTAAATAAATATTTACAAAGCAGCTAAAGTACAGATATAGCTAAGTCTAACAATAATTAAAATAATAGGACAGCTATGTGAACAAGTCCATAACAAATAGAAGAAGGGACAGCTAGGTGAACAAGTCCATAATAGTTAAAAGTGTGGGACAGCTATGTGAACAAGTCCATAACAATTAAAAGAGGGACAGCTAGGTGAACAAGTCTATAATAGTTAAGTGAGGGACAGCTATGTGAACAAGTCCATAACAATTAAAACAAGGGATAGCTAAGTGAACAAATCCATAATAGTTAAAAGTGAGGGACAGCTATGTGAACAAGTCCATAACAATTAAAATAAGGGATAGCTAAGTGAACAAGTCCATAATAGTTAAAACAAGGGGACAGCTAAGTGACCAAGTCCATAATAGAGTTTTAGGTCCCGGACAGCTAAGTGACCAAGTCCATAATAGGTATAATACAAGGACAGCTAATTTAATAAACCCAGAATTGTTGAAACACTAGGATGGCTAAGTTAACCAGCCCCAGATGGCCAATGTACAAGAACTATTAGGTAAACAACTAGGTATATTAATAGTATAAACCTTTATTAATGACTTGTAATAAAACAAAATAAATCTCATCTACATGATTTCTTTTTGGAAATGGCACAATTTACTGCTCAATTTTCTTTTCTCCTTTCAGAGGCAAAATGGTGAATATAATGAGCGCCGCGGGACGCGTACGACTCAGGATGGCCGAATGTTACGAGTGGATTTGAAATCATCGACACCTATATAATAAATTATTAAACATAAATGATTATTAAATATAGATATGTTTCAGATTTAATAAATTATAAAACCATAGAGTAACATAGGTAAAAATAATAAGATTAGTGGGTAGTTGTAACAGCGCTGTACACTATAAATTAAATTGCCAGAGGTATCTTAGTTCAGTTCAGTTCACTTCGGTCGTGTGCAAGCAAGTCGCTCTGCTAGTAGTTGTTATCATCTACATTAAGTATAATATAATTATTGTGATTCGTTATAAGGTGAATAAAAAGTGCTACAAGGTAATCTGTTTTACTTCATAGTTACTTATTTAAAAATTGTTTTCATAATCTATATGAACTTTGCCGATAAACTTTACGTTTTAATTAAAACCTTATCCCGTATTCAGTATGGTTTACGGTACGCAAAGTAGGTTAATGTTTATGGTTATTGCTGAACTGCTGGAACGTTAGGTTTTTACGCTTAGGTGTAAATATACAGGCTGTAAGTAGGGTGATAGAGAAACTTAATACTTATCAAATTAACCACCATGTTAACACATCGAACCATCTAGTGTTTTAGTTTCCTTCTGTCGCATCTTACGACCCGTATAGGATGATATGTAGTAGTGGGTTGAAGTGAGTTTGTAGTGCCAGTGTAAGACTATCCATTGACCATGTATGTCGTGCAATATGCATCGATTCAAAATTTATTTTATTTTATATTATATAAATATATATCTTGATAGTAGAATAGATTTAGTTAAGGTATTAAAATATGTGACATAAATGGCCCTATCTTTCGATTACTTTTACTTAGATGCTTAATTTTTACTGTAGACTTTAGTTCTTTACATTTATTTCAATTTGATAAGTTTACAAGTTTCTGACGAAAACTATCTTGACCGGCGGGCTGACGGATGGACAAAAAATCCTAGAACCTTTTTTTTCTTCTGATTTTTTCTCCTCTCAACTTATTTTTCTGATTTGGACATATATATATCCTTTCGTACTTCAAATTGTTTGCCATTTAAGTTATTCTGTGGGCGTAAAACATAATATGTCGGTGCAAGACGTAGTGAGTAATCCCAGTTAAACTCTAATAACTTTTTCGTGTTCTTTTTGCCACATTTGTTCGAACATTTTTGTAGAGAGATTATATTAACAAAGTTACATAGTGGATTAATCCCCATTACTTTTCCTTAATGTACAATGTTCTTAGACATAAAATTAACAAGCCACGGACAAAGCGGTCAAAATCGTAATCACTTATAATACTTGTCACTTTTACCTAGTACAGTACCTAGTACACCACCTTCTAATACAGTAAGTAGTGGTCTACTTATAGGTAACAAGTCGCTTAGTCTAGTGTAATATGATACCACAACAGGTCGTATTCGTATGCAATAACTTTGGCTAAAAGAAAAATATACTGAGTACGCTGAAATTGGTTCTAATTATTATAATGCGTGTTTTTGTTATTTAGAGCTAGATAACGTACGAGATGAAAGCTTTTGTTTGACAATGTTACCAGTTTCTTATCTATAAACCTTTGAATCTCTTTTATTTACGTGAAAGAGAATTTTCAATCCGTAAAAAAAAAAACTAATTTCACTTTAATGAAATTAGTTTTTTTTTTACGGATTTTATCTGTATGATGTATGACCTGGCATCATGGTAGTTTTACCTTGATTCTCCCATCGCCTTCTGCGTGTAACGTGACGGTAAAAAATCTTCTTCATCATCCGTAACTAGATTTTCAAATTAGCTAGAGTAGCGAGAGTATTTGCATGCCAAAGTGAATGTGAAACTGTCGGTGCTTTTTCGATAAAAACAACTGGCAGGAAAGCGTCTTTTTACTTTTTATTTTTATTAATGTCCTATATGTACTGACATTAAACCAGCCAGATACAAACAGTACAACCAAAGAGATTTTTCTCCAATTTTATACAAACAAACTACCGACCAATAGTTGTAAAATGTTTCTTCGTGTATAATATAGAAGTAATAAAGTTTATTTGTATATAATACTTCTTCGTATATAATAAAGCTTATTCGTATGTTCTGCGTAACAATATAAATTTTATTTATATTAATTTTATCATTCACAGCTTCTTTATATACAATGTAATAATTGACCAAGCATACTTTAAAATTCTCCAAAGTCCAGTTCGATATATAATAATATTATGGAGCTCAATAAATTAGTTTCAATACTATTCCCAACGCAGTTAGATATCGAGTTATAGTTATGTAATCAACGCCTAATTATACATTATTCATAGATTACATCATAGGGGAACATATGACATAGTTGTCACGCTTGACTGACGGGTTGGCAACCGAAGTTATTTATTTTTAGTAGTTATGCCCATTTCCCTAAACTAAGCTCGAAGTTGTTGACGAATGTTTACTTGGTACAAATAGTGCGACTGGGTAAGTCCAACTTCGACTGAGAGGTAAATCGACGGTTTCAACTCGGCTGGGCAACGTTCGGGAAATTACGGCACATCTTCGCGTCATGTGTACTTTAAAACTTGAAAACGAGACTGGACAACAAGTGCGTGTTGCCAGTGATGACCTATGGAACTGAGACGTGATTCTTCACTACTGGCCGTATGAGGAAGCTCAATGTCGCTCAGCGAGCTATGGAGAGGGCTATGCTCAGAGTTTCTCTGCGTGATGCGGCGTTTCTCGAGTGGCGGCGCAACGGCGGATGAAGTGTAGGGCGTCCCCCCATTAGATGGAGTCACGACCTGGTAACACATACAGGAAGTCGATGGATTCAGGTGATTTAGGTCCGTGCTTTGTGGCATTCTTTGAGGGAGGCCTATGTTCAGCAGTGAAATTGTGAAAGGCTGTAATGATGATGGTGATGATAGAAATTACTTATTATTTTCGTTTACCTTACGTTTAACTAACTGAAAATATTGCATGTTTATCACCCTTATTCTACAAAAAAGCCACTAGGTTCATAACTTTGTTATTATAAGTTATTATCGGAGGTAGGCTAGGATGCGTTAACATCGGTCCGGCGTAAGATAATTCATCATCATTACAGCCCTTCACAAGTCCACTGCTGAACATAGGCCTCCCCCAAGGAATGCCACAAAGCACGGTCCTGAGCCACCTGCATCCATCGATCATCCATCCGGCGTAAGATAATAATTTTTAATAGTACTCAAATATTGGATCCTTCTACGATGTAAACCACAATCAACTCAATGTAGTTTATTCAATATTCGTGACTTAAATGTAAAAAATTAAACACATTCATCTGATTATGACAAAACTTTGATTATCATTTGTGCGTACGCCCGCGAAGGTGTCTGGCAAAAAAAAAAATTTTGTTCCTTCGGTTTTTAGTTTCTTACTATTTATAACATTATGATGTAAATTTGTTCAGTTGTTGTGCGCGCATCTGTGAAGACTTTTTCAAAAGATGGCATTACAAGACACGCCGAGAATTGGTCGTTTAATTTTATTGATAATTAAAATTTATGTCTAAGCATCGCCCTAATTTTATTTTAGGGCTACTTTAATATTTTAAAATTTAAAAACGAAACATGAACATTGCTATCATCTTCCTCAAGAGACAAATTCAAATGAAGACTGAAGATAATATGTCTCACGGGGGTAATGTAATAAGCTACGACGATACTTCAGCGAAAGGATAATTTTGCTCTGATATAATCAAATTATATCAGTATCCCGCTGTCTTCTTTTTGTTCAACCTTAATATAATTTTAGTTTTTAAATACATAAAAAGAATTTCGATATCTCTTGTATTATTTTATATTATTGGATCTTTATTGACGACGCGAACAAGGAGACTACAGAATCACGTGAAAATCCGGATTATGTGTACAAACTAATCAAAAACTATGGATTACTATTAGTGAAAAACTTATAAAGGTAAATATAAGAAATCACTATGTAAACTACAAATTGCTTGAATATCAATAACGTTCTCTAGACCGAATTTCAGTGACGCTAGTAAATCTCAGCAGATACTAGCCATTTTCATAGGACAGGATTGCACTATAATCCTGTCCTACGAATGTATGCGCAAGCACAGTTGCACTCTTCACTCCCTCATTCTCATAGTCTGATGGGATGGTGTAATTAAATAATAATATAATTCAACACAACTGGTGATAGATCAGGTACGGAACCAACGGCTTTACGTCCTTTTCGAGACTCGGAGGAGAAACATCGCCAAGCACCTCACCCCTGGCTGCCACTAAGAATTTATTGATAGGAAACCCAATAACTGGTTTTGTAATATTAAAATTACAATATTAAAGTACAATATTATGTTCTAACTGAGATTTGAACCTAATTTATTGCTTATACGCAGTACTTTTAAGTTCCATCTTCACTAATTCGTTACTGCTCTCAATTTTTAACAAATAGCTTCTATAACGTTCCAATATCCTTAAAAAAAAATAGGTTAGTGAACATCTACTGGCGTATTTATACGTATGTATTAATTTTGTAATTATGTATTTTTGTGTTTATGTATAATTGCATTGCAGTATATATTTATATTATGAATATGGGTTAATATTGTATACGAATATATACGTATTTACTTACAACATTATATCTTATGATATTTTTAACATGTTATCATGTTTTTTTAATAAGATTAAGGGGGACAAGCCTGATGGTAAGTGGGTGTTGTGGCCCATAGACATCATTTATCCTCGATTAAGAATCAAAATGCAGATGTATTGTCACCCTGAGGATTAAAATGGAATACCTTGTTTCCAGTAAAAAGGGTCACCGGTTCCTTACACACACCATACGAAACACAGCAACATTAAGCTGCTATTTCACACTAGTATTCTGTCAAATCTTGGTCCTCCCCGGTCCGAATAATACAGCTGCAGTGTGGCTCTGCCACGTGTAAATCCAAGGTCAGAAGTACGTACGTAAATATGAATGTGTATAAACAGTGTCATTTTGGCATAATATTCCTTTCTCATTTGGCATCGAATTTTAAAACTATTTTAAAATTCAATTTGTGAATCAGGCACATTATTTTTCTGTGGTAGACAGATTTATCACAGTATTCTGGATTATTAAAGTGTTAAATTCTAATCATTATTAATTTGAATATTCATGAAATGGTACAGTTAATCCATATTTAAACATTTTATAGAACAATTCTAATCAGCAGTGTAATTTAAATATTTGTCGGCACATCTATCATCCCTTGATAGATATTCCTTTTTTATTTGGCATCGAATTTTAAAACTATTTTAAAATTCAATTTGTGAATCAGGCACATTATTTTTCTGTGCTAGACAGATTTATCACAGTATTCTGGATTATCAAAGTGTTAAATTCTAAGGCACAACATCATTATTAACTTGAATTTTCATGAAATGGTACAGTTAATCCATTTTTAAACATTTTATAGAACAATTTTAATCAGCAATGTAATTTAAATATTTGTCGGCACATCTATCATCCCTTGATAGATCTGCTATCATCAAAAATTTTATCTTTGCCTAATGTAGCAAAGCTGATCCTGAGTTCTTACATTCTGCGAATTTTTATAAATTTTGGTTATACTAAATAACCAGAATGTATTAAAATCTTAAAATAATTTTAAAATATATGTAGTGTAATTATATCATAATTAAGAGTATTGCACGTGTGTATGTATGTCGTTTAGTAGGTACGTCGGAACGTAAAAATATAGCTTGTAATGATTTCTTATATTTAAGGAATAATTTAATGTTATGTTCTCGTATTTTATTTCACTGTTTCTTCTAGTATTAAGACTTCTTATATATTACTACACATTGGGTAAATCAAAGAAGTTAGAATAATAAAAAAAGCACATTGTCGTCATAATTACAGCCTATCGAAGTCTACTACTCTACATAGTACATGTACACGGTCTACATACCGTTCCTATCGATTACCTCCTAGCCATAGTAACCACTCTTGGTAGGTGGGTCGGCAATCGTAGTTTTTTTATTGTGTTGAGTCGAATTGGGAAGATGCTGCTGTTGATTATTTGTTTCAATTTCCCTATGTAGCGTTTAATAGTCGTGTTCGTCAACATATTGAATGAACAGTTAGCTACCCCTTAGCCTAAATTAAAGTTAAACCATAACCTTAACTAAAAATTAATAAGAATCAATTTAACCTATTGTGTAATTTACCTTTACATAAAGTTTTTGTAATATGAGACTTAGCTGGGTTTATAGATGTAAAGATGGTTAAGGGTGTAAAGCAGTTATTGTGATATTCATTTTAAGTAGTCCGTAAAGGCTTTCAATTATAATTTCAAAATAACTATTTATTTCAATGTATAGTTCAATTTTAATTCTTTCTTGATTTTACCATATTTACTTTGATTTTAATATATTCTTTTAACAGTTTCCTAATAATATCTGGTCTTTATTGGTTTATATTCGGTAATTTGTGTGCATGTATTAAGTTGCATCTCATTTATCGATATATCATTTATCGAGTTTATTAATGAATACTATAAACTTAATTGTTTCAATAATAAAGTTGGCTCTTAGTAAATAAATATTCTATTCTGTTATTTTCTATCACAACTCTGCTTGCTGAGTATTGGAATGCATATTTGCTGGTAATTCATAAATTTACATACATAACTGGAACTATGGCCAACATTACAAAAGGAATGCATTTTAAAAGTGTATTCTGAAAGCGTTTCACTCAAATATCATTGAATAAGAACTTATAAAATTCTCTGGTATAGAATACGAAAATTCAGAAAGCATTTCCTGTGAGGAGAATCTTTTCGCCACCATTTACCTTCTAACAAATAAAAACGTTTAAACACATTTGATAGACGTGATTCGACTACTGGGAAAATCCCCACGTGTAGTATTGTGTGTAGGTATGAAAACATTACCTACGCAAAAGTAACAAAAAATAAAATAAAATATCTTTATTTCATTATTCAAGGTTCCAGGTGGTAAGTCACCGAGGTTGTCTGTCTCGGTAGCTACCTCCCTCTTATCTAATAGCACCAAATAGCAGTGCTTACACTGCTGAGTTACGGTCTGAAGAGTATAGAGAGTTAGTATAATTACAGGTTGTGAGGCATTCCATCTTACTTTTCAGAGGTGACAAAGTATATTCAGCCTTATTTGTTTGAAGTAGGGTGCAAATGGCCATGGACTTAAGTAGCCATGTACTATTATGTTCCTTTGTCATTTTAATTTGTTCCTTTGTCGAAGTGACAAAGTATATTTAGCCTTATTTGTTTGTAGTAGGCTGCAAATAGCCGTGAACTTAAGTAGCCACGTACTTTTATATGTTCGTTTATCATTTTAATTTTATAAAGAAGGACCTAAACTTGCCCCCTACTTGTCGTAAGAAGCGACTTTGGAAAAGTGTGAAAAAGTGTAACTGATGCCGGTATATGTACAATTTTCATGTAAGTTAATTAAGTAAACAGCCTCTATACATAGGCTTCCTCTCATTTCTTAAATGATTCTAGCGTGTATAAACCAGATATAAAATGATTTTGTAAAATATGTACTTACATAGTTCCAAATGGATGAGCATATACATAACATTTATACGTATGTCCAGTTTTTTTTTATAGGATAATGGTGACAAACGAGCTCGCAGTCCACCTGATGGTAAGTGGTTGCTGCGACCCATAGACATCTACATACATCCTCGTTTGTTAGAATGTTAGTAACAGTGAAATGAAATATAACTTAAATTATAGTGTTAGTAATTAAATTAATTTACATAAATAATGATGACAAAATGTAAAATGTAAATGGAGATGTTTGAGACCAGCCGCCACGAAGGTACCGGTGACTTATACCGTGGCATGTAGCCGTATCCAGCGCTCAAGCAGCGGCGAGTCCCACCTATCTGCCATTGTGTTGAGAATGCTATTGGATCTGCCACGCAAACGTTTCAGCATCGATGCAGCACGCTTTCTAATAATGGCGTGGAAACCATCAGTGCGCATTTCAGAAAACATTACTGACGCGCTGCAAAAGCGCGGCAGCCCCATCAGCATCCTAAACCCTTTAAATTAAATTATTATACTGGACACGCAACGCGCTGTATACCCGCTGCGTATAGTTAACCTATAGGTTGCCCGTGTAAAAAGACTGGCAGTAGGCTTTGAAAATAGTAATCTTTACCTGCCTACTGCAACGAGCAAACCTACGGGCCACCATGTTACACCTGATGGACAGCGCCCTACGTTCCCGCTCGATATCCATATTATCACGCAGATCCTCGGTGACCCAGTGACTCAGATACTTAAAATGTGAGACACGCTTTAGAGGTAAGTTGTTGAGTGTGAAGGTAGTCGCACATGGTCGGGATTTCACTCCCGCCTTGAACATCATAAACTCGCTCTTTTTCACATTGTATCTGAGTCCATGGGACACTGCATATGCTTCACATATATTTAATAATTTCTGCATGGCACCAATCGAAGGGCTGAGTAGCACCATATCGTCTGCGTAACTTATGTTGTTAACACAAACACCATCAATATGACAGCCTACATTTGTGCCGTCATATTGATGGTGTACGATCGGGCCATTGACATACATATTGAATAGCATAGGAGATGTAAGACCACCTTGCCTCACCCCAAATTAACACAATATACACATCGGAGTATGAGCTCACCCATCTAACACAGTTGGTCTGCCGTTCATACCACGATCGTAGCACCGCGACTAACTCGTACGGCACATCAGTCTCACTTTGAAGTTTTTTCCATAATAAGTCATATGACACCAAATCGAAGGCCTTGGACAAGTCAAAAAAACAGGCAAAGACTGGAGTGCTCCTATCAGTGTAGTATTTGACAGTTTGCTTGAGACACAAAATAGCGCTTTCGGTGGACAGACCTGGTTGAAGTATCATCATTATTTATGTAAATTAATTTAATTACTAACACTATAATTTAAGTTATATTTCATTTCACTGTTACTAACATTCTAACAAACGAGGATATATGTAGATGTCTATGGGTCGCAGCAACCACTTACCATCAGGTGGACTGCGAGCTCGTTTGTCACCATTATCCTATAAAAAAAAACTGGACATACGTATAAATGTTATGTATATGCTCATCTATTTGGAACTATGTAAGTACATATTTTACAAAATCATTTTATATCTGGTTTATACACGCTAGAATCATTTAAGAAATGAGAGGAAGCCTATGTATAGAGGCTGTTTATTTAATTAACTTACATGAAAATTGTACATTTGCCGGCAACAGTTACACTTTTTCACACTTTTCCAAAGTCGCTTCTTACGACAAGTAGGGGGCAAGTTTAGGTCCTTCTTTATAAAATTAAAATGATAAACGAACATATAAAAGTACGTGGCTACTTAAGTTCACGGCTATTTGCAGCCTACTACAAATAAATAAGGCTAAATATACTTTGTCACTTCGACAAAGGAACAAATTAAAATGACAAAGGAACATAATAGTACATGGCTACTTAAGTCCATGGCCATTTGCACCCTACTTCAAACAAATAAGGCTGAATATACTTTGTCACCTCTGAAAAGTAAGATGGAATGCCTCACAACCTGTAATTATACTAACTCTCTATACTCTTCAGACCGTAACTCAGCAGTGTAAGCACTGCTATTTGGTGCTATTAGATAAGAGGGAGGTAGCTACCGAGACAGACAACTTCGGTGACTTACCACCTGGAACCTATAAACGCCAATAACTGTCTTATCTTGTTTATCTACCGTACGATGAGGGCGTGAGAGAAGCCATCACTCTATTTCGTCCCGTGAGTGTTATAAGGAGCGATTTATTTTTTATAGAAGAGGGGCATATATTATGTTGAGGGGGATATATGATGTTTTATAAACGAGCATGCGGCGCACCTGATGGTAAGTGACTACCGCCGCATATGAACATCCGCAACACTAGAGGAATTGCAGGTGCGTTGCCGGCATTTTAGAAAGATGTAAGATCTTTTCTTGAAGGTCCCTAAATCGTATCGGTTCGGAAAAACCACTGGTGATAAACAATTCCACAGAGAATTTATACGAGGAAGAAAACTCCTAGTAAAACGCACAGTAGTGGACCGCCAAGCATTCAGATGAAGAGCATGGTATCGTGAATTTTGACGTGATGTGAGTTCATGAAATTTAGCGGCTGTTATTAATCCAAATAATTCCTCAGTCGCCGTGGTAGATTCGATAGAAAATGCAAAGGGCTGCAACATCCCTACGCAGCGCCAGTGAATCAAGCCGATCAAAAAGAACTTGGTCGTCGACGATTCGAACCGCTCTGCACTGGATGCAGTCAAGTGAAAAGAGCTAGTAATGGGGTGCCCCGTCTCAAAAATGAGAACAGTATTTCATGTGAGGCCGAATGAGGGTTATATTACAATATTTTAAATATGCCGGTAAATGCTGATTTAACCATCTAGTTTGCGATACACGTAATATACCCACGGCGGGAAATAACGTCAGAAGTGCTCATGCTGCAATAAATACGAGGCAGTCAATGAAGTATTGTTGTACCGAAGTAGTGTATGTAAAATAAATAAATAAAATTCTTGAATGATTATTTAAAATTAACTCGTACAGCGAATCCTATAAAATTTTAACAAAACTTAACCCTAATGACTCACGTTTGGTGTCACAAAAAGCTTTTATTAATGGCACGTGCTCTCAAAACTTCGGAGTTCGAGCTTTTAAAGAAAATATGATAACATTTTTAGGGAAATTTATCTTCATATTTTGAGGTTTAAATCGTTTCGTTTTCACTTAATCGTTAATTTTGTGATAATCCTCTATAATTACTTATAAGACATATACTTGTACATAATATATAGTGCTTACCTAGCTTGTAAGCAATACCTATTTCCACATTTTTTAAAGAAGTACAAATTGATGGACTGATAGAATAAAAAAGGTCTCCCGTTTTCAGGACACTTACCATACGAAACACAGCAGCATTATCCTGCTGTTTTACGCTGGGATTGTGTAAAATCATAGTCCTTCCCTGATCGGGCCGATATATGCTGCAGCAATTATATGCTGCAGCGTGGTACTACTACGTATGAATCAAACAGTTTTCTTGCAGTATCATAAAGGTTTTCTTTTTCAGATTTTAATTTAGCTTAGCAAAAATAATGTTGATAATTTTTTATCCACGAAAGTTTTTATTTATGTGATAGTAACTTGCGCACATTTTATATAATAACAATTTATTTTCTCTTCCCAAACTCAATCTTATTAAGACGGCTTAAAATAAAAACGAGCATTATTTTGTTGACTTGATATAATTTTGTTTACGATGATCCTTTATTCAGAGACAAGAATATATGTTTTTATTTTGGAGTTTTATCAGAAGTAATATGAGAATTGCTTATTAAGGTCACTAGGTATCACATAGTGCAGATTATAATGTAACTAATGTTTTAATCAATATGTTTCTGGACGTTAAAACATAAATATAAAGTATTAATTTCTTTTTATACCACTTTCTTTTTTTCTGACCTATGTTCAAATTTTAAAGTTTCAAGCTCATCGGAAAGTTCAAAATAAATTACTTTATTCGGCCCGAGCCGTCTGCACAACAGACGAATACAAGAAAGCGAGTTAATAAAAAAATTAAACAATTTAGAATTGTAAAAAAAGGATTGAAAGCGAATTAATTCATCAATTAAGTCAATTAAACACGCATAACGCTGCCCACCTCATAACTACTAAGTAATTATTGTTAAAGTATTTCGGTGATAGAGGTGTTGTAACCGTTTGAACTGTCTCACTGGTCAAGTTGTCGTAAAAGAAACCGCTGTTAATGTTGTTTACCCGGATTTGAATACTGATTCGGATAAATTTTTAGTAGCAGCTCTAGCCCTAGAGACAAGGAGATGTCCACCCGTGGCTCAGAAAGCATGTAAAGGCGCTCTCAACCTGCGCCTGATTTCTCTTCGGTTGTGTCGGATTCCCGTACCATTGATACGAGTGATAGAATAGAGAGTGCATCTGTGTTTGCGCACACACTCTTGCACTATAGTCTTCTCTTGCATAGTTGCCTGTTGAGATAGGCCACGGTGACTGAAATTCGGTCAGAAGTATATTACTTTTATAATGAATTTTACTTATACTTTAATTACGAATCCTATCCTATGAATTTGTTCATTAGACACTGAAAAACGATAATGAAAATTAAATCCAGAATGTACGTAGCAATACAAGTCTTCAACCTGTCACGTACATTTCCTCTTATAAATAGAAGTGTGCACATCACACGTCCCGACTTTATACACAGTGTGATGGACGTGACTCGACTGTATAGTTCCCGTCTGTAAGCAACAAGGATTCGATATCGCAGCTGTCGCTGTCGATTGGTATGTAACATCGGAAATGAAAATTTTAAAGCGATACGTTTAAAATTTAAAATATCAGTTGTTATGTATGTGACAGAATAGGTACATATATACTTGTATAAAATGTGGATCTTGTATTTGTAAAAATATTGACTTTTCAATTATTTACTTAACTTTTAGAGTATAGATTTTTATATTTCGTTCTATTGACTAATGTCTAATTAACCTAACTAATGTCTCTTGATTCGTTATCATTGTCCTTTATAACAATGGTAATCAACGTGGAGCATTATTCTGTTCGGTATTGAAATAATATGTACGTACTAGAAGAGACGCCATGGCTTGGTTGTTTGCAACACGTATTAGAGTGCCATAAAAAGGTACTCTGTTCCTCCGACCACACTTTCGCACATAATATTACTTCAATGATGTTAGGCAAGAAAGAAGTAATCCACTATACTATCTGTACTATCTGTACCTAACTAAATATCAAGTTGATAGTTTATGTTCCTGTTGGTTTATTTATTTAATATATTTTGGTGTTTTATTAATTTCTAACTGCTCACTGTGATCCGTAAATGTTTTATAACGTTTGTGTGTAAATAATGTTATATAAGTCGGTTTCTGGGACTATTTTAATAATTTCGATAGTTATTTCTAAAAAATGCATGTAAATTGTAATGTCAAAGAAAATAAGAGTAAAGGTATCAGACCGTGCAGTAGCGGTGTAAGAATATCCATTACCGTACTCGTATTTCGTACGGTGTGTATCGTAAGAGGCGACAGAAGAAAACAAACCAGCAAGATATTTGGCAATACTATTGGAGAGAAAAGAAAAGTTTGGTATTATTGCAGTAAAGCGAAAATTTCCTAAATATCTTTTTTTTAAGGTGTTTTCGACCACAAATGCCAGAAAAGTTTGTACTTAGTCGGGTTATAAGTTCAGTCAAAAACTTTTTATAAAATTAATGATACAGTTTTTGATAAATATATAGAAGTTATATATAAAATGAAAGGTAATTCAATTTGCAATATAATTTTATTTACATTATTCAAAATTCCCTACCCTATTTTGAATACATGCCCTTAATCAACACGGCCAATCATCATTCGCAACACGCACCACATTCATATCTATTCTGATGAGGTTTGGCGCAGACTTTTTCCTCCAAATGTTGTCTTGTAATCCAGTGGGTTTAAATCTGGACTAAAAGAGAGCCAGTCTTCATGTTCGATAAAGTCAATTCCACGGGCGGTCAACCAGTTTTGCGTGCTTCGTGCTTAAGCAACCTGTGATTTAATTTCAACTGCACCTTGATAACACATTTATTTAATATGTAAAATATAATATTAAAGCCTTTTTGCTTTGACATACACGTACTCTACAGACTATTAAAAATAACCATTTAAAATCTCACAAAAGTTACAGCTTATCGAGTCAATCTGTTATAATTTGTTGTCAAGATATTAATTTAAAGATACTAATTGTTATTAGTAAATATAAACGTGTATGTTTTAAATCCTGAAATTGAAGTAAAAATTGGCGAAATTTGAGAACAATACAACATAATTCAGTATTATATTGACATCTTACATCAAAGAGTATAAGTAAACTCATTATTTACTCTAGAATTATTCATAAAGTTGACATGAATGTAATGAAATTGTTTTCATAATCTATATGAACTTTGCCGATAAACTTTACGTTTTAATTAAAACCTTATCCCGTATTCAGTATGGTTTACGGTACGCAAAGTAGGTTAATGTTTATGGTTATTGCTGAACTGCTGGAACGTTAGGTTTTTACGCTTAGGTGTAAATATACAGGCTGTAAGTAGGGTGATAGAGAAACTTAATACTCATCAAATTAACCACCATGTTAACACATCGAACCATCTAGTGTTTTAGTTTCCTTCTGTCGCATCTTACGACCCATATAGGATGATATGTACTCGTAGTGGTGGGTTGAAGTGAGTTTGTAGTGCCAGTGTAAGACTATCCATTGACCATGTATGTCGTGCAATATTCATCGATTCAAAATTTATTTTATTTTATATTATATAAATATATATCTTGATAATAGAATAGATTTTGTTAAGGTATTAAAATATGTGACATAAATGGCCCTATCTTTCGATTACTTTTACTTAGATGCTTAATTTTTACTGTAGACTTTAGTTCTTTACATTTATTTCAATTTGATAAGTTTACAAGTTTCTGACGAAAACTATCTTGACCGGCGGGCTGACGGATGGACAAAAAATCCTAGAACCTTTTTTTTCTTCTGATTTTTTCTCCTCTCAACTTATTTTTCTGATTTGGACATATATATATCCTTTCGTACTTCAAATTGTTTGCCATTTAAGTTATTCTGTGGGCGTAAAACATAATATGTCGGTGCAAGACGTAGTGAGTAATCCCAGTTAAACTCTAATAACTTTTTCGTGTTCTTTTTGCCACATTTGTTCGAACATTTTTGTAGAGAGATTATATTAACAAAGTTACATAGTGGATTAATCCCCATTACTTTTCCTTAATGTACAATGTTCTTAGACATAAAATTAACAAGCCACGGACAAAGCGGTCAAAATCGTAATCACTTATAATACTTGTCACTTTTACCTAGTACAGTACCTAGTACACCACCTTCTAATACAGTAAGTAGTGGTCTACTTATAGGTAGCAAGTCGCTTAGTCTAGTGTAATATGATACCACAACAGGTCGTATTTGTATGCAATAACTTTGGCTAAAAGAAAAATATACTGAGTACGCTGAAATTGGTTCTAATTATTATAATGCGTGTTTTTGTTATTTAGAGCTAGATAACGTACGAGATGAAAGCTTTTGTTTGACAATGTTACCAGTTTCTTATCTATAAACCTTTGAATCTCTTTATTTACGTGAACACTACACTTTAATGAAATTAGTTTTTTTTTTACGGATTTTATCGCATAACATAACATTAAATAGGTGACTATAGTATGACCTGGCATCATGGTAGTTTTATCTTGATCCTCCCTTCGCATTCTGCGTGTAACGTGACGGTAAAATATCTTCTTCATCATCCGTAATTAGATTTTCAAATTAGCTGTTAGTTCTGCGGTGCGAGAGTATTTGCATGCCAAAGTGAATGTGAAACTGTCGGTGCTCTTTCGATAAAAACAACTGGCAGGAAAGCGTCTTTTTACTTTTTATTTTTATTAATGTCCTATATGTATTGACATTAAACCAGCCAGATACAAACAGTACAACCAAAGAGATTTTTCTCCAATTTTATACAAACAAACTACGAAGAAACTTTTTCCTCGACCTATTGGTCGGGAAAATGTTTTAGAAGTAATAAAGTTTATTTGTATATAATACTTCTTCGTATATAATAAAGCTTATTCGTAAGTTCTGCGTAACAAAATAAATTTTATTTATATTAATTTTATCATTCACAGCTTTTTTATATACAATGTAATAACTGACCAAGCATACTTAAAAATTCTCCAAATTCGATTCTCCAGTTCGATATATAATAATATTATGGAGCTCAATAAATTAGTTTCAATACTATTCCCAACGCAGTTAGATATCAAGTTATAGTTATGTAATCAACGCCTAATTATAGATTATTCATAGATTACATCATAGGGGAACATATGACATTGTTGCCACTGACTGTTGCTTGACTGACGGGTTGGCAACCGCAGTTATTTATTTTTAGTAGTTATGCCCATTTCTCTAAACTAAGCTCGAAGTTGTTGACGAATATTTACCTGGGACAAATAGTGCGACTGGGTAAGTCCACCTTTGACTGAGAGGTCAATCGACGGTTTCAACTCGGCTGGGCAACGTTCGGGAAATTACGGCACATCTTCGCGTCATGTGTACTTTAAAACTTGAAAACGAGACTGGACAACAAGTGCGTGTTGCCAGTGATGACCTATGGAACTGAGACGTGATTCTTCACTACTGGCCGTATGAGGAAGCTCAATGTCGCTCAGCGAGCTATGGAGAGGGCTATGCTCAGAGTTTCTCTGCGTGATGCGGCCATATAGCTCGAAGAACCGACAACCGATGGGGAAAAAGTTTCTCGAGTGGCGGCGCAACGGCGGATGAAGTGTAGGGCGTCTCCCCATTAGATGGAGTCACGACCTGGTAACACATACAGGAAGTCGATGGATTCAGGTGATTTAGGTCCGTGCTTTGTGGTATTCTTTGAGGGAGGCCTATGTTCAGCAGTGAAATTGTGAAAGGCTGTAATGATGATGGTGATGATAGAAATTACTTATTATTTTTGTTTACCTTACGTTTAACTAACTGAAAATATTGCATGTTTATCACTCTTATTCTACAAAAAAGCCACTAGGTTCATAACTTTGTTATTATAAGTTATTATCGGAGGTAGGCTAGGATGCGTTAACATCGGTCCGGCGTAAGATAATTCATCATCATTACAGCCCTTCACAAGTCCACTGCTGAACATAGGCCTCCCCCAAGGAATGCCACAAAGCACGGTCCTGAGCCACCTGCATCCATCGATCATCCATCCGGCGTACGATAATAATTTTTAATAGTACTCAAATATTGGATCCTTCTACGATGTAAACCACAATCAACTCAATGTAGTTTATTCAATATTCGTGACTTAAATGTAAAAAATTAAACACATTCATCTGATTATGATAAAACTTTGATTATCATTTGTGCGTACGCCCCCGAAGGTGTCTGGCAAAAAAAATATTTTTTGTTCCTTCGGTTTTTAGTTTCCTACTATTTATAACATTACGATATAAATTTGTTCAGTTGTTGTGCGCGCATCTGTGAAGACTTTTTCAAAAGATGGCATTACAAGACACGCCGAGAATTGGTCGTTTAATTTTATTGATAATTAAAATTTATGTCTAAGCATCGCCCTAATTTTATTTTTAGGGCCACTTTAATATTTTAAAATTTAAAAACGAAACATGAACATTGCTATCATCTTCCTCAGGAGACAAATTCAAATGAAGACTGAAGATAATATGTCTCACGGGGGTAATGTAATAAGCTACGATGATACTTCAGCGAAAGGATAATTTTGCTCTGATATAATCAAATTATATCAGTATCCCGCTGTCTTCTTTTTGTTCAACCTTAATATAATTTTAGTTTTTAAATACACAAAAAAAATTTCGATATCTCTTGTGTTATTTTATATTATTGGATCTTTATTGACGACGCGAACAAGGAGACTACAGAATCACGTGAAAACAAATTAATCAAAAACTATGGATTACTATTAGTGAAAAACTTATAAAGGTAAATATAAGAAATCACTATGTAAACTACAAATTGCTTGAATATCAATAACGTTCTCTAGACCGAATTTCAGTGACGCTAGTAAGTCTCAGCAGATACTAGCCATTTTCGTAGGACAGGATTGCACTATAATCCTGTCCTACGAATGTATGCGCAAGCACAGTTGCACTCTTCACTCCCTCGCTCTCATAATCTGATGGGATGGTATAATTAAATAGTATAATTCAATACAACTGGTGATAGATCAGGTACGGAACCAACGGCTTTACGTCCTTTTCGAGACTCGGAGGAGAAACATCGCCAAGCACCTAACCCCCGGCTGCCACTAAAAATTTATTGATGGGAAACCCAATAACTGGTTTTGTAATATTATAGTTACAATATTAAAGTACAACATTATGTTCTAACTGAGATTTGAACCCAATTTATTGCTTATACGCAGTACTTTCAAGTTCCATCTTCACTAATTCATTACTGCTCTCAATTTTTATCAAATAGCTTCTATAACGTTCCAATATCCTTCAAAAAACTGGTTAGTGAACATCTACTGAGGAATCATTAGACGTAAAATATTTGTTAATAAGCGTATTTATACGTATGTATTAATTTTGTAATTATGTATTTTTGTGTTTATGTATAATTGCATTGCAGTATATATTTATATTAGGAATATGTGTAATTGCTCGAAGAGGGGAGGATCAAGAGTACTCGGATACCTAGACGTGCATGTATGAAGAAGATAATGAATCTGAAAGAAGCGAAAGAGGTATGTAAGGATCGTGACACTTGGCGATCTGTTCTCTCTGGCTACCCCGTCAGGGATTGTGCGTGAAGATGAGTAAGTAAGTAAGTAAGTAAGTAAGTAAGGAATATGTGTTAATATTGTATACGCATATATACGTGTCTACTTACAACATTATATTCTATGATATTTTGAACATGTTATCATGTTTTTTTATTAAGATTAAGGGGGACAAGCCTGATGGTAAGTGGGTGTTGTGGCCCATAGACATCATTTATCCTCGATTAAGAATCAAAATGCAGATGTATTGTCACCCTGAGGATTAAAATGGAATACCTTGTTTCCAGTAAAAAGGGTCACCGGTTCCTTACACACACCATACGAAACACAGCAACATTAAGCTGCTATTTCACACTAGTATTCTGTCAAATCTTGGTCCTTCCCCGGTCCGAATAATACAGCTGCAGTGTGGCTCTGCCACGTGTAAATCCAAGGTCAGAAGTACGTACGTAAATATGAATGTGTATAAACAGTGTCATTTTGGCATAATATTCCTTTTTTATTTGGCATCGAATTTCAAAACTATTTTAAAACTCAATTTGTGAATCAGTCACATTATTTTTGTGTGCTAGACATATTTATCACAGTATTCTGGATTATCAAAGTGTTAAATTCTAAGGCACAACATCATTATTAACTTGAATTTTCATGGAATCGTACAGTTAATCCATATTTGAACATTTTATAGAACAATTCTAATCAGCAATGTAATTTAAATATTTGTCGGCACATTTATCATCCCTTGATAGATCTGCTATTATAAAAAAATTATCTTTGCCTAATGTAGCAACGCTAATCCTGAGTTCTCCTTACATTCTGCGAATTTTTATAAATTCTGGTTATACTAAATAACCAGAATGTATTAAAATCTTAAAATAATTATAAAATATATGTAGTGTAATTATATCATAATTAAGAGTATTGCACGTGTGTATGTATGTCTTTTAGTAGGTACGTCGGTACGTACAAATAAAGTACTTAATGATTTCTTATATTTAAGGAATAATTTAATGTTATGTTCTCGTATTTTATTTCACTGTTTCTTCTAGTATTAAGACTTCTTATATATTACTACACATTGGGTAAATCAAAGAAGTTAGAAGAATAAAGAAAGCACATTGTCGTCATAATTACAGCCTATCGAAGTCTACTACTCTACATAGTACATGTACACGGTCTACATACCGTTCCTATCGATTACCTCCTAGCCACAGTAACTACTCTTGGTAGGCGGGTCGGCAATCGTAGTTTTTTATTGTGTTGAGTCGAATTGGGAAGATGCTGCTGTTGATTATTTGTTTCAATTTCCCTATGTAGCGTTTAACAGTCGTGTTCGTCAACATAATGAGTGAACAGTTAGCTACCCCTTAGCCTAAATAAAAGTTAAACTATAACCTTAACTAAAAAAATTTAATAAAAATCAATATAACCTATTGTGTAATTTACCCTTACAAAAGTTTTTGTAATATGAGACATAGCTTGGTTTATAGATGTAAAGCTGTTTATGGGTGTAAAGCAGTTATTGTGATATTCATTTTAAGAAGACAGTAAAGGCTTTCAATTATAATTTCAAAATATCTATTTATTTCAATGTATAGTTCAATTTTAATTCTTTCTTGATTTTATCATATTTACTTTGATTTTAATATATTCTTTTAACAGTTTCCTAATAATATCTGGTCTTTATTGGTTTATATTCGGTAATTTGTGTGCATGTATTAAGTTGCATCTCATTTATCGATATATCATTTATCGAGTTTATTAATGAATACTATAAACTTAATTGTTTCAATAATAAAGTTAACTCTTAGTAAAAAAATATTCTATTCTGTTATTTTCTATCACAACTCTACTTGCTGAGTATTGGAATGCATATTTGCTGGTAATTCATAAATTTACATACAGAACTGGAACTATGGCCAACATTACAAAAGGAAATCGTAGCATTTTAAAAGGGTATTCTGAAAGCGTTTTACTCAAATATCATTGAAGAAGAACTTATAAAATTCTCTGGTATAGAATACGAAAATTCAGAAAGCATTTCCTGTGAGGAGAATCTTTTCGCCACCATTTACCTTCTAACAAATAAAAATGTTTCAACACATTTGATAGACGTGATTCGACTACTGGGAAAATCCCCACGTGTAGTATTGTGTGTAGGTATGAAAACGTTACCTACGCAAAAGTAACAAAAAAATAAAATAAAATATCTTTATTTCAGGCAACACAGGACCCATACAAGAATGTTAGTAACAGTGAAATGAAATATAATTTAAATTATAGTGTTAGTAATTAAATTAATTTACATAAATAATGATGACAAAATGTAAACTGTAAATGGAGATGTTTGAGACCAGCCGCCACGAGGGTACCGGTGAGTTATACCGTGGCATGTAGCCGTCTCCAGCGCTCAAGCAGCGGTGAGTCCCACCTATCTGCTATTGTGTTTAGAATGCTATTGGAGCTGCCACGCAAACGTTTTAGCATCGATGCAGCATGCTTACTAATAATGGCGTGGAAACCATCAGTGCGCATTTCAGAAAACATTACTGACGCGCTGCAAAAGCGCGGCAGCCCCATCAGCATCCTAAACCCATTATTATACTGGACACGCAACGCGCTGTACACCCGATGCGTATAGTTAACCCATAGGTTGCCCGTGTAAAAAGACTGGCAGTAGGCTTTGAAAATAGTAATCTTTACCTGCCTACTGCAACGAGCAAACCTACGGGCCACCATGTTACACCTGATGGACAGCGCCCTACGTTCCCGCTCGATATCCATATTATCACGCAGATCCTCGGTGACCCAGTGACCCAGATACTTAAAATGTGAGACACGCTTTAGAGGTGAGTTGTTGAGTGTGAAGGTAGTCGCACATGGTCGGGATTTCACTGCCGCCTTGAACATCATAAATTCGCTCTTTTTCACATTGTATCTGAGTCCATGGGACACTGCATATGCTTCACATATATTTAATAATTTCTGCATGGCACCAATCGAAGGGCTGAGTAGCACCATATCGTCTGCGTAACTTATGTTGTTAACACAAACACCATCAATATGACAGCCTACATTTGTGCCGCTCAACTCCTCGATCAGGCCATTGACATACATATTGAAAAGCCTAGGAGATGTAAGACCACCTTGCCTCACCCCACATTTACACACTATTCACATCGGAGTATGAGCTCACCCATGTAACACAGTTGGTCTGCCATTCATACCACGATCGTAGCACCGCGACTAACTCGTACGGCACATCAGTCTCACTTTGAAGTTTTTTCCATAATAAGTCATATGACACCAAATCGAAGGCCTTGGACAAGTCAAGAAAACAGGCAAAGACTGGAGTGCTCCTATCAGTGTAGTATTTGACAGTTTGCTTGAGACACAAAATAGCGCTTTCGGTGGACAGACCTGATTGAAAACCAAATTGTGCATCATTAAATTTTATATGACTACTTAAGTGTTCATCAAGCAAACCGTCCAGCACCTTTGCCACCACAGTAGCCAGTGAAATTGGTCTGTAATTTGTCAAGTCCGACGGATCCCCCGACTTGTTCTTAATAACTGGCACAACTATGGTTCACATAAGGTCATCAGGCAGGTAAGAGTGGCTGAGACAGAGATTATACGACAAAGATAGGACCCTAGGTAGATGTATTCCCGCACACTGCAGATGCTCTATGCTGAGGTGGTCATGACCAGGGGATTTACCCCGTACCATGCCCTTAATTACGCGGTCCACATCCTTCGCCGAGAATCTAACATTAAGTTTGTCAGTACGATACCCATCATCACACATCGCAGCTGCAGGCCCAAGAGGCGAGTCCACCCTGAAGTGAGCTTGGAAGGCCTTGGCTATCTCACTGTGCTCATGAAGGCCAGCGACGCTCACCGGAAGGCTCAATGTTGGGTTTAATTTATTTGTAGCCTTCCAAAAGCGCTTAAAGTCCTTACTAGCACGGTGTAGTGCAATCATATCCATTTTAATTTGTTGCTGCTTATTTTGGCACCATTTCAGCTTAGACTTAAATACCCGCCTAGATTCTACCATAATCACGTATACTGAACCAGCACTCGGCTTACCGTAGAGCTGCCACTTCTGTAGACAATCCCGAGCGTGCCGGTGAGCGTCCCTGACATGTTTATTCCACCCAATGACATGTTTGTTCTTTTTATTATTATTTTTACTTATACGATTACTACAAATTTTTGCACCTTCTGTGAGGATACAAATTATATTTTTGTACAATTTATCTAAAGTTTGTCTATGAATACTATCATAACACGTTTTATCTGCACAACTCGTGAGTTCCAAAGGAAAATTTACATTTCTAAGCTTAGAATGACAGTATTCCCTATATTTCTCTGTTTGAGAGGAATCCCTATCGCCCCATATTACATCATTAATGTTGTAGCTACCATGCACAACTTTAGGTATTATTACATCAATGCTTAATTTAATTACAATAGGGTAGTGATCCGACCAAAAGGTGTCATATATGAGAGACACATGAGCCACTGTGTTCCGAGCGGCACTCGTCACAATACAATGGTCAAGCCAGCGCCAACAGGCATGTGCATCACTCACGAAAGTGTATGTGTTCGCCGGCAACAAGTCCAAGTCTATACAAGACCAACATTGTTCAGCACAAGAGTTCATAAGTTCATAACAAAACCGCTCATCTGGATGTGCATTGAAATCGCCAAGTATGTACGCGGATTCAACGCCGCTGCTCTCTATAATGGCACTAACCTCACTGAGACACTCAGTAAACTCTGGTATATTTTCACTTGAATCGGTAGGCATATACACCGACACTATAAGGAACGACCTCTCTTTAAGAACTATTTTGATTGCCGCAAGCCGTACACTACTACACGCTATCACCGACACAGACGTATGCAGGTTCTTCCTCCACAGGAGAGCTACGCCACCGTACGGTCTCCCACGAAGCAACCCAGCCGAAATGTCCACTGCGGACACACCTGTGTAGGCGAAATCATCATCTATAGATCCCAGGAACGAAATATCATGAGGCAAGAGCCATGTCTCTTGCAACGCCACCACATCCGCTGTGCGACATATTCTTCTCACACAGTCTAACGATCTAATAACATTCTTGCAATTGAAACTAACGAGATTTACTGTTTGTGTGTTATTCATAGTCCAGAGATATTATTACTCGACAGACACACGATTTCTGAGCCTTTTTTCACCAAAGTTAATAAAACGGCGATAAGCAATTCCGTCAGGCCAAAAATCATCCTTCATAAATATATCTACTTTATGGTTAGGCACGTAGATCTTGTATGCATCATAACTTTTTGATACCTTCATAACCATTTTTTCCATAGTCACCTTTATGTTTACTTTACTCTCAATGTAATTCATTATGTCACATACAGACACCTCCTTGGAAACGTTATAAATATAAATAGGAGTGTTGACCACCGCTGCTCTGAACTTTTGATTTGAACTGTGGTAGCTCTTCCTATATTTCCTACAAAGTGGTTTTTAAGCCTCTTACGTTGCACTGTTATCCATTTTTCATCAGGAGCCGGTTGCCTCCATACTCTGCCGCGAGCAATATCGGCTAACGATCGTTGCATAGGCACGGCAGTACAACAGTCGACCTTCGCGGCCGTGTGTTCGTCGCTCGCTTGCACCAAGCATGGCCGCGCGTGAGTCATCGTCTCTGTACTGCTCACTTGTTTGGGTTGTTCTCGTCCAGCTGATTCACCAACCGCTAATTTTTGAAACGCTGATTCTTGCGTCTTGATACCCTTCAATAAATTATTTGTGTCTACCATCGGCTGATACTCCAGTTATTGCTGAGGGGGTAACTCATGTACAGGGGAAGTAGTGTTAACATCTTGTAAGGGATGTAACCCCATAGGTCCACTCTCATGGGCAAAACTATTTAATAAGCAAACGCCTCGTCTAGTATTTACGTTGCCGGTGAAATGGTTTACAGCCGATGTTTTCTTTAGGGATTCTAGATCAATCTTTATCTCCTCAAGCTGGCTAGTGGACACATATTGTTCTTTGATCACTTTTAGTTCAGCTTGAATTTTTACGATGTCTTTGAGGAGTCGTGTTACATCGACGTGGTCAAATAAAACCGGGGGTAATTAGTGCTATTCCCGCGCGACAAAAACAGGGAATTCTTCGGGATCCGTCTCTTTGATAACACAGATGATATCTTCTATATCTCGCCTTGTCTTTCCTTGCCTCTTCCTGATTTTCTTTCGCCTTGAAGTCGTTAAAGAATCGAATAACAGATTCTTAGCGTTCACAATATCACCTTTCGAAAAAGCACTAGTACATATTTGTGCAATGCTAACTTCGTCCATCACATCCAATTTATTGCAAACAAAAGCTAACACTTGGTTGATTACAACGTTGCAGTTAGGACAGTTCACTACTTTAGACGACATTGCGAAATTACAATGCTCTGGATAATTGCGCGTGACACGATCGGCTGCCTGCTCCCTGCAATACTTAAGCAAATTAGTATTAAAGCGAAGAAAATTTTAGAAAGAAACAACATACTTCCTACCTCATAGATGTGTTGAACTGTTCGATTTTACATTTAATTTCCTTAAGATAAATCTAAAAACGAATTTGTACAATACAGTAGTACAAAGTGACCTTAAAAAATAAGAATCTCTTTTATTTGATATAAGTTTTACACGGTTTCATTATAGAATATCCACGAAGTATATGTACGTTTAGTTAAAAATTTATTATCACCATCCATTATTATTCACTTGTTAAATATTTTGAATACATTAAAGTAGAATTATGTGATTTTAATGTCGTCTTTCGTGTTTTGTGTTTAAATGATGAAGTTCTGTAAAGTTCAACCGTTAAGATCTATTACATGCTATTACAACGTAATCCGTTCATTACTGGACATCCTGTATACTCCACTGTTAGCCACACCCCTTACTTCATTTTTGAGAGGGTTGTGGAGCAATTAGTTTTTTTTTTATAGGATAAAGGTGACAAACGACCACACAGTCCACCCGTTGTTAAGTGGTTGCTGCGGCCCATAGACATCTACATCTATCCTCTATTACAAACCAAAATGCAGATGCGTAATCACCCGTGAGGACTAAGATGGAATGCCTCTTTTCCAGTAAACAGGCTCTACGGTTCTCTACACTCATCATACGAAACATAACAGTGGAAAGTTGCTATTTTACGCTGGTATTCTGTGAAAGCGCGGACCTTCCCCGGTCGAGCCGACCCATTCGTGCTACAACTATACTACTAATATAGTTGCAGCATGGCTCTACCACATCGAAAAGTTGACCGTGCTGCTCCAGTTTTATTACTAATTTTTTTTTGCTGACCGTAGTCTATTACAAAAACAAATAACAGCATCGATAAAAACTGTCATAAAGAATATGATCAAAGTAAAATGTATTCAAAACCGCCCCGCCATTCTAAAATATTACATAAAACATTAATTTCTACTTCAGAATCATATACACATACACATAGGTTATCAAGTATATTATAATAGAATAGAATAGAATATAATAATTTTGTATTGAATATACATTATTTGTGTAATTCTTATTGAAAGTCATTTTTTACTTTATATCAATTAATATTACACTTTTAAATTATTTTATGTTAAATTATAACAATTATAGGTGGACTTTCATTAATAAACAAATCATGTAAAGATGTCAACAAAATTTACAACGAATTCTCAAAGTATTATGATCGTGGCCCTTGATATTACGAGCCTATTTTGATTCGAGATATTAATAACAGATAAAATTGTGTTCGCAATTTATCAATTTGTCAAGTCGCTATAAAAGATTTTGCCAAGTAATGGAGCTGTATTTAAATGATTAATCGACAGGCGTTCTTATCGAGACATCTTAATATTATACCATTTTCAAAGCCAAGTTTGTGTTTTAAAATTAATAACATAGATAATAACAAAAATTCCAATGACTTTATGAGTACTTATAAGTATGTTACCAAACAATAAAATAAATCTAATACAGTGTAATCTCTTCGAATTTCATTCTCTCTTACACATGCGTGCTTAAAATAGAATGATGAACTCAATTTTTTTTGATATTTTTAGCATTTAATATACACACTTTGAAACCCATCGTTGGTTATTCTAGAGGCCGTAAGTGCGATAACATGACGTCCCGAGCTCGAATTCCGGGTCGGGCCAGATTCAGTTAAAGGGTTTTCCTGTCTAGAAATTATCAGTAGTAAGCCGGAGTCAATAAGTTGATGGTATTTTACACCCATGCCTCGTGAAGCACATTAAGCCGTTGTAAATGCGCCTGATCTCTGGCTGGTTATGTCGTATTGCCAACCAATCGCATTATGAGAGTAAGGAAATAGAGAGTGCACCTTTGTTTATGCGCAGACTCGTAAACTATAATTCTGTCCTGCGCTGTCCTATCTGGACGACATTAATACTAACTAAACTTTACCGAAAGGAAAAATAAGTCGAAATCCAATGAGGCGTTCTTCAGTGCCAGCCTCACAGTGAAAAAGGGTGTCTCTTACACGAATAGAATAAATAGAATAGAATAGAATAATTTTTTATTCAATATAGATCACATGTGTAATTCTTATTGAAAGTCATTTTTAACTTTACCACTGGTTCGAAAAAAAACCTTTGTCCTGGGAAGAACCAGCAAGAAACCCAGCGGGACTTTTTTTTTAAAGCAAATTTTACAATAATGGTTGTACAATCTATATAAGTAAAAATTTTATTTTAGAAACAGTTTGGAAGCGATCACCTCATTCCCAGGGGTTATTATCAACCATGTATTCATTTATACTATAATAACCCTTTTTATACAGTTTCAACTTAACAAAACATTACTTGCTAATAGATAGAGCCTGTACACTTTCCGGGACCTTGTTATAATAGCGTATACATTGCCCCAAGAATGAATTACTGACTCTGTGGAGTCGAGAAACTTGAATGAGAAACGAGCTTGTGTTTGTTCCTAGTATTTACAATTCTGTAAATACTAGGAACAAACACAAGCTACAAAGCTAACATCACTTTTTTTACTAAAACTACCTTTGTTTTTGTGAACATACATTAAATTTTCGTAAATATACTGAGAGGCCAAAGTTAATATATTTATTTCTTTAAATTTTACTCTAAGAGACTCTCTCGGTTTTAGGTTGTAAATAGCTCTAATGGCTCTCTTCTGTAAAATAAAAATAGTTTCTGAATTAGCCGCATTTCCCCATGGCAAAATCCCATAACACATTATGCTTTGGAAATAACTGAAATAAACTAATCTAGCTGTTTTGACACTAGTGAGACCTCTAATGTTTTTTACAGCATAGGCTGCAGAACTTAGTCTGCTTGCTAGTTTGGATATATGGGGGCCCCACTGAAGCTTTGCGTCGAGAGTAATGCCAAGAAAACCAGTGGATTCAACAGGGCTCAGGCTCTCCATTTAAAAACACATTGGTACTCAGATTTTTAACATTCGTTGTTGTAAATTTAATACATTTAATTTTATTTCCGTTTAAATGTAGATTATTAACGTTAAACTAATGCACTAATTTTGATATAGCATTATTCACTTCGTCACATTAAAATGATTGACGGTTAAGTTTAAAAATCAAGAAAGTATCATCAGCAAATAATAATATATCATGATTATCCTCTACAAGAGAAGGTAAGTCATTAATATACACTAGAAATAGGAATGGGCCGAGAATCGAGCCCAGAGGGACACCCATTAGTACAGGTGAGCCGAAAGAACTTTTACTATTGATAATAAAGGTGGAGTAATAATATTACGGCATACAGGAAGACATAAGATCTATGTTTTTTGGCAGTCTTTAAAAGAGGCTTATGTTATGCATTAAGTAAATTATTTTAAAAAGTAGAGAAGGTTAAGCAAGTTGAGAAGGGTAAATATGTGATACCACACGTAAGAAACTATTATGGTCAGAAAACTAGGCAATATTTAACTCCGCTAATATTTAATAGAATAGATTTTATAAGAGATACGTCCAAAGATATAAGCACAATAACATTAAAGAAAAGACTGAAAGATGCATTCCTATGAAAAGTATATCGTTTTACCTATAAAAAGTATTAATTAAAGATAGATATATTTATTGTAATAAATATACCTTAGATCACTATGCAAGTAACATAAAATACATATTAATGTATAACAAAAGAGCGCCATTATCGCAAACAAACTGTTGCACAGTTTGGAGATGTTTATTATTATTTTAAATGCGTGTATTTTATATGAATAAAAAATATCATCAAATTTTCTAGGTGGTAGGACTCTTTTCCTTCCCGTGCTTGAGTACTACACTCTAACAAATTCCCGCAGTCAAATAACAGTGCCTGCACTGTTATTTGACTGCGGGAAGACTGTAAGAAGTTTATAAAGAGCCAGAATAATAACAGGCTTCGAGACATTTCTTTTTAGCCCTCAGAGGTGGAAACTCATATGTAGCCTTCTTTGTTTTAATCAGGTTGCGTATGTCAAAGAGATGCAGTAGACCCTTTATATCAGGACTATTAGGTATAAAGTTCAGTTGTTTCTTCTGTTTTAGTTTCCTTCTGTCGTCACCTGCAGAATGATATTGGGTAGTGGCTATTTTTCTACCACCATTATACAGCAAAAGCAAAAAGATTGTGATGGTTACATTTTGCTCTATAAAAAATATATATACTGCAAAGAGTAAGCATCACAAAATTTTGTGACGCATTTTATTATTTAGTGTGTATAATATTACCTTGTGTGAAGTTTGTACCTTTTTGTTGTTTAAAAAACTCTAGTTAAGTGTATGACTGTTACCAGGCCATTTGGTGTTCTTAAAATAAGAAATAAAAGGTGCTAAAAAATTCTCGTGTAATTTGCAAGTTTGCACATGAACCGAGTATTACGTTGGACTAGCTGTCTCTAATTGCTAGCACTCACACATAAAGAGTTGCATTCCTAACTGTGCTTGTGTTCTTACATCTGAGATTATAAATTTTTATTTTTATTTTCATTTTTTATAGGATAGGGTAACAAACGAGCACACAGTCCACCTGATGGTAATGGTTGCTGTGGCCCATAGACATCTACATTTATCCATCGTTTGCGAATCAAAATGCAGATGCTTTGTCACCCGTGAGGACTAAGATGAAATGCCTCTTTTCCAGTAAAATGGGTCTCCGGTTCTCTACACTCACCATACGAAACACAGCAGTGTTAAGCTGCTATTTTACGCTGGTATTCTGTGAGAGAGTGGTCCCTCCCCGGACGAGCCGACCCATTCGTGCTACAACTATACTACTAATATAGCTGCAGCATGGCTCTACCACGTATAAACTTATAATAATAAGAACCGTTATTTTTATAATTATTCAAATTATTATTTTATTGACCTTTGGCAATTTATTGAAGATGGTTCGAGTCACCTTAACCGACAAGTACGTTTACGTAGATATATGGCTGTGAAGGTGTGAGAGATGTGTGTCAGAATCGTGCCAAATGGAAGTATTTGGTCTTTACCTGCCATTTGTTTTTGTATGTATGTAAATTATTTATAATATCATTCAAATATTACATTTCATTGAACATGTTTCGCATAAAGGGAACTTTTTCCTCTTCCATTTGCAATAAGATTTATTTTGACAGACGCAATATTGAATCTTTGTTACTTCCCAATGTGTGTCATGGAGTTTTTTTACTTGGATAAAATCGTGTATAAATTTGAAGTGTGATATTTATTTTATATATCAGCTTATATATGATTATTTTGTATATCAGACTAAGTATGTGACTGGTACATAGGCTATTATGTGGTGACGTAAGTAACCATTTAACTTTTCATTTATGTTATGTAAAGCCGAATATTTGGTGTTGAATCGATATATACATATAATAAAATTGAAGTATCTGTCAGTAATATTAAAGCAACTGGCTTGTATAAAGCTCAGGGTAACCCCCTTTGCTCGCTATTAAGTTGTCAAGAACCATTTACAAATGTTTTGTCTCTCTGTCTGCCTGTCTGCCAAATTTTCGGAATGGTAGTGATGAAACCATACGAACAGAAAGAAAGCAATATCAGAAGGCTACAAATCTATATTATATTATCCGAAAAGCTTGAAGTATTTTTTCTACAATACGAAAAATTGTTGAAATAATTGTTGATCCTATTCAGGCGAGACTAGGGCAGGTCGCTAATTTTAAATATAATTATTTTTTTTACCGTTACAGTTACAGCCTATTAAAGTCTACTGCTGAACATAGGCTTACCCCATAGATTGCGTAATAGGGGGTATATTTGTCATAGTTGCCACACTTGGTAAGCGGGTATGTATTGGTAAGTGAGACCTGCAGTTTTATATTTTTAGTGGTTATTACGACGTTTAGTTTTTTTCAAATTCATTTATTTATTTGTGTATATAGTGAGCTAGTTGTTACTAAAATTTACAGTAGGTGCCGTGTATTCCATCACAGCTTGGTGTATCAACATATTTATATTTTTATTTTCGTTATAGCCAATAGAAGTAGAATATATGTGTAAGTTAAACATATATACTAAAAGAATTAATCCACAGTGTTAGAAAATATTTAATAAAAAGTTATAGGTTAGGTATATTTTAAGTAAGAATACATCGTGCAACACCCATGACACATTTTTGATGGTGCCTTTAAGTCCAATAAATCAAAAAAGTCATCTATTCAAAATTCAAAATACAAAAACAAAACTTAAAATTAAAAATGTCGATATTATCTGATTATCATAATTTGTCAAAATTTATTATATCATGTCAAATCAAATACAGATATTGTAACATTATGTATAAAGTTAAGTTACAGCCTAAATATGTCCCACTGTGCTTAGACAAACCTCCTGTCGTTTCTGAGAGGGTTTTAGGGCAGGAAGGTGTATGCCGCGCTGCCCCAATGCGTGTTGGCAGACTTCACATTTCTTCGAAATATTTTTTTTCTTATTTCTCAGACATGTAGTTCACCTTACGATGTTTTCTTTCACCGCCAAATACGTGATAAATCAGCAATTAAAATTGCAATTAACAATTTCATGGCTGCCGGCGTACTGTGAAATTTAGAGCTAGTGCTTAGTCCCTGAGCTTCCACGGTTTATCATGTACATATGTCATACCAAAGCAATAATTCGTTACATTATTCTTACTACTAACTTTTAAAGCTAACAAAACTTTTAAGAAAACTAATTAAAAAAGCCACTTTAATTCGTTTTGGGAGTGAGCCGTAGACCAGCTTGAGCTGGTTCATTTTATTCGTTAAATACTTAATTATAATTATAATTTATCTTCAACCGCCGAGGCCTTTTTTTACATAATATTACGGTTTCACACATAACAAACCTACATACACGATATTAAATATGGAAATTAGAATATTTGTCGATTACCATTTTTTTTTAATTTTAAATTTTGTTATTTACACAAATACTGTTATTAATATGTATGGTTTTTTACTGATTTCATCACCATAAATTATAAGTTCCTAGCATTTCTGTTGCTATATAACAACCATAGTTACGGTTGTTGGTATGTTTTCTTTAATTCCTTCCTGTTTTGACAACAAAATCATTAAATTTTTCTCCTACTGTCGCCGAATCATTGCTCAAACAAAATGTAAAGGCTTGTTCAAATACTTTTAAATTCCATATAGTACTGCCAAAAGATATGGTTAAATATTTTAAAACTATTGATGTTAAGAAAACGGCATACTTATGGAGGATTTCCGCTAAAGTTATTTTATCTATAATAGATATAATAGCACCTTATCTAGCCACTATATTTAATACAAGCGTCAAATCTGGTGTGTTTCCTGATTAAATAAAACATAGTAAAGTCATACCTATATTTAAATCTGGTAGTACATTAGACTCCGCCAATTTTAGACCAATTTCTGTACTACAAACATTTAGTAAAATTTTTTAAAAATAATTTTAGATCAGATGTTAAGTTTCTTTAAATTAATAAATTGCTACATAAATATCAATTCGGTTTTACAAGGGGTCGCTCGACCGCTCGAAAAAATAATTTTAGATCAGATGTTAAGTTTCTTTAAAATTAATAAATTGCTACATAAAAATCAATTCGATTTTACAAGGGGTCGCTCGACAACTGACGCTGGAGTTGAGCTTATTAAACATATTTTTGTGCATGGGCGAATTCAAAGGATGCTTTGGGTATATTTTGTGACCTTTCCAAGGCCTTCGACTGTGCACTAATCAAGAAGCTACAGTACTATGGTGTCAAGAACACAGCGCTTAAACTTATTATTTCATAATTAAGTAATTAATAATATTATTATAAAATTTCATATTTAATAATAGAAGAAGGTTATTATCAATGATAAAATTTCTCCCGGGTCACCTGCACTAATGGGTGTCCCTCAGAGCTCGATTCTCGGGCCATTCCTGTTTCTAGTGTATATTAATGACTTGCCTTCCCTTGTAGGGGATAATCATGATGTCATGTCAATCATTTAAATGTAATGAAGAGAATAATGCTATATCAAAATAAGTGCATTAGTTAATCGTTAATAATTTACATTTGAACGGATAAAACTAATTGTGTTAAATTTACAACAACAAATGTTAAAAATCTTAATACCAATGTGTTTTTAAATGGGGAGGAACTGAGCCCTGTTTTGTCCACTGTTTTTCTTGGCATCACTCTCGAGGCAAAGCTTCAGTGGGGCCCCCATATATCCAAATTAGCAAGTTCTGCAGCCTATGCTGTAAAAATTTTTGAGTTCTCACTAGTGTCGAGACAGCTAGATTACTTTATTTCAGTTATTTCCATAGCATAATGTGTTATGGGATTTTGCTATGGGGAAATGCAGCTGATTCAGAAACTATTTTTGTTTTACAGAAAAGGGCCATAAGAGCTATTTACAATCTAAAACCGAGAGAGTCTCTTAGAGATAAATTTAAAAAAATAAATATATTAACTTTGGCCTCTCAGTATATTTACAAAAATTTTATTTATGTTCACAAAAACAAAAGTAGTTTAAGTAAAAAAAGCGATATACGTTCTGTAAACACTAGGAACAAACACAAGCTCGTTTCTCATTCAAGTTTCTCGACTCCACAGAGTCAGTAATTTATTCTTGGGGCAATGTATACGCTATTATAACAAGGTCCCGGAAAGTGTACAGGCTCTCTCTATTACCAAGTTTAAATGTTTTGTTAAGCTGAAACTGTATAAAAAGGGTTATTATAGTATAAATGAATACATGGTTGATAATAACCCCTAGGAATAAGGTGGTTGCTTCCAAGTAGTTTCTAAAATAAATTTTGTAAATAGTTTGTAATCATTTATGTTGAAACTTTATTTAAAAAAAAGTCCCGCTGAGTTTCTTGATCATTCTTCCCAGGACAAAGGTTTTTTTTTCGAACGAGTGGTAAAGTAAAAAATGACTTTCAATAAAAATTACACATGTGATCTATATTGAATAAAAATTATTCTATTCTATTCTATTTATTCTATTCTTGTAAGAGACACCCTCTTTCCGCTGTGAGGCTGGCACTGAAGAATGCCTCATTGGATTTCGACTTATTTTTCCTTTCGGTAAAGTTTAGTTAGTATTAATGTCGTCCAGATAGGACAGCGCAGGACAGAATTATAGTTTACGAGTCTGCGCATAAACAGAGGTGCACTCTCTATTTCCTTACTCTCATAATGCGATTGGTTGGCAATACGACATAACTAGCCAGAGATCAGGCGCATTTACAACGGCTTAATGTGCTTCACGAGGCATGCGTGTAAAATACCATCAACTTATTGACTCCGGCTTACTACTGATAATTTCTAGACAGGAAAACCCTTTAACTGAATCTGGCCCGACCCGGAATTCGAGCTCGGGACGTCATGTTATCGCACTTACGGCCTCTAGAATAACCAACGATTGGTTTCAAAGTGGTAATATGTATATAATCAGATGTGTATATTAAATGCTAAAAATATCAAAAAAAAATTGAGTTCATCATTCTATTTTAAGCACGCATGTGTAAGAGAGAATGAAATTCGAAGAGATTACACTGTATTAGATTTATTTTATTGTTTGGTAACATATTTATAAGAACTCAAAAAGTCGTTGGAATTTTTGTTATTATCTATGTTATTAATTTTAAAACACAAACTTGGCTTTGAAAATGGTATAATATTAAGATGTCTCGATAAGAACGCCTGTCGATTAATCATTTAAATACAGCTCCATTACTTGGCAAAATCTTTTATAGCGACTTGACAAATTGATAAATTGCGAAGACAATTTTATCTGTTATTAATATCTCGAATCAAAATAGGCTCGTAATATCAAGGGCCACGATCATAATACTTAGAGAATTCGTTGTAAATTTTGTTGACATCTTTACATGATTTGTTTATTAATGAAAGTCCACCTATAATTGTTATAATTTAACATAAAATAATTTAAAAGTGTAATATTATTTGATAGGCTCATTCCAATTGCACTTTTTTTAATATGTAAACGCCGCTAAGCCATAATTAAAAACTAAATTTACGTATGTTAAGAAAAAAAGAACATTTATCTTAACGAATAACTACTAGTTAATTAATTATATTATGTAAGAATTACAAAAAAAAATATTGAACTTAATATATTATTGCATCGTGATCGTGCATTTACTTGTGTATTGTACTTGTAACTTTGATTCAATATGACTTACCTTTTTTTTTGAAAAATAAGTCACATTTAGTCTACTTGGTGGTAAGTGGTTGCTGTCGCTCATAGACATCTACATCAATCTTCTATTCAGGATTAAAATGTGGATGCCTTTTAACCCCTGAGGACTAAGATGGAATGCTTCGTTTCCAGTAAGAAGAGTCCCTGGTTCTCCACATTCACAATTGAAAACACAAGTATTGAGCTGCTATTTTACGCTGGTATTCTGTGAGAGAGAAGTGCTGTCCAACCGACCCAATTCTACTACAACCATCATATAGGTTCGGCATGGTTTCACCACGTTTACAGATAAGTTTTAACTTTTTATTTAAAAAAAAATTGACACTTTTAAGAGAAGGAAGGTATATCAAAATCAAAGAGAATATAAGCACTTAGTTTTAATTGTAAGGTTAAGGCAAAAAAATATTGTAGTCTATATAAAAAGAAAACAATTTTTTTTAAGTTAATACTCTAAGTGGTCCAAAAAAAAAAATCAAAATAAAAACTTCAACCCTATTTCCCAAACTTAGAGGTAAAAATTTTTCTTCAAATTCAAATTCTTTTTTTTTTTATTGTACCACCCAATAGGTATTAACTTAAAAAGGAATAATTAAAAATCGGTGCACAGTTGACGGCGGTAACGCGTAACATACATAATAGGTCGGGGGAAAAGTATCTTCGTATTTTGTTTGTATAAAATTGAACAAAAATCTCTTTGGTTCTACTGTTTGTATCTGACTGGTTTTAATATATTTTTTTTTATTGTACCACCCAATAGGTATTAACTTAAAAAGGAATGATTAAAAATCGGTGCACAGTTGACGGCGGTAACGCGTGACATACATAATAGGTCGGGGGAAAAGTATCTTCGTATTTTGTTTGTATAAAATTGAACAATAGTCTCTTTGGTTCTACTGTTTGTATCTGACTGATTTAAATATCATTTTCTTTTTCTTAATATAATATATTAAGAAAAAGAAAAATGAAAATAAAAAACCCACTTTCCCGCCATTTTTCAATTGTTTTCTTCTGTCCGCCAAAATGAGTGAATCTAACGAAAAAATTCGATACATTCTGAAGTTTTATTCCGAAAAAGGAAAATGCAACTCGAGCCGCGAAAATGTTTTGTGACGTTAATGAACCTAATGCAGTGTTAGTAAAAGTAGCACAAAAACTGTTCAAGCGTTTTCAGTCCGGAAATTTTGATGTCAAATATGTAGCTCGCTCTAGTCGCCCTCATACGGATAAAGTCGATACAATTTTTGAAAAAGTGAAGCAATTATGGCATAGCCTAGGAATTGAGGATTGACCACAAAAAGTTTTGATTCATTTGAAAAGTCTGGCTATATAAAAAATCTCAATATTTGGATAACACACGAGCTCACTGAAAGAAAACTAATAAATCGTGTACTCATTTGCAGTTCTCTATTGAAAGGATAGTTATGAAACCGAACCATTTTTGAAAAGATTGATCACTTACGACAAGAACGTGTGAAAAAGATCATGGTCAAGGGGCAAAATCAAGCCCCACGGACTATAGCGAAACCCGGATTAACACACGATAAGATGATGAATAGAATAGAATAGAATAATTTTTATTCAATATATGTATAGATCACATTTGTAATTCTCATTTAAAGTAATTTTTTACTTTACCACTGGTTCGAAAAACAACCCTCTGTACTGGGAAGAACCAGCAAGAAACCCAGCAGGACTTATTTTTAAAGTAAATTTTACATTAATGGTTGTACAAACTATTTACAAAATTTATTTTAGAAACCGCTTGTAAGCGACCACTTCATTCCCAGGGGTTATTATCCACCATGTATCATAAACTAATCTAGCTGTTTCGACACAAGTGAGACCTCTAATCTTTTTTACAGTACTTGATTTATGCTAGGGCATCTTGGAATTCCTTCCAAGATGCCATCTGTAAAAATGCTATCTATACAGGTCGTACTAGACCCAGCAATACTTGTTGATTCTAAGAATAAATTACCCAGATTGTACGATTTAAGCAATGAGCTATACTTAATACTAATTGAAGAAGTTTCCAGAAAATAGATGTTAAAGTCTCCACATATGACAACAGACTTGTTCTGTTTATTAAGTTTGAGCAAAAGTTCTTCCACAATCCTTTCAAAATAATCATAAGTGGCACATGGGGGTCTGTAACTACTTACAACAATGAGGTGCTCGAGCTCGACACAAGGCATTTCTACGGTTCGCTCAACAGAGAGGCTCACAATAGACTTACGTTCTTTATATAATAATGATTTATCTGCTAATATTAAGGAGCCACCAAGTAAACGTTTTTCTCTATTGAAGAAACTGACCACCTGATGATTTCTGAAATTAAACATGAAATTATAATATTTTTGCCAATGTTCAGTAATACAATGGATATGTATGTTTTTACTATTTAAAAATAATTCAACTTCCAATTCTTTGCCCACCATGCCTTGTATATTTTGATGCACCAGGTGTAAACAATTTTATTACTTATATGTGGGCTGCATTATAAATTAATGAAACTCTTATTATTCTTAGAGATTGCTTCTTTTATCGCATTCACTAGTTTATATTAGTTAGAACTGATTTCAAATTATATGTCAAATCATAGTAGCTCAATAAAAGCAGTCTTGGCAGCCAAAATCTTGGCTGAGTTAAAAAGTAAATAATAAGATCTCGAGAGAGAGAGAGAGAGATATCACATTTGCTACCAGTCTTAAATTATATTTGAATCCTATCTATTGTCCAAAGCCTTTTTAATAAAATATTAATTTCAAATAAATACAATTTGTCACTATTATCATTACAACTTTATAACAAATTTAAATTATTATTACATATTAAACTATTAATTTGGAAATTTAATTTATGCCTAAGATTATTTTCCTGTGGCAATCCCTATGTATAAAGCAGTGCGAACAATACAATTTTGTGTACATTTAAGTTATTAAGTTGTTCAATATATCTTAATAAATGTATGTTTTTTACACTGCCTCTTCTACCAACAAAAATTATTATTGCAATATTTGGCAAAATTTAGTTACTATAATTTTATTAAGGATGTCACTAAAAGAGGCATGGAGCAATTTGTAATTTTTTTTCCTATTTAAAGAGTTATTTAAAGTTATGCCTAGATTTTCCCATGTCATCGCTATACACAATTGTAATATTTATGTTAATATTTGAGTTATTTTTTATTTTAATCTCCTCAGCTATGGCACTATCATATTTTTGGTGGTGGTGTAATATTATCAGCACACACCGTTTCTGAAGAAGCCGGTATTGAACGCTGACACTCACATTGATGTTTAACTAAGGAGTCAAAACGCCCATCATTATATTAGCATATCATTAACAGATTATCCATAGCTGGTATGTGATCTTTTATTTCGTTTTGGGCTGTTTTATATTTATTGAATACAGTTTTTAGTTACAGTACTTAGTTACTGGGAGTTAGTAATAAAATTTCTGATTTAAGGCACTCTACGCCAGTGTCATAGCATTTTCTTTATGTTATGCTATCCACCTCAATTGAATATAACTTAAGTTCATATATCAATGCTTGCTGTTCTTTAAATATGTTAACATAATTTCGTCGGTCTAATTCGTTAACCTGCTAAGTCCATTTTTGCCAAAATTGGCATTTTATGCGAGTCAAAAAGTTCAGTCTAATATCTACCGGAAAGTTTAAAGAATAACAGCGCCATTAGCTTAAAAAGGTGACAAATGATATGCCCGAAAAACTGCTTTCTGACCACCAGCCAATCTCCACAACGTAAACCTGCTAAACCCTATTAGGGCCTTAGTTTTGCACCGACAACGTTCTCAGGTCTAATTGCCGTTTGCGACACGTCGAATTTTGTCGTTTTTGAGTCAAATATTTGGAAGATGTAAGCAACTAATTATAAACTAGGTGAGTTTATATTATTTATCTGTAAGTTTTTTTTCGTTTAGTGCCTAAATCAAATGTTTTTCATATTTTAATCTCAGATAACATAAACAGTTCCGATATGGATACCATTCAAACATAAGGTAATATAACATCTCATGAACCAAGTACCAGTCCTATAGAAATTATACCTCATGTTGAATACACACTACATGTTGTACTTAATCAGCCAATATCGGATGTTAGTGATACTGACAAAAAGCTTATGCTTTATTCTAATTCTGACCTAGATTCGTTTGCTGAAATAAAAAAGAATAAGAAAGGAAAGAAACGTTTTAAAGTGGATAAAAAAGAAGGGGTTATTAAACGAATAAACAAAGAAGAAAAGAAGGTAAACCTTATTTCGGAAGAGAGAAAAAACAACAATGTTGGAATTATAATAAAACTAAAGAAGCACGTTCCAATATATCAAGATTCTCCTATAAAGTTGGGCAGTACAGTACTTTAAAATGTGAAACAGTAGATGAAAATGTAAGAAGAAGCATTTTTAATCGATTTTGGAATCTTACTAGGGACGAAAAATACAACCTTTCATAATGTTTTCTTTTTTAATACAAAAAATAAACATGGTTGCTGTTTCATATGGAATGAGATGGATTTAATTCTGAAGAATTTGCCTCCATTTGGGTTGACTTTTTAGGAAATTAAATAATACGTCCTGAAGTTAATGCTGAAGATGGGAAAAAACAATTATAATTTACAGTGACGGTTGCACTTACCGAAATAGAAATAGCATTTTATCTAACGTTCTTTTGAATATTGTCATGAAGCACAAGAATATAGCTATCTAACAAAAAGTTTTAGAGGTGGGTCACACTCAAATGGAGGCTGATTCAATGCATTCCACTACAGAACGTCACCTAAAGAACAAAGTCATAAATATGTCAGCTGAATACATCTATTGCTAAGCATGTGCGTAAATACTCAGTACCCTATACTGTAACATATTTAGACCACACTTACTTCAAAAAATTCGACAAAAATCAGTTTTATAAAAGTATTCGTCCAGGAACATTTCGGACAGGACATTCGTTTACTACGTTAGGAAAGCAATGGATCAAAACTTTACAAAATTTGCTTTAAGGATGAATGGCAAAGCTTACCCCTAAGGCGATCTTTGCAATGTAACCCTTGCGAGATTACTGAACTATCTCAATTACTGCACGAAAATTTGAAGACTTGCAGCAAATAAAAAAGACCCTTCTGTCTATCGTAAATATTATGATGACTTGCCTCATGAGTAGAATAAGAAGTACCAATAAGTATAATTTAAGTTTACTTACAACTTTATATTTTACTAAAGTTTCAGATTGATCTCTTACTATTGTTAATTTAAGATTTTTGGAATTTGTTCTGTTTTATTTTATATTGTTAATAATTATTGAATGTGATACCGATAGTAGGTAAACAATATTAAATGGCTATCTATCTTTGATATTATAACCCTGTTTACTATTAAAAAAGATAAATTGTTTAATTTTTAATAATAAATATTTTGATTACTGATTGAATTCGTTTCACTGCACAATTAATTAATCTATACACCATACTAAATTTATGTCAAAAAAGTCCTTAAGCAATATAAAACTTCACCTCGAAAAACTGCTAAATAATTGTTTTCCTAAATTTTATAAAATATGAATAAGTTTTGCCACTAATTATATTTTTAAAATATCAAAAACATTATAGTAACCAACGGGTTTCTCAGAATTTTGATTGCTAAATTAATAAAGATATTATTCAGTTTTTTTTTCGTGCTGTAAACTATGAAAAAATGGAATTAGCAGGTTAACGAATTAGGCCGACGATTTTTGGTATTGATCTTATTTTTTATAAATTTATGTACTTTTCTTATATATTTATTAACTTGTATAAATTCCTTCAATTTGGTTTTACTGCTAATCCTTACGGTGTATCTTGTAGTGGAAGAGTACTCACTAATCAAATGTATTGTTGCAGATTGCTCTAAAATTCTTGAAGTATTACATTGTACAAGCTCAAAGAAAAGATTTTCAGTCTCAGAGGCATTAACACGTTAATTGCCAATCACGCGACGTCGCGTGTTCCCAGTACTCTTCAATTTGGCCCTTCACGCGACGTCGCGTGAAGTGTCCGACGAGTTTTGTATGAAGCGTATCGCCTGGGCCGGAGCATTATCGCAACGGTGTTTTTTATGGGCCTCTAGAGTAAGGACTGAGCTATCGTAAAGTAGACGTGGCCATCCGAATCATGCGATAGTTTTAGTGCTACGTAATTGGTTATTTCGCTTAGCGTCGCCGCTCGAGCCGGACGGCTTTCTTGTTTGTTTTTAGTTAGTTCTGAACAAATAATACGTATTTTTTTGTAGTATAAAGTGATAATAATTATAATAAAACAAAATTTATAATGAGTGATCATCAACCTGGTACCATGGTGTACGAAACGATCAAACGAGATACCTTTGCGAGCGCAATCAAAACGTGTTTTGTTGCACGAATCGGATATTCTTGAAGCTTTAGGAAACGCTGATGAGGATGATTTTGTGGGAAGTGATGAAGACGAAGACTTTTTATTGGGTGATGATGATGGAGACAGCTCAACCCTGGAGTCGGAAGAAGATGAAGAAGGAGTTATATCACCGCTACCACATAGTGAAATTCGATTTTCATCTGCAGAAAGGGAGGAGTTGAATGAAACGATTGAAGAGTCAGCTATGCCACATGAGTCTCCTGAACCTGCCACCGAACGATCAATCTCACACTGGAGTACTTCTTGCTCGTCTATGAAACAAATACTATTCGTTCGAGAGTCAAAGCTGCATGTAGAACCGCCATCACATCCAATAGATTATTTTTGTTTATTTTTCAATGAAGAATATTTGAGAATGATCGTGGAGTGCACAAACAGATACGCCGAACGTATGAAAAGCTCCAGTGAACATCGTCATTCAAGTATTTCAAGATGGAAAGAGTTGACCGTTGAAGAGTTCAAAACATTTCTGGGTCTTCTGTTACATACTGGCACTGCAAATATGAACCGATTGACAGATTATTGGAAGGGTCACTGGTTATATAAATCATGCTTTTCGAAATACATGTCAAGAAACAGATTTTTTATTATTTTACGTTGTATACATTTTACTCTCCCTGATGAAGAAGAAGACGCCACTGCTAGGCGTCTAAATAAATGTCAAAAAATAGTCGACAATTTCAATAATACAATGAATAATATATATTATCCAGGCCAGAACATATCTTTAGACGAGTCGATGGATTTATGGCGTGGCCGCCTATTTTTCCGACAATAAATCAAAGGAAAACGCCACAAGTATGGCATCAAACTATACGTGCTCGCAGAACCGGGTGGCTTGATTTTAAATTTCCACGTGTTTGCCAGTCTTTCCTAAAGTTACTGTTCATTATAATTGTAGACTTCGGTGTCTAAAATATTTAGAAGATTTTTTTTATGTTGCATGTTTCTTTGATATCTTGTTATTTTTTGTGTTATATAATTCAAATAAAAATTATTTATACTAAAAATATTTAATTTAATACATTTGAACTCATAATTGCACAAAAGTGCTAAGGTATCCCAAAACTCGACGTCGCGTGATGGGGCCCCTAAGGATAAATGTACACTCCACATGGCCCATCACGCGACGTCGAGTGATATATAACTATATTATATAAAATATTAAATATATATACTAAAACCATAAACATACCCGCAAATAGTATTTGCTGTACTTAAGAGTTATTTCATAAAAAAAAAGTTTTGGGCCACCAGCAGAAAACTTCAATTTTAGCTTTGGCAATGAACGTGTTAAGGTTATCTATATATGTTATAAATTATGTAATTTGCTCATTAGCCTCATTCAACTGTAACTTCAACGCAACAATAAACTTGAGAGCTTCCTCATATTCCTCGGTGCATTGGTCAAACTCAATAACCGTTCCCTGTAGCTGACCTTTTTCTTTTATAATCCATGTGTAATCTATATGTAACTTAACAGTATCATATTTCAATTGTGTATTTTTGGCAATTATGCTATTTCTTTTTCATTATCATCCCTTTCCTTAAGCAAGAGTTCTTACTGCTACATGGACGCCTTAAGTTCTTGGAGCGCAAGCAGTTGTTTCTCCATCTGGTGCGTCTTGATGTTGCGAGTATTCATTTAACTATTTATTATAAATAACAAAAGAAAAAAAAGTTTGAAAACAGAAGGAGCAGAGTAAGCTAAAGTTGAGTTGCTTTTGTTTTTTTTCTAGGGCTACGGCAGTGCCCCCGCCAAGTCGAGCAAAAAAGCGGCACGGCCGTACCATCCTTTTCTCGAACCATTTCAGGCCATTTTCGACCCCCTATATCTTCGTTGTAGATAAAACTAGAACGTTGAATTTTTAGTAACCAAACAAGAATTGTACAAACATGGTATATTTCAAATTTCATTCAATTTGAATTAGTAGTTTAAGAATTATAACTAGTCAAACTTTCTTAATTTTGTCACTCACTGACTGACTGATTATCAAAACTTTAAGGCATTTCTAGCAGACATAGAATCTTTAAATTTAGAATACAATTAGCGTGTATTATACAAATCAAGAAAAAATTAAAATATTTTGCAATTTTCTTCCAGTTTTCTGGATACATCAACTGCATAACTAACTTTGTAATCCCATATAAATATATAGGATTACAAAGTTATATTTGCAGTGAATAAATCGGTGTACCTGTATATGTATAAAATAATAGATTAATAGGTGTAAATAACTATCTACAAAAAGAAACGAAATGCCGTCAAAAACATAACTTGTAAAAAAACCAAGTCTCGCAACTCAGTTCTTCTACCTTAAAAAGTTGTGAGATCCATGTAATACCAAGTCGGTTAATTTATTCAGTCCCTACTTAAGGGTCCTTCTGTCTTAACTTATTACATAATAAGTTAACCTAAAAACATCTTACAGTGATCATATCAATATTAAAAATCTTTTATATTTTAAATAAATAGATTGACTTGAAAATCGCACTTATCTAATAATCTGAGATGTAATGAATGGATAGATGATAATATAATGCAAACGTATTTGCAAAAATATCCCATTCCTTCATTGATTATCATGAATACACATTTATATGTACCTCATATCGATGTAAGAATGTTAGCTATCTTATACAAATCAAATTTTATAATTCAATTGTTAAAACTTACCGCAAATATAATAAACTACCAAAAGCCTATTCCTTCAGCCCTCGGCTGAACGAAGCCCTCCCCTATTGATTGCCATGTTTGGTAGGTGAGTTTTTTTTTAAAATACTAGTAATGGTATTAAACATTACTAATATTCCCTTTAACCACTTCTGGTAAGCTTAAAATGCTTGTGTTAGAAGTGGTTCACGACAGTAGTCGAATGGCGGGTTCGAACCCACGACCTTTCGAGTTCGCGGTCCATGCCCTGCCATTAGGCTACTGACGCTGAGTTGATTATTATTTATTTTTTATTTTAATTGAGTTGTCATCAGAAAAATGCTGTTACCCAATAGTTAAAATTGCTTCAGTCTTACAACACCCTTGGGATGATATTATGGGGTAATGAAATCGCCACTAACTGGAACGTGATTTAGATTAACAAAGTTCTTAAAAAATAAGCGCACATGACTTATTTATTGCATATATCGAAAACATTTAAGAGATCTGCAAATTTTTATGACTACTGCATTGAAAAATTCAGTTAATTGAAATTAATTTGTATATTTTGTGAAATTGTAAAAATAAGTCGACATTAAGTTTAAAAAATAATATTTTAATTTTATAACATTATATATATTTATTCTAATTTAATTGCGGTTTAACTTAAACATAATTTACATAGGGCCAATATTTCAATCATCAGATGTAAATTATTCTTAGAATAAAATACAAAATAAATATATTTATAATTATAGCTGCGCGAATAAAATAGTTCAATTGCTTAAAAACAAGTTTTAAAAACATATTAACGTTACCTTATTTAGTACAGCAAGTGCAAAATACGTAACAACAAACTTTCTGTATCGAATGTCATTATCATCATTAAAGCCCTTCACAAGTCCACTGCTGAACATAGGCCTCTCCCAAGGAATGCCACAAAGAACAGTCCCGAGCCACCTACATCCATTGACTTCCTGCATGTTTTACCAGGTCGTCACCCCATCTAGCGGGGGAACGCCCTACACTTTGCCTGCCGGTACGAGGCTGCCACTCGAAAACCTTTCTTCCTCATCGGTTGCCGGTTTTTCGAGCTATATGGCCGGTTTAGCATACTAATTCTTATCCTGTATCGAATGTAAAATGGTAATAATATTTACATTTGTTTTGCACTTTTTTTATGTTTAATGAATGATTATTCATTATTTATTAGTTTTAATGTTATTATTATCTTTTCTTTTTTTTCAGATTCTTATGATTTAAATAGGTACTTTATACGTGATACGTTAATAAATAAACAGACAGACAGACAGAAAATTCTAAAAATGGTAGAAATGTATTTAATTACTTATTTTTAGTGCCCCTCAATCACTTTTATTATATAAAAATCTAAAATGTTCAGACATCGGCTATTTACATTTTTATTATGTGTATAGATAAACACATCAATAGTATCTAGGGATATTTTATACTGGCTTATCCGCGGTGTAGCTCGCATACATAGGTTTACTTAAAGAATTTGGCGTTTAGGGTAAGAGAATATTAAACGATTTATATCATTACTGTATGAATAAGTAGTAACAAAATAAATCGATATGCTCAAAGTACTAAGTCGTTTATGATAGAGCTTCTGTGTAAATGAAGTTAGAAGTAGACTTAGTCGGGGCGTACAGAAAAAGGTTGTGGGGACTACTAACGCGGGATAAAGCAACATATGTAAAATGCAAATGGCCATGTGCAAAACAATCAGTACTGAGGTCCACTCCTGCAACGCGTAAAGTTTGACCTTGCGCTTTATTTACGATCGTCGCATAAACATACGCTGAGTGGGAAACACGCTTAAAATAGGGATATTCGATGATCATCGATGTTAAAAATTAAAACTTCGATGTTTTAACATCGATGTTGACACATATCAAACATCGAAACATCGACTTCAATGAACCCATAATCGATAAAAGTAAATTGATATTCAAGTTATTTGTTACTTTTCCCTTGATATGTATGCCCACATAATTTTGAAACGGTGTGTACACATATACATATATACAAAAAACATGGATAATGCTCAACATTGATGTTTAGAGTAGGCTAAACATTGAACATCGATGTTGAGCTATCGATGCCAAAATCGATGTTTCTGCAACATCGATCATCCCTATATAAAAACTGAAAGGAAATTTATTTGGTATTAGAGGGATTCTGGGTATAAAACAATATCAGGACATTTTATTGCAATTTTGCTACTTTTAGTAGAGTTTTTTGAATAACTTGGACGTACGTAACTTTTTTCTGGTTTTTGTTTCTGATGATTTTTTTTTTTTATAGGAGAGGGGGCCAACGAGCAAGCGGCTCACCTGATGGTAAGTGACTACCGCCGCCCATGAACAACCGCAACACCAGGGGAATTGCAGATGCGTTGCCGGCCTTTTAAAAAGGAGTAGGCTCTTTTCTTGAAGGTCCCTAAGTCGTATCGGTCCGGAAAAATCCCTGGTGGTAAACTATTCCACAAGGAAGTTGTGCGAGGAAGAAAACATCTTCTAAATCGCACAGTGGTGGACCGCCAATCATCCAGATGGTGTGGATGGTATCGGGAGTTCTGCCGCGATGTGCGTTCGTGAAATTTGGCGGCTGGGATTAATCCGAACAATTCCTCAGAGCACTCCCCATGGTAGATGCGAAAGAAAATGCAAAGAGATGCAACATCTCTTCGCAGTGCCAATGAATCGAGCCGATCGGAAAGGGCTCGGTCGTCGACGATTCGAGCCGCTCTGCGCTGGATGCGGTCAAGTGGAAGGAGCTGGCACTGGGGAGCCCCTGCCCAGAGATGGGAACAGTATTCCATGTGAGGCCGAACCTGCGCCTTGTAAAGTTGCAGGCGGTGTGCCGGCATGAAATACTGTCCCGCTCTGCTGAGCACGCCAAGCTTTTTAGAGGCCAATTTGGCCTTCTCTTCCAAGTGACCACGAAACTGCACGTCACTCGATATGTCGACTCCGAGGATACCGATACTGGCTGAGGCAAGAAGGGGAGTGCCTTGAAACTGAGGAGATACGACAAAGGTTCTTTTTAGCGGTAAACGCGCAAACTTGTGATGTTAGCCTACATGGCTCTTACAGGCTTACAGCTTCATCGGACTCATGGGCATAAATTTCTTCAATGAGTCTAAATACGATTTACTGGCGAAAAATCTAAATACCGCAATTCAGAAAAGGTCGTAATTTGTACAACGCCATCTATTACGTTCTTTGTGAGAAAACATCTTTTTTTAAATTTAAGAAAAACATATAATAGGATAACATATTTTTTTACTGTGTTTAAGTATAAATATATTATAATAGAACGATTTTTTTACACACGAATCTTTTTATTACTATTTCTGAGATTATATGGCACCATTAAACAAATTCGAACCTACATTTCAAAATAATAATCATAACTTTCGATAGAATTAACCAATTTTTATAAAACAAAGATTAAATGAACTCGATAATACGCTTTAGGATTTTCTTAAGAATATAATTGAAAAAAAGATGTTTACTCAAAACGTCATGCGTTCATGAACAAACAGTAAGACCGTCAGACAGTACAATTCTAAAAATTATAAAAATGTACTCATCTAATGATTTTCAGTCCCCATAATGATTTTAGTCACAAATTAATATACTATACAATGTATAGAAACAGTCACAACATTCTATCACCATTTTTATTATATGTATATACTTACTTATCTTCACGCACAACCCCTGACGGTGTAGCCAGGGAGAACAGATCGCCAAGTGTCACGATCCTTACATACCTCTTTCGCTTCTTTCAGATTCATTATCTTCTTCATACATGCACGTCTAGGTATCAGAGTACTCTTGATCCTACCCTCTTCGAGCAATTTGCTCACATGGTCTTCGAAAGTTAGTCTCGGTCTACCTCGACACCTTTTAATATTAACTTTCGAGCTATATATTTTCTTCACCATTCGGTCTTCACTCATTCGCTCAACGTGCCCAAACCACCAAAGCACGCCCTTATCAATTTTTGTGATAAGTTCATCTTTCAAACCTGCCATATTGCGAATCTCTTCGTTTCGCTTTCGGTCGGCCATGGTAACGCCGCACATTTTACGAAGAGATCGCATCTCCACTGCATTCAACTTGCTTTTATGCTTCTTCTGGCATACCCAGGTTTCGCTGCCATATATCAAAGTCGGTACCAACACTGCGTTATATATTGCAAGGCGTGCACTCTTCACTACGCCTTGCCTTTTGACTAACGCAGTCAGGGCACCATTGGCTTTGTTCTCGGCAGCGACACTCCTGTCCACATCTAAATCACATCTTCCATCCTGGCTAAAAGCACTCCCCAAGTATACAATTTCATTTACCTGTTCTAGACATTCCTGATTTACCCATATTTCACACTTCGTTCTCTCTTCGTCCCTTTCAAATACCAGAACCTTAGTTTTATTAGCATTCAAACGGAGACCTTTAATTTCACATTCTTCTTTCATAAACGTGACTAACGCCTGCAGTTCTGCCTCTGATGGTGCAATAAGCACTACATCATCAGCATACAGGAGACAATTTACTTTTATGTCACCCAATTTAATACCCAAACAGCTATCTTTCAGCTTCTGTAAACAGCTGTCGAGATACAGTATGAACAGCCAGCAAGACATGACACAACCCTGTTTTACGCCCGTTAGGATGCTAAACATCGGTGACATGTCATGCCCTACCCGCACACAGGCTTTAAAGTCACAGTAAAGAGACTGCACAGCCCTTAGCAATCGCCCATCCACACCATACCCCGGCAACAGTTCCCACATTTTCTTCCTTACAACCTTATCAAATGCTTTCTCAAGATCTACAAAAGCACAGAAAATCCTCTGGTTAGCAGCCAGAAGCTTTTCTGTGATCATGCGGAGCGAAAACATTTGATCCGTGCATCCTCTTCCAGGTCTAAATCCGCATTGTGCCTCCCATAGAAATCTTTCCGATTTCTCATGCATCCTACGTGTCAAAACCTTCGAGTAAACTTTACTTGCTAAACTGGTCAAGCTGATCGCTCGATAGAACCGCAGTCAAAATGTGAACCTTTACCTTTATATAAAGGCACAATGACTGCGTATCGCCAATCATTCGGGACATCCCCCGTCCGGCAGCACAATTGCACAGCAGATGAAAGCTGTCCCAGACGCGAGGCCCACCATACTTGACCATTTCAGCAGTAACTCTGTCTAGTACCGCAGCCTTACCACATTTCAAACTTCGAATCGCACGTTCAATCTCTTTCATACTGATGACCTCAGTGTCATCGAGGTCCGGGTCTGGCGTGCCAGTCACGGCGTCATCCCCGGATCCCTCACTAAGATCATCACACGCATACATTTCTCTATAAAATTCGCTCCATCGCTGCATGACGTCCGATTTATCTGAGAGGACGTCATTAGTTCTCGAAAGCACTTTCTCGACATCGCCAACGCCTTCAACTCCATGCCCTGGAGCTGCATTAGGGAGGCACTCCGGTATCACCGGGTGCCGACCTATCTCCGTCGTATAGTCGGGGACTATCTGACGGATAGGGCCGTCATCTACCCCGGTCGAAACGGTGAGTGGAACCGGCGAGAGATGTCGTGCGGTGTCCCACAAGGTTCGGTTCTGGGGCCACCCCTGTGGAACATCGGTTACGACTGGGTGCTGCGCGCCGACCTCCCTACCGGCGTCAGCGTAGTTTGCTACGCTGACGACACGCTGGTACTGGCACAGGGGGGGTCGTACGAGGCGGTGGCGGAAACTATGACACACGGGGTTGCGATAGTCGTTGAGAGGATCCGACAGCTGGGTCTTGAGGTGGCTCTGCACAAGTCCGAGGCCATGCACTTCCATGGTCCTCGGAACAGGCCACCACCGGGATCCTCAGCGATGGTAGGAGGGGTATCCATCGGCGTCGAGTCGACGTTGAAGTACCTAGGACTCGTCCTCGACGGCCGATGGAACTTCGTTGAGCACTTCCGACGTTTGGCTCCCAAACTGGAACGGACCGGGGCGGCCTTCAGGCGGCTCCTGCCGAACCTGGGGGGGCCAAACGCCTCCTGCCGGAGGCTCGACGCGGGGATTGTGCGGTCCATGGCCCTTTACGGGGCCCCGATGTGGGCGCGTGGTTTGGCGCGGCTTGCCGTCCACCACCTGAACGCGCCCCAAACGGTGGTTGCCGTGAGAATGATTCGCGGCTACCGCACGATCTCCCGCGAGGCAGCGTGCCTCCTTGCCGGATTGCCGCCATGGGATCTGGAGGCGATAGTCCTCGTGCGCCTGCACGAATGGCGCGCGGAGGCACTATGCCGGGGGGAAACCCCGCTGCCGCGGCAAGTTGTCGTGCAGCGGACAGACTTCCGGCATGATCTCATGGCGACATGGAGAGAGCGACTGTTGCAACCCCGTGCTGGGCACGCCACTATAGCGGCGATAAGACCCCTCTTTGAGGAGTGGCTTGAGAGACGCCACGGCGTCCTCACCTTCCGCCTGACGCAGGTCCTCACCGGACACGGTGTGTTCGGGAGGTTCCTGCACCGAATCAGGCGGGAGGAAACGCCCGGGTGCTCCCACTGCGAGGATCGACCGGAGGACACGGTGGAGCACACAGTGGAGGTGTGCCCTGCCTGGGCGGAGCACCGCCGTGTCCTCGTAGCGGCGATAGGCGGCGGCGACCTCTCGCGTCCGGCCCTGGTCGTAGTCATGGGCCGGAGCGAGACGGAATGGGATGCCGTCACCACCTTCTGCGAAGCAGTGATGCTAGCGAAGGAGGTGGCGGAGCGGGAGAAGGAGAGAGCAGCAGCTTTCCTTCCCGGCCGCCGCGGGAGACGCCCCGGGCGTCGGGGGCTACGTCGTGGCCCCCGGCCACCGTAGGCGCGGGCCTGTGGACGGCGAGCAATGGGTAGCTCGCCGTCCGTCCGTCTAACGACGACAGGCCGTGTCGACGGCGCGTTATGTCCCACGCGCGCCTCAAAGAGCTGTCAGCAGCGTGAAGGGGCCCGCAAGGGCCGACGCCTGCCGGGGCTGCGGGCTGTTCGAAAGAGATACCGCGGCTCCGGAACGTAAGGGCACTGAAGGAACACGGATGGTTTTTAGTCAGTAAAAGTCTGACACTCCCTTCCGCTCCACCCAGAGCGAAAGGCGTCATTTGATGATTTTCCATCCGCAAAAAAAGAAAAAAAAAGGGGTCGCGACGAGCACGCTTCTACAATGACCCCCTGTTATATGTATATGTATAGATATAAAGAGAGATGGCGCTGATAACATCAATTCTAAAAATAAGAGATTAATTGACGCGATTGATACAATAAAAAACATAAAAGAAATTATAAATCAGTGCCTGCATAGTAAGCAAAAAAGAAAGTTTGATCCTCGCCGAAAAACGAAATTGTTAAAAGCTCTTTTAAAATTTGATTTACCACATAGAGTACTCGGTGGTAAATCATCATCATCATCATCATTACAGCCCTTCACAAGTCCACTGCTGAACATAGGCCTCCCCCAAAGAATGCCACAAAGCACGGTCCTGAGCCACCTGCATCCATCGACTTCCTGCATGTCTTACCAGGTCGTCACTCCATCTCGTGGGGGGACGCCCTACACTTCGCCTACCGGTACGAGGTTGCCACTCGAGAACCTTTCTTCCCCATCGGTTGTCGGTTCTTCGAGCTATATGGCCGGCCCACTGCCACTTCAGCTTACTAATACGGTGGTAAATACCTTATTTAATTATGATTTGTAATTAAAAATGTACTTGAAGACTCATCCAACGCCACTATTGAACAAATTCGTACCTATACTTAGTACCCATACTTCAGAATATTTGTCATGACTTTTGATGGATTGAACTGATTTTAATGAAATAAAGACTAAATGTAACCCGAAGATACACTTAATAATTTCCTTAGTTTCTTATGATATAAGTTAGTACTTTATACGTGATACGTTAGCAAACATACAAACAGACAGACAGACAGAAAAATCTAAAAATGGATGAAATATATTTAATTATTTAGTATTTTATTTTTATTACCTCTCAATCACTTTTATTACAAAAATGTAAAATGTACAGACATCTGCTATTTACATTTTTTTATATGTATAGATTTCATCAAATATCTAAAAAATCTATGAAGAATTTTCTGATATAGTAAATAGACGAATGATATTTTAAGGTCTTTAATAGAAAATAAAGAACATTTCGTATTTTTTTTTAAATAAATATGTTTTTTTTTATATCCGTAGAAAATTAGTATGATAAAAAAACATTTCATTAATTCTTATAAAACTAATAATTTGAATTAAAATTGACAAAACCGAATTAATAATGATCAGTGTTGCCACCTCTTACATTAATTACACATCGATATCGATTGTTCATACTTAAAATTAAATTGTCAATGTCTTGCTGCGGTATAAGGTCTTATGTTCTTTGCAAGTGTTCGTAAAGTTGTTGTTCCGTCGTCAAATTTAGCTAGACGTCTCTCAAAGCTTTTAGTTGCAACATGTTCCAGGCATTCTCGATAGAATTTAAGTCGGGCGACTATGCAGGTCAATTGAAAACTTGAATATCTTGGTCATGAAGAGTGGCTGACACCCGCCGCGCCGTATGGGAAGGAGCATTATCGTGCACGAGTAGAAACTCCTGGCCCATTTGGATTCTGTGTAGGCCAATAATAGGCTCTACTACCTTCTCGTGGTATTTTGTGCAGTTACACTGCCTTGGATCGTCCGCCAAGACGAATTCCTGCCCACACCATGATTATCCCACCTTGGTATGAGTGGACTTCCTGAAAATGCCGTAGACGGCTAACTCTCCCTGCAGTACCAAACGCGTCTTCTTCGTAAATCTGGATGAAACCCAAAACGGGATTCATCTGTAAACGGCAACAGACCATTGTTCGTCACTCCATGGTAAATACTCCCGAGCCCACGAAAGTCATCGACCGCTATTGATACGTCACAATGCCGAAACACGTAGCAGTCTTTGAGCAGGAAGACCAACTTCATACAACCTTTTTCGCGTGGTTTGGTCGCTTATGAGCAGCTGGTCGTCCTCCTGGAGCCTTTGTAGTAGTTGCATCGCTGTGATATTGGGTTGTCTTCTGGCGGTCATTTGGAGAAATCGATCCTGTCTCTACGTAGTAATACTGCGATAACCTAACCACAACCTTGATATCACGTTTTGGTTGGTGTGTAGGGCCTCAGCAACGACGCGTTGAATAGAACCATTATCTAACATGCCCACGGCTCGTAACATTTCATCTCGACTCAAATGACGACGTGACATGACTATTAAAGCTAACACGGCAAATTAAAAAGAAGGACAATGTAATACTTTTTCATTAATTATTATCAGTAGAAAATTTTTTAATTTTCCTTGACATAACGAATTGCTAACAATTTTGCCGCCGTACTTTGTTTTTTTTTTGTTTTTTATTTACATTTTTAAGCTTTGAAAATGGAATAAAAGAGGTTTCAATCTGTATATAAACTTGTTATGGAAACTAAAAAGATTTTAAACTATAAAGTCGTAAATAATTTATGATTAAGGTATCCCTAGATTCTGTTGATGTCTGTATGTGTAGGTAATATTTAAATATATAGTATTATTAATTAAAATTATAACATTTATACATCTATTAGCTAGGTTAGTCTCCTTGTAGTATGTATTATCTATGTACGGTAGCACTACTTTCTAAGTCGTAATTATTAATAGATAACTCTGTAACTCGTGGTAACTCGTAATTTGTCGGTCACAAGGCTCCAACTGAAAACCAGCGCTGCCTTTGCAGCATCATGCTTAGGTGGAAACCTATTTGATGTCACATTTCAATAATAAGTAAAAATAAGTTAATTTTGATTTTATTTTTGTTATTCTTTTTTTTGTTTCATTATTAATTAATGATGTGCACGTATTGCTTCTTAATTCTTAATGCGTAAGCAGTCTTTGACCGGTGCATGCATTTTCGTCCCTTACTTGTGTATACTTTTAGAGAGTGTGAATCAAATAAATAGTTCTTTCTTTCTTTCTTTCAATTGTTTATATTCAGTCACGTTATAATTTATTTGATGTAACATAATTTACATGGCGATTAAAAAATCGGCCTTTTATGTCTTTTGTAATTACACAAATACCTCATTGATTAAAATTTAATTTAGGGATGTAATCGCGTTTAATTTGACTTATTTTTAAACCGCGATAACTTTGAAATCAGGCCGTCACACACCTCAGTCTTCGCGTGACCGTGGGTGCTGTAAAGCACCCGAAACAAAGTTTAAAAAAGTAATTTTTCAATAATAAGTTAAAATAAGTTAAGTTAAAAGTTAATGTTACAGCCTTAGCACAGGCATGCTCTCATTTCTGAGAGGGTTTTAGAACAATGAAATGTCCGCCGCGTTGCCCCAATGCGTGTTGTCGAACTTTACATGTCTAAGAAAAATTTTTTCCTATTTCTCAGATATGCAGGTTTACTCACGATGTTTTCCTTCTTCGCCGAACACGTTGTAAATCAGCACTTAAAATTGCAATTAACAATTTCACTGGTGCCGGCGGGGATCGAACCCGGGTTGCTCGCGTACTGTCAAATTTACAGCACTTAGCCCCTGATGACCACATCTTTAAAAAAATTAAAGGTATGTAAAATTAGTTATATTCATTATCTAAATTCAGTTTTGAATTAACAGATTATAACAGTGGCGTTATTAAAAAAATGGTCATTGGCGTAAAAATAAGATTGTAATAGAATTTTAGAATTTTGGTTTATTAAAGGACTAACTTTTAATAAAACTTGCCAGATTGGCTTCATTCAAGTTTGCTATGAGGGGAAGTTAGTTGAAAGTAAGTTTAAAAATTTATTGACCAGAAAATAACACGTTTTCTCGAAAAATATATTTGTTTAGGATAAATTTGAACTGCAATTACTGAGTTTAGCTATTTAATGAAAACAACAATAGCTCGGTAAGTCATGGGTTCGAAACCACCATTCGACAACTGCGGTGAACTACACCTAAAACAAGCATTCTAAGCTTTCTTGAAGTAGCTTTACTCGTAATATATAAATATCATACACCTTTAATACAATGGTACTAGTTATGTTAAAAGCTTCGTTTAATTGTTTTCTTTATTTTAATTCCGCGCAGCAGATTAATTTCAGTACTTCTTGAAATCTCCAAGTCACATTGCCTGGAAGTTTCAATCATGCAAATGGTTTTTATTCAATTTATACACTAAATGGGTTCCGTTGGTATACAAATTGCGGTTATTTTATTAGGCTGTCATATTCGTCCAATGTCGCCGGCCTCCGCCGCCGCCTCCACCGTTACCGTTACATACTATAAAAGTCCAGTGCTGAATATAGATATGTCTCATTGATTACCTCACGGGGGCCATTTTGCGAAAGTTACCACGCTTGGCAAAGAGGTTGGCAACCGCAGTTTTTTATTATTTTGAGTTGTTATCAGAAAGATGCTGCTGCTCATCTCCTGTCTCATTTTCGCTTTGTCGCCTCTTAAGACTTTACGACACCCTCGAGAGGATATGTGGTAGTGGATATTTTTACACCGCCACGACACAGTATTTAGGACTTATACTAAGCCTAACTATGAAATTTGAATCATAGTTAAAACATTCTAAAACCTTTTTAATTTTAAAAATGTACCTTTATTGCCATAAAATAAGAGAAGCGCTGACAAGAAATGACAAGATAATTTACTTATTACAAAAAATAATACAGAGAACGCAATGATATTATATTAACAAAGCCCCTATATAAGCCATTACAATTTGAAATTACGGATACACATCCATCATGTGAGGATCCATCAAAAATTTAATCTGAGGTTAATGTAGCAGCGCTAATGTAAGCGGGTTGTCACATTTTGCAGTGCTCTGTGTGGTCGTAAAAAGTTTTATTATTAAATACATAATTCATGATATATTCAGATTAATTCGCGATATAGTTTCGGAAGGTGTCATAAAACATTTGAGTGATTTATGCGCTTATTTGGAGTGAAAGCGACATAATAAACTCACCATATTATGCGAATCTCAGTTTTTCTGTTGCTGTTCATGTTTATATTACTCACTACACATAGGCTAAATAGTTCATTATATACCGATGTTTACTTTCTTAAAATATATAGGTATGGCATACGGCTGAGTATTGGCATTCTCTTATTGATGCGAGGGTTTTCTTGGGGTGCGGAAGAATCCAATGTGCTGCTTTTTACATGCTGTGATGACGCATTTGTTCTCTACCGAGTGACGGTGAAGAAGCGAGTAGTGGTAGAGGAGGCACAATATAAAGTGAATTACGGAAAGCTAACCGCTTCATACTAAAACATATGAAAACGGAGAACGATTTCTGCTAAAATATTTATGATATTAAGGCTTAGATTATTGTTTTTTGGTTTGAATTAGTAAAAAAAATTAATGGTGAATGTATTATCTATACTTTTATCTCACGCTTTAATCAAAAATATTTTCTAACATAGTAACGAAATAGCTTAGAGATTTAAAATAGAAAAGGCCGTTTTAAGTGTTTTTACCGTTGATGACGATTTTTTTTCTCGAAAATCAAGTCTTTTTTTTTTTATAAATATCACGTAGTGAAATTGCAGACTCAACTATTAACTAATTGAGATTTTTCATAGTGTCTATCAATGAAGTCAGTTCTTTAATATTTCTAAAATCGTAACTGCCTATTTGCGCGTTTCTTAAGGAGCGGCCTCTTAAATGACGCAGGACAGGATTACGTATTACGAGTGTGCGCACAAGCACTGGTGTACTCTCTATTTCCTCACTCTCATAGTCGGATGAGACGGTAATACGACACGTATATAGAAAGATCAGGCGCAGAACCAATGGCTTTACGTGCTTTTAGAGGCACATGACTTACACAAATAAAATCTTAGCTCTTGGCTGCTACTGAGAATTTCTCAATAGAAAAACCAACTGATTTTGGGCCTGATTACACCTATTGTTGAAAAGTCAAAAACAGTCCTCTGTTGAGTTTAGATATATTTTTCATTTTTTTGTTGCAGGAAGAGAAATAATATTATAGATACGAAAATTTCATATATTTTGTTAACGTAATTAGGTAGGTACCAAATTTTAGTTGGGCATCGGACTGAAGTTTTCATTTCAAATGATTTTAATATTAATATAAATATGGTGCCAATAATTAGTGATCTTGCTTATTTAGGGTTACCTCTTATCTGTTGTGTGAAAACCAAGTGTTGGCTAGAACAATTCGGTAGCAAATTGTGTATTACGTTATTGCGGTCAAATTGTTGTTTATTTACAATATGAAACACAAGCGTTGTGGGTTCATCGTCACCGTTCATTAATTCGTTTGTGGGCCTATTGTAGGTCTATTTGTTCATTCGTCAGTTTATCTGATTGACTGGCTAACTTAATGTTTTTATCTAGATTAGTGTCATAGATCTTCGCGACAGTTTAAGGTACAAGTAAATCATCATCAATTTTTCTTCAATTTTTATTGAAATTCATTTTTTCATCATTTTCATGGTCATTGATTTACTTATATCTTATTTTTAGTATTCTAGGGGGATTAGTAGTATCATTTATTTATGTATTAAGAATTGCCTCTAATGAAATATTCTAATAAATAATCTATACAATTGTAAAACTAATTATTTATTTAACAAGTACACTTACAATATATATTTTGTTATACAAAATAGGGATATATATTTTGTTATACAAAATAAGGGAGTGGGGAGGAGTGCAAACGAGCATACGGCTCACCTGTTGGTGACTACCGCCGCTCATGAACAACCGCAGTACCAGGGGAATTGCAGGTGTGTTGCCGACCTTTTGAAAGGAGTAAGGTCTTTCCTTGAAGGTCTGTAAGTCGTATCGGTCCGGAAAAATCGCCGGTGTAAAAGTACTCCACAGAGAGATAGTACGAGGAAGAAAACTAGGAGTGAAACGTACAGTGGTGGACCGCCAAGCATACAGATGGTGTGGATGGTATTAAGAGTCTTGCCGCGATGTGCGCTCGTGAAATTTGGCGGCTGGCATTACTCCATACAATCCCTTAGAGCACTCCCCGTGATAAATGCAAAAGCATATGCAAATAGATGCAACATCTCTTCGCAGCGTCAGTGAATTGAGCCGATCGTAAAAGACTCGGTCGTTGACGATTCGAGCCGCTTTGCAATCAAGTAGAAGGATCTGGCACTAGGGAGCCCCAGCCCAGAGATGGGAACAGTATGTTATGTGAGGCCAAACCTGCGCCTTGTAATGTTGCAGGCGGTGTGCTGGCATGAAATACTGTCCTGCTCTGCTGTGCACGCCAAGCTTTTTAGAGGCCAATTTGGCTTTCTCTTCCAAGTGACCACAACACTGCACGTCACTCGATATGTCGCCGCCGAGAATCCCGATACTAGCTGAGGCAACAAGGGGAGCGCCTTGAAACTGAAGAGATACGACAAAGGGAATTCTTTGTAGCGGTAAATGCGCAATCTTGTGTCTTCTGAGGATTAAACTGGACGACTAGAATTAGTCGCCTCTAATCCAAGACTTTGTTCAACAAAGACTCCGCTTCAGACACAAGTTTGTTCCGGTACTCAGAGACGTTTTCCCGAGAAATATTGGCACGACCGGTGTATAGATCATTACCAGTGCTGTCATCCACATAGCAGTGAATGTTACCGGTTCGCAACATTTCATTGATATGCAGAAGAAACAGCGTTGGTGAGCATGAATCCTTGTGGAACACCAGCATTAATAGGCTTGTAATCAGAGCATACGTCATCTAATATGACCTTGATGCTTCGATTTGAATGAAAGCTGGTGATCCAATTGTGCACTTTCTTGGGAAGCCCATAGATCCGATCGAGGGCCTTCCCAATGGCCAAATTAACGGCCAATGCCTCCCCCTTGGACTCTAATGCCTCCGCCCATCTATGAGCTAAATAAGCTAGAAGATCACCAGCTAACCGACCCCGACGGAAACCGTGGCGGGGGTAACTAATCAGCTGGTTTTTGAATTATCAGACTCTGCTTTATATTTAAAATCGTTAAAGCATTAAATAAAGAGTTTGTGACACCGACTGTGAAGTATTTGAAATTCTACATTGTCTTTTGTGTTATTGTATTTTTGTAATAATTTCTGCGAAGTTTTTCTTTATCTGATATTAATTTAATTTAATTTTGTTTAAACCTTGTTGTAACATACGTGGTAGAGCCATGCTGCACCTATATTAGTAGTATAGTTGTAGCACGAATGGGTCAGGATAAATATAGGTTCCGTTCCGGTTCCGGCCTTACCGTAGCAAGAAGCAAAAAAATTATTGTGTTCTCTTTACCTCCAAAATAAATTCCAAAAGTCATCTCAATTAAGTAAAAGTGATTCGTTCTTATAGAAAACATAGTTAAGTGCACTTATAACTAATAATCTTGGGCAAAACGGAGGGAACAAATAAATGTACAAGGTGTGTGAACTATATTGTTGGGTTGGATCAAGTGACAAGTGTTCTACGACCATAGACAAGGAAACGCAGTGAAGGGTCTACCAACATATTATTCTAACAATCTGTACTGACAACCTAAGAATTAGGCTGCGTTCAACGTTTATTACAAAGAGTATATAATCACTATATTTTAAGAGACGGGACTTTCTTAGTGTATACATACGTTCCATTTTACACAAAACAACAATGGATAACATAGAAATTTTCCTTGAACGAATGAAAATTGAAATGGCAAAACAAACAGACGATATCATTTCGAAAATAGACGAAAAGTTAGCTCCTCTTACGCGCGAAGTCGAAGAATTAAGGTTGGAAAATCAGGAACTGAAAGAGAAAATAAGATTAATGGAAAGAAGCAGAAGAAACAATAACATTATTTTATATGGACTCAAAGAAACAGAAGAAACAGTGCTGGAACTAATGGAATTAACAGTCAAAAAAATAGGTACTGATTTAAAAATTTCCCTTGAGAACAAAGATTTTAACGAGATACGCCTAATTGGCAAAAAAGTCAATACTAATGAAAAGGAAAGACCAGTACTTATGTCATTAGTAAATGCTTGGAAAAAAGAAGAAATAATGAGAAACAAGAAGAAATTTAAAAATGTATATGTTTCTGAAGACTATCCCAAAGAAGTTCAAGAAAAAAGGAAAGAATTAAGAGGAAAACTGATAGAAGAAAGGAAAAAGGGAAACTTTGCAGTAATAGATTATGATAAACTAATCATCAAAGAAAAAACACAAAGCAACGAGAAGCGTAAACGAGATTTATCGACATCACCTGCAGATACACAACAGCCTCGAAAACAGTACGCGCCATCCAAAACGAATAGGGCAAATGCTTTCGACATAATGAGAGGAAGAAGTAGTTCCCTTTCCTGCCCTTCTAAACCTAATGAACAGAAACAATGACATAAAAACATCAGCCACCGGAACAAGACAACAAATAATGTAAAACTAAATAAACGAAACAATGAAATATTCCCCAAGCCGACTGGTCCTCGTGGGGAATTAGACCACCACCCTCCATTGAAGAATTCCAAGAGTAATATTAAAATTTGTAATAAAATTGGTAATAAAAATAAAAATATTAGAAATAAAAAGAAACAAGTTGAAAACTTCACTTTGAAAATAGGTACATTTAATGTAAGATCCCTCTCATCAATTGAACGATACCTACAACTTACTTATGCACTAGAAGAAATCGATTTTGATATACTGGGATTATCTGAAGTAAAGAAAACTGGCTACAGCATTGAAGAATATCGAGAATACATCCTATGTTACATTGGGCAAACAAAAGGCTTACATGGGGTAGGATTCCTGGTAAAGAAAAAACATAAACATATGATATCTAATTTCACAGGGATCTCTGAAAGGGTTGCTCTTCTGCAACTAAAAACAGAGAAATTTAATATATCTATAATCCAGGCATATGCACCAACAGAGGCATCTCAAGAAGAAGACATCGCAACTTTTTACAGCGATATGCTAAAAGCACACTCTTTAACAGATAATATAATAATTGTTATGGGTGACTTTAACGCAAAAATAGGGTGGCCCAAGAAAGAAGAATGGTTGTGTATGGGAAGCTACGGTTACGGAGAACGCAATGAAAGGGGAGAAAGACTAATAAATTATGCTCTCGAACACAAGTTGTCAATCATGAACACATTCTTCAAGAAAAAAGCCAGAAGAAGATGGACCTGGATGTCACCTAATGAGAAGATTAAAAATGAAATCGACTTTATTCTAACCAATAAACCTAACATGGTAAGCAACATTGAAGTTCTAAACCAAGTCAAATTTGCTTCGGACCACAGATTACTACGAACAACGTTTCATTTATACCAACCAAAAAAAAGCAGAAAAACATTTCAAAATTCAATAAAAAACCCAACAACAGACTACGAAATTAATAAATACACTGAAAGCCTGAAATCCAATCTAGAAGACAATATAACTACTATACCTGAGAATGTTCAAACCTTCTATGACTTACTTGAAGATAACATAATATCCAGTTTAAAAAATAATAAGGTCACTCAAAAGAAACGAAATTCAATACTTAGCGAACATACAAAACAACTAATTAAGAAACGTACAGAATTAATAAACACAAAGAATAAAAACAAAGAAAAGAAAGGTGAACTTACCAAACTATTTAAAATCACTAATAAATCAATAAAACACGACTACTTTAAACATAGAGAACTGATAATAACAAAAAATATAAATAGCTTTAGAAGTACTAAGAGAGCCTTCAAGGAACTAACTCTTCAAACGAAATGGATACAAAAACTGGAAAACAATTCTGCAGAGACTAAGTCAAGAAAAGATGTGATAGAACATGCTACCAAATTTTATAAACAACTATACAAAAAGAAGGAAGACGAGAATGCATTGGAAGAAGAAATTGACAATAAATCTAGAGTCAATACAGTTAAACTAATTGAAGAAGAAGAAATACTCTTGTATATAAAAATACTCAAAAATGAAAAAAGTCCAGGGCCTGATGGGTTAACAAACGAAGCCCTTAAATTAGGTGCCACTATCTTAGTTAAGCACTTAACACACCTCTTTAATATGATATTAGATACAGAAATGGTACCAAAGCAATGGTGTACATCTGACATTATATTAATTTATAAAAAAGGAAACCCGTTAGATATCGGAAACTACAGACCCATAAGTTTATTGACAAGTATGTACAAGCTCTTTACATCTGTCATACTAAAACGAATCACAAAAGAAATTGACGCGTCTCAGGCAATAGAACAAGCAGGTTTCCGCTCAGGATTCAGCACAATTGACCACATACAAACTCTAGAACAGGTTATAGAAAAATACAGTGAATTTAATAAATCTCTATATGTCGGCTTTATCGACTACAGCAAAGCGTTTGACAGTATCAACCATCATTTCATCTGGAATGCATTGAAAACATCAAATGTAAACGATAAATACATAAAAATCATAAAATATATATACTTAAATAGTACAAGTAGGGTTAAACTTGAAAGGAGAGGTGACCAAATAAAAATAGAAAGAGGAGTGAGGCAAGGCGATCCCTTGTCGCCGAAACTTTTCATTGCTGTGTTGGAAAATATATTTAAACATTTAAATTGGACAAAATATGGCATAAATATCAATGGGCGTCGTTTAAATCATCTTAGGTTTGCAGATGACATAGTCATATTTGCTGAAACAGCTAAACAACTTAATGATATGCTATATTCACTAGACCAAGAAAGTTCAAAAGTTGGTTTGGACATGAATGTTAGCAAGACTAAGATAATGACCAACAGTCTCAACGTACCCATCAACATAAAAGGAAACAATATAGAATACGTAATAAACTACATTTACCTGGGGAAACAAATATCCTTCATGAAAACTAATAACGAAGATGAAGTAGAAAGAAGAAAAAATATTGCATGGAGAAAGTTTTGGTCACTAAAAGAAATTCTAAAAGGAAAATACAGTATGAAAATAAAGAGTACAGTAATGGACACCTGCCTCTTGCCTAGTCTACTATACGGCTGCCAAACGTGGACATATACAAACAAAGTGAAACAGAAAATAAATACAACTCAGAGAGCAATGGAAAGGAGCATCTTAAATATAAATAAAATACATAAAGTAAAAAACAGTATAATAAGACAAAGAACAAAAATAACAGATGCACTCACGAAAGCTTTAACGTTAAAGTGGAAATGGGCAGGACACGTCTCACGATACCCAGATAATAGGTGGACAATACAAACCACACGATGAAAGGGACCGGTATCTGGCAAAAGGAAAGTTGGAAGACCACACAAACGGTGGGCTGATGACATAATACAGTATGCTGGAAAAGACTGGATGAGTAAAAGTAAAAATAGAGAATTGTGGAAGCAGATGGAGGAGGCCTTTACTCAAAATGAGATCCATATCTCTGAAAATATATATAGTAAACCGTACTTTATAAACTAAGATAAAATAAGCTAATAATACTTACAATAAGTACTAAACAACATCGAAATGTAAAAATGTAGAAATGTAGGGATAAGGAATAAAGAGGCTTTATTATTATTATTATTATTATTATTATGGGTCACAACAACTACTTACCATCAGGTGGACTGTGTGCTCGTTTGTCACCCTATTCCCATAAAAAAAAACCAGTTAGGATGCTTTGCTAAGATATGATAATCTTACGTTTAGGTACTAAATCGATACCTTCAAATGGACGATTGTACAATACTTCAACCATAGCATCAACATCTTTTCATACAGATAATTTACGCAACCATTCAATATTTTTAATTTTCACAACAATAGTTTTATAATCAGTCTTATAGTAACTGTAGTCGATACGACTTTTGGAACGAAGGAAGGAAACATGACCGTATTTTATACTTATTAACAAATTAGGATAGAATAAAAATCCAGTTTACTAAGTATTTCAGGAGGCTTTCTAACTACAATATTTGGTATATTACTTAGCACCAACTCCAAAATTCTTACATCACAGTTACTTATACAGTAATATTGGTATTAATTATGAATAGACATAAAGTAAACTAATGAGTATCCTAGAGCATTACTATAATTGTGTAGCGGGTGTGAAGTCTGCTGTCGTGTACACAGTAGCGGGCGTGCAGATAATATATATATATATAATAGCCCTGTACTTATTACACTAATACGTTTATACCACAGACTAACTAGTAGATTATAACCGAATAGACTGACCAAGGTTCAAGGAAGCTGTACGCTCGCACTGCCCCCCCCCCCCCCTATCCACGCTATCTAAAAATCTAACATGACTCTAGCATGACGATTTCTGTACATGAATTTTTTTTAATTTCGTAGTGTTAAAAATTGTGTTAGGATCTGTTTCAATAATATACCTTATCGAAACAGATGCCAAAACAATTTTTTTGGAAACGGTTTCTGTCTGTCTGTCTGCACAGGCATCACGCAAAAACCTCTAAATGGATTTAGATGGAACTTTCACTACAGTGCTACGATTACCTTATAATAAATATAATAAATCATCACGCTATCTATCACAGGAGCTGGACAGTAAGCATAATCTTCCCTTTTGCAGCTACAAAAAGTTACCCGTTATTTACTAAATATCATAAAATAGAATAGAATAGAATCGTTTTTGTTCAATATAGATTACATATACAGTAATATTTATAGAAAGTCATTTTGTACTTGTACTGCTGGTTCACTAAAAATCTCTGTCCTGGAAAGATCTAGCAAGAAACACAGTGGGACTTTCTTTTAAAAGCACAATTTACAATATAATATTTTATACAATTGTTATGAAAACATTTAGAAACAGCATGATAGCGATCACTTCATTCACAGAGGTTATTATCAGTCATGTACTATTTAGTAGTACAATAACCCTTACTAGAAAACTTTTGCTTAATTAATATTTTATACCTTTTGATAGATAAGGTCTGAATATTTTATGGGACTTTGTTGTAAAAGCGTATACGTTGCCCCATGATGGAATTATTTACTCTTTGGAGTCGAGTAACTGGTTTAACTAACTTGTGCTTTGTTCCTAGTATTTACAGAATGTACATCACTGTTTTTAACTTTGTGTACATATATTAAATTCTCGTAAATAGCTTTGCAACTTTGGCCTCTCAATATTTTTATTATTACTTTATTAACCTTAATATATTTATTTATATAAATTTTTCTCTATGGTATTCCTTCGGACCTAGGTTATAATTTTCTCTTATGGCTCTCTTTTGGAAAACAACGATAGTTTCAATGTCAGTCGTATCACCCCATAGCAAAATTCCATATGACTTTATGCTATGAAAATAACTAAAATAAACCAACCTAGCTGTGACGCCTTTAATGTATTTTACAGCATATGCCGCAGAACTAAGATTTCTAGCTAATTAAGATATATGATTGGAGCTTCGCGTCAACTGTAATTTCGAGAAAAACAGTGGAGTCAACAAGGCTCAGCTCTTCCCGTTGAAAAGCACTCCGGTATTCACCTGTTTAATATTAGGTGTGGTGAATTTAATACATTTCGTTATATTACCGTTTAAAAGCAAATTATTGACGTTAAACTAGTGAACTAGTTTTGATATAGCATTATCTACTTCGTCATATTTCAGTGATTGCTTTTTAAGTTCAATCAACTAAATAAATATTTTTTATTTTAGTGTAATCTATACATATAATAAAACTGTAGAAACGTCGTGTCTGTAATTCTAATATACTTAGAAAAACAAGTCCAGGGGACTAAATAAAGTGTACTGAAGCAAAATTAATAGTTTTTAGAATTTTTGTCTGTCTGTCTCTCTGTCTGTCTGTATATTCCCGATTCACGCAAAAACTACTGGACTGATTTCCATAATTTTTTTATATAGGTAGTAACATACAATGATGGTCCATGTGGTTAATCTATAATGGTACATTTGTTAAATAGTTCTTCTAGTTTTACAGTTAGTGTATCCGATTCACTCATTAACCCTGTTATATTTTGATAAAGTATGTTAAGGTAATTTAGGAAAAAATTGAAAATTTATTTGTTGTGAGTCAGTAGGCAATATGTTTTGGTTTTGAAGGAAGCAATCGGCTTCTGGGTCTATAGTATTTAGGTTGCTTGAGTCAAAAATTAAGGCTTGCAAATCTGATATAACATTTTTTAAACCATATTTATTTAAAGTTCCATAACGTTTGCTATACGTATTATAGCCATAAGGTAGATTGAGATTTAAATCTAAGATATATGCAAATTATATGAACCAATATCTATGTAAAGCAGGTTATTAAAGGTTTCTATTCGGCTGTTAAACATTATATTAGTATTTTTCATATATTTAAAAGTTGGTAAGCATATTATAAAATTTGTGTGATTTTAAGGTGTTTTGATTTTTCTCTAATAAACATGACAAATTCTGTATAATTATGCGTTCACCGAAAATTTTCTTCACCAATATAAACATACTAATATAAATATATTTATACGTGGTAGAGCCATGCTGCAGTTATATTAGTAGTATAGTTGTAGCACGAATGGGTCGGCTCGACAGGGGAAGGACCATGCTCTCTCTGAATACCAGCATCAAATAGCAACTTACCACTGCTGGGTTTGGTATGGTGATTGTAGAGAACCGGAGACCCTTTTTACTGGAAACAAGGCATTCCATCTTAGTCCTCACGGGTGGCAACGCATCTGCATTCTAATTCGCAAACGAGGATAAATGTAAATGTCTATGGGCCACAGCAACCACTTACCCTGTGTGCTATACTATAAAAAAAATAACACAATAGTCAGAGAATGTAAAGTTTTGTACTTGTCTTTACAATTTAATTCAATGTTTGTGATATAATGTCGCTTTCATCGCCATTCGATTCCGATCGCGTTCGGGTGCGCCGGAACGTTATCTTCTCCAAGAAATTCATTATGAGTATACAACTAAACTATCAAGAAGAGTATGGACTAGTGGGATAGTGGGTCAAATGGATTATTTTAAAAGTGTAATAATTTAAATTAATTTAATGCAATAAATTAAATTAATTTAATTGAAATTAAAAAGAGTGCGGACTCTTGAATCGTGAACTTAGCATCCATCTAGGAAATTTAATAGCCCAGAGGAAGTTAAAATCTTCACAAAACGTTTTCATGCATGGCGGTGAATCATAGCCATTGCAGCGATTGCAATAATCATACTGGTTGCAATGTTATTGATATAGCAAAATCTGCATATAATAAATTTAAAAAAAAACTACAGTTTCACCCAGAATTGTAGGCACAAATTAATTAAATGAACGTCACGAATAATTATTATTTTATTAGAGTAAGTACCGTGTAAGTTTCATTCCACTCTAAAGAATGAATTTTTAACCTTGGATATTAACTCGGAGCTAAGGGGTTAATGTAGCATAATTTGATTTTAGTAATCTACCCAAAGCCAAACAAAATCTCAAGGGAAATTAACGTCAGTACACTAACCGCGACAAATTTAATCACGTGAAAACGACTTTTATCGAGAAGTCATATCTATTTTTAAATTCACTTTCACAATTTTTAATACAAGTTTTGTATCGCTATGTACAAAACTTGTATTCTGTTTAAGTTAGTAGTTTAAGACTAATTTTACTAGGTAATTTTGTTAGGTTTGTGTCCAAAAACAAATTGTAAAATGTTTATATTTACTACAATATATTTGAGGACGTTTACTATCCATTGGATTTTTTTTTGAATTTCAATTGGTATGTATTCTATTAGTATATTGGCGATACAGATGTTAAAAGCACTATTTTTTTGCTAATAGTCTGAGAACTGGCGACGAGTTTTGGGAAGGTCCTTTTGGCAAGTTGAAATTGTGAAAAATATAATTTCGTCAAGTAAAGTCTTTTCGGAAACCGGTTTGTTCGGAAGACTGGAAGTCGTCAAGTCTGCGCGCGAGATGATTCGTAATGACTCTCGAAAACAGCACGTAGACGCGGCTCAGAAGGAAAGCGGTCTGTAATTCTTCAAGAGAGCGTTGTCGCCTTTCTTGAAGAACAAGACCACCGCACTTCTGCTTCACGCCTCCGGTGTAATGCCACCATGGAGGAAGGAATTAAAAAGCCTCTGAAGGACTTCAAGTACCGGTTTTCCACCCGCTTTCAGAAGCTCCGCTGTAATTCCATCCTCGCCGGGGCCTTGCCGTTTTTAAGGTGCTGGAGAGCCATCCTAATCTCGTTCTGACTAATGTCCGGAATATCATCTGAATAGTGTCGGAAAAGACTTGCTCTTGGATCGTATATATGCATTTTAATCCAAGGATGAAGTGTACAGCTGCCCATAGAACCTCTGGTTTAACGTTTACAATCTGAATGTTAACGGCAATAAAACTAAATGTATCAAATTTACAACAATGATCTTTAAAAAAATATGAATACCAATGTGTTTTAAATGGGGAAGAACTAAACCCTGTTGAATCCCCTGTTTTTCTTGGCATCACTCAATATCATTCTCTCGACTCCACAGAGTCAGTAATTCATTCTTGGAGCAATGTATGCGCTATTACAACAAAGTCCCAGAAAGTTTACAGGATCTCTCTATTACCAAGTTTAAATATTTAATTAAACAAAAGCTGTACAAAAAGGGTTATTATAATATAAATGAATACATGGTTGATAATAACCCCTGGGAATTAGGTTGTCACCTCCAAGCTATTTCTAAAATAAATTTTGTAAATATAGTCATTAATCATTAATATTACTGTAAAATATATTTAAAAAAAGTCCCGCTGGGTTTCTTGCTGGTACTTTCGGACAAAAGGATTTTTTTGGACAAGTAGTCGAGTCCACGAACAAATTGGACGACTATCGGCTTTCGATAAAGCCAAAACACCGGTGTTGACGCCTGGTTCGAGGAATCGTATTAACCATTTCCTAAGGGATTGTGAGAACGCCGCTAGAGAACCCCAAGATGGGCAGTTATTGAATGCCCTAGGGGCTTTACCGGTGGAGACTCATCCAATTTCTACTAGTCCTACTAGCAAGGCAGCTGAAAACGTTCATGTCAATGGTGATGCAAAACATTATTCCTTCGGTAAGTATAAATTGAATTTAACTAACGCTTTCAGTTTTTTGGCCTATAAATGTGCCCAATTGCAGAGCAAAGCTTCTTTTTTCTCTTTCGCAATAGGTAGAAAGAAGGCCAAGGAGTAAAAAGCAGCGATTTTGGCCTAGCAATTTAGTTTAATATAAATAAACTGTGTTGCTAGGCGTATTAAAATAAAGTCTACGATGACCGTTATTGCGCATAAGTCGCGGTGATTGGCTTATTGCGCATAAGTCGCGCTGATTGGCTTATTCTGCATAAGTCGCACTGATTGGCTAGTGCGTATCGTTTGCACGCATTGATTGGCTCTCCAGTCGAATTCATGCTATTTAATTCGTGCGCGTCGCCTCAACGTTTCGTTCAGCGCTAAACTTACGTGCCGAGATCTGTACAGTGCACATGTCCGGCCCAGCTGCACATCAGTTTCGCATTTTTGAGTTTTTCGGCTATTGAGCGCTACTTTGTGTTCCCAATTCTGTTAATCCGTTGGAATCACAATGGAGCGTTGGAAAACCTTAAATCTCAACTTTAAACCACATTTAGTATTTTTAAACCGACTTCAAAACAGAGGAGAGATTTACAATTCGTAGGAATATTTTTTTTATGTATGTACACCGATTACTTGAAGACGCCTGGACCAATTTGGATTTTTTTTGTTTCAAAGAGTATACTTTCCTGGTGGTCCCATTTAAATTTTATTGAAATCGGTCGACTAGTTTTAAAAATTCTATATTATTTGAATAATATCGTCCCGTGGGTGTCTTAAGAGGCGACAGAGGGAAACTGAAACAGATAATGGGCAGCAGCATCTTCCTCAACTGTCTCCCACACAAAAGCGGCTTGCGGTGGCAGTACCGCGTGAAAAATGGTGCTTAATTCAGAGATTTAACAAACTTATCCAGTAATATATGATAATTCGCAACGTGATTACAAAAGCATAAGGATTAAAAACGAAATATATGACAATATTGCTGAATTCGTCACGGTTAGCCATGTTTACTGACGTCCAATCGTAGCACAGACACCACAGCGAATGGCGCTTCACGTCGCCGCTGCGACCGCGGTGGTGTGTTGTTGCAGTAAAAAAAATGACTTTCAATAAGAACTTGTAATCAATATTGAAAAAAAATTATTCTGTTCTATTTTATTCTATTCTCAATCTCACTCAAATCTCAGGTGTCTCGGAAACGACGCCACACTTGGTCTGCAGCTTCGACAGTTGGCTCATTCTGGCAAACAGATCTCTAGCAAAGACTTTGGAGCCTTGTTTCTGTTCGACCTCTTCTTTAATACGAGCAGTATTGAAGTTGCGTAAGTTCCGCCGCGTGCATTTGGAGATCTGTCTGTTTAGATGCCTTTACGCTATCAAATTCAATTCAAATTCAAAAAGGATACGTGGTAGAGCCATACTTCAGCTATATTAGTAGTATATTTGTAGCACGAATGGGTCGGCTCGACCGGGAAAGGACTACGCTCTTACAGAATACCAGCGTAAAATGGCAGCTTGACACTGCTGTGTTTCGTATGGTGTGTGTAGAGAACCAGAGATCCATTTTACTGGAAAAGAGGCTTTTCATCTTAGTCCTCACGGATGACGAATCATCTGCACTTGGATTCTCCATTGAGGATAAATTTAGATGTCTATGGTTCACAGCAACCACTTACCATCAGTTGGACTGTGTGCTCGTTTGTTACCTTATCCTGCAAAAAAAATCTGCTGAAGACTGCAGCTTCATTTCCCGTTTAACAACCATAACATTAAGAGTGTGATGAAAACTGTAACACTGAAAACGGTTTTGTTACTCGCGCTTTAAGGTTTCGGGATTTTGGATTAGAGCACGAAGGGGACGGAGCGTTGACTTCATTAGACGACACCTCTTCAACTTAACGTTTAGTTTCAGTGTACCTCTAACAATTTGGTGATCGCTACCAATTTTCACCTTCGCGATCACTGAGACATCACTGAATAGCTTTTGTCTGATCGTGAATCTCATTTTTTGTCGAACCGTCGGGGCTCAACCAGGTCCAATTCCTTTGGGAAACCTTCCGGAAGAAGGGGTTCATTACAAAGAGTCCCTCATTCTCCATGAAGTCAGCCAGATGATATCCCCTTGAGTTCCGTTATCCTTTTCCACATTTCGCTACCTTCAGCTGACCGTTCTTCCCTGTGCCTAGTTTTGCGTTGAAGTTTAATGAATTGTGTTAAGTGAATTAATACCGGGTTCAGTTTAGGAGAAATGCATGAGGAGGTGAAGGAAATGTATGATATATCCTCATATATTTCCTTCATCTCCTTATCGGGATCTGCCAGGTTGGTGCATAAGCCTGTATGACCTTCAGCAAATACCGTTTGGTGATTCTGATTATAAGGTACGCAACCCCTGTTCGACACACTCTCATTCTTTACAACGTTGTTAACGAGGGACTTGTGGACGATAAATCCGACAACACCTTGTTGGTGGACTAACATCTATCATGTTCGCCCTCCCGGTAGAACAAGTTTGAGGATTACCATGTCCTTCCCCGCTCTTCGGACTACGGATAATCTAATAATATTCCTGCGCAACTTTTCCATCACACAGTCCACCTGATGGAAAGTGGTTGCTGTGGCCCATAGACATCTACATCTATCCTCGATTACGAATCAAAATGCAGATGCGTTGTCACCCGTGAGGACTAAGATGGAATGCCTCGTTTCCAGTAAAAGAGGGTCTCCGGTTCTCTACACTCACCATACAAAACACAGCAGCGTTATGCTGCTATTTTACGCTGGTATTCATCTCTTCTTCCAGCTCCAGGATCTTCTCGTCAGTCCTCAGGGTGCGTGCGTTGTATGTTGTTAAATCGAGAAGTCTTAGGTGGCAACTGTACCTCCACCGGAGATTCTTAAATTCCTCTGCACCGCCGTTACCATGGTTGCCACCGTAGCCAGGAATAGCGGGGCCACCGGGGACTGGGGACCGTCTCTTCGTCACTTTATTCATAGGGGGTATATTGCCAAAGTTGCCAGGCTTGGCGAGCGGGTTGACAATCGCAGTTTTTTTAAGTTTTGTTTTGATATAATCAGAAAGATGCTGCTTCCCAAGTTCTGTCTCAGTTTCCCTCTGTCGCCTCTTACGACACCCACAGGAAGATATGGGGTAGCGGGTATTCTTACCCACTACCCCATATCTTGCTAAAATAAATATGAACAGTAAAAATGTCACGTGTAATATCCATGTTACATTTATGGTAGTTGGTGTGAGCATTATCACTCATCTGGCTCTTTGAAAGATTACGATACATCTTTTCATCATCATCGTGATGACGTATCAAGCTAAGACGGTCGGCTTCTCTAGTTCTGCTGCAGAATTCTTTATTTTGAAGTATTTCGCGATCATTATTACCACATTCCTTCACAAATTCACTACAGAAAACAGACTTTTGATAATGAAATTCCAGCGTTTTGTTTCCACATAGATATCCCAGCTTTTATGATATCTCAGTATGGTTAAATAATTTATATAATGAAAACGATTAAAATAAAGTGGATGAATTTATTAATTATTACATTTTAAGATGATAAAGCTCTTTTCAAAAGCTGTGAGATATTAATATACTTGAAAATTAATTTTAGGACCTTTCTTTCACAACGTTATTAATAAATTTTATCGTCATCATGTAAAATATAAAATGAATTATGTAAAATCCAAAAATGATAATTTGAATGAAGTTTAAAATAAATCAGCTAAACTTTTTTTATACGTGGTAGAGGTATAATATCGTTGCAGCGTGGGGTCTGGCTCGACCGAGGAAGGAACACGCTCCAACAGAATACCACCGTAAAATAGCAGCTTAACGTTGCTGTGTTTTGTATGGTGAGTGTAGAGATCTGGATACCCTTTTTACTGGAAGTGAGGTTTTCCATCTTAGTCCTCACGGGAAAGAACATGCATATTGATTCGTAAACGAGGATAGAGGTAGATGTATGGGACACAGCAACCGTTTACCATCAGGTGGACTGTGTGCTCGTTTGTCATCCTTATCCTTTAAAAAACAAAACACATAATAGCACGTGAAACTTGCGGCAATGATATTCGCGTAAATTTGGTTTGTATAAACCTGTATTGCATGCAGTATACATTTAGTATTGTTGATCTTGACCTAATCCGGATCACGTTCTTTCGTAAATTTATTTTTAACGTAATTTATTTTCTATTTCCCGCTAGATTCAGAACCAAAAGGAAATCTCTAGTGCCAGCTGTTTGTTATGTATTATTTTTAATTTACATTTCCGACTAATACTCGGATATTACACGAAAGCACTAGAATTGATTGTCCATCATTGTTATAACTCAAAATATTTTTTTAAATATTATATGATTTTCTTTTTTTTTTGTTTTCAGTACAGAGCTTGCGCTAATCCAGCGGGACTTGAAAAGTTCATTCTGGTCTCTCATCCAGGCTGCCCAAGGGAATTTCTGTAAGCCATCATCATTTCCATGTATGCACGGGGATAATGACTGGTTGCCCCACATCACAAAAGAGAAAGCCGTTGTTTTAGGCTCTTCTTGCGTCAAACTCAACTCTCGGGACAGGAAAAACATAACGCCGACCATTCTGCAGTATCAATGCTCCATGCGGCTCTATTGGTTAACACAGTGTTCAGTGCTCATATCACTACTCTCCCTGTATAACCATATCTCGAGTTAGCCGGATGGAATTTACCCAGTTGTGCTGAAGACGTGTGCTCCAAATTTGGTAACCCAGTATCAAATCCTTCAACTTGACCTTCTAAATTCTATCCGATCGGCTTGATCCGCTGACCAAGACTTTGCATCTCTGTGCATCTTTTATAGCATAATCACGGGAACGCTCAGAGGAATTCTCCGAATCAATTCCAGATGCTAAATCTCAATGGACAAGAGAACAAACTAATTTTCTCGGCAATTAAATTCAGTGTATGCAAATTACGTGATAAGGATGCTTTGGAGAGTAGCTTGGTTAATAATTATGGCACGAGGCAGCGCGAACAGGCGCAGTCGTCGGCACACTAATTCAACCGGCACGCATATTACCTGTATTAAAACTTGGATTGAAAATTGGCCACTTTGAAGTGGAACTCGTAGAATGATTCCATGTGTTACAGAACTGCGATATCGCTTTTTTCGCTAGCTTAGCCTTAGATGAATTTCTATGAAGATGTCACTAAGCCATCTTAGTGACATAGAGTGCCTCGTTGGATTTATGGTCATGAGGTCCCGAGTTCCAATCCCGCGTTGGGCCAAAATCATTTGGCGTGATCTCTCTCCGGTCGTGGCGGATTGCCATCCCATCGACTACGAGAGTGGGGGAATAGAGAGTGCTTTGAGTTTTCGCATACACTTGGGCAATATAATTCGCTGATGACTAGTCAAGGTTAAAAATGGACGCAGTGACCGAAATGTTTTGTTCGGGACAAGGCGATCATCTTAAAAATTTAATATTCTGCACTTGCGTTATTAAGTAACGTGAGTATACACCACTATTTTTCATAACTAAAAAAAGTAAGGACATAAAACAAAACGTGTTGCAAAAATTTCAATAGCAAGTGCAGGTGGGTGAAATTCACTGACAATACGCGAAAAGAACTCTAGTCCAATGACAATGTAATAAAAATAATACAGTTTTCATTCTTTTGTGTTTGTACCGTCCATTTTAGTTGGATTTTGTAAAAAAATGCAAGCGAATTACTTTGTCAAATTAAACTAAGCTCCTGATTTCACATAATATGTGATAAGAACACGTACTGTAATAAGCCTTTTTTTCTGACAAGTAATTGAAAAGTAGTCTGTACGGTCGACATATGTTGTAATAATTTTGATGAGATTTATTCATCATCATCATTACAGCGCATAAAAAGTCCACTGCTAAACAAAGGCCTCCCCCAAGGAATGCCACAAAGCTCAGTTTTAAGCTTGCCTGCACCCATCGATTTCTTGCATATTTTACCAGGTCATAACTCCACCTAGTGGGTGGTCGCACTAAAATTCGTCTACAGATATAATGCTTCCTCATCGTTTGTCGGTTCTTCGAGCTTTATGGGATTTATTACATCTAATTAAATAAAGAAATAATCTTAGACTATATGGTCCAAGATTATTACTAAAATATAGTTAAGTAAATGTAAAAGTGTAAATAATTTTTTAATATTATATTGGCAAATTATAAAATGATTATTACTTCTCGATAGAGCTACATCTTGTGTGGTTAGATGTGTCGAGTAGTACTGACATTGATTTCCCTTGAGAGTACCTGAGCTTCATTGATAAAATCCAATTATAAATCAGAAGACCCTTTTAGCTCAAATGTATTGCGGCGCTTTTAATAGAATACCCAATATCTGCTAAAGGTTTTATCATATACGTATAATAAAATATGATTACTTTGCTAATGTAAACATTATAATTATTATTAAGGATATAAAATTTAGTCCAAACGATCAGTTTTTGTTTCTAGGTATACGTCCTAATTAAATGCACTTGTTTTAGCAAGGGTTAACTCATCTTCATCATTATAAGCTCCTGTATCCAAATTTTCGTTTTCTATATCAGGAAAATTTTCGTAATAGCTGCGGTTATTCTTTGAAATAGATGTATTCTTACATATCGCCGCCCCCGGAGAATATAATGATAACTTTAAAAACACGATTTTTCAGGAAAAAAAATACCGATTTTTGACTTTAACTTGCTAAGCAATAGTTGTAGAGAGAAAAAATTATATATTAGCTCAATGATAGCTAATTTTTTAACCTTTATAATGAGTAAAAAGGTTATATATATACATATATATATATATATATATATATATATATATATATATATATATATATATATATATATATTGTGTATAGTATAGTCTGCTTATCGACAGATGGCATTGTTTGATTTATGTTCGCGCTATTAAATGTATTACTACCGTTGTACTTAGTTAGCTGCTTATGTATGTCAATTGAGTTTAAAATTCGAGTGAATATACGAGTTGTGTTTACGTGAGCGTGTATCATTTCTAACATTGGTGCCGAAACCAGGGAAAAGAGAAGAAGAACCAAAGTGAACTGTGAAGTGCTAATAAGTGGTGAGAATAGTGCAAAGTAAACGAAATTGGACTTTAAAACCGTGAGTAAATAAACTTGTTAGATATCAGTGAATTAGAAGACAATCTTAGGAAAATACTTGGACTTGTAAAAATTTCGTGAGTACGTTCTGTGGACTTAGAAAAAACTAGTGTTATTTTAGACTTGTAAAAATTTCGTGATTTTATTCTATACACTTAGAAAATTCTCAGAACCAGTGTGGACTTGTGAAAATTTTGTGATTTGTTACTATAGACTTAGAAAGTTTTACATATTATGGACTTGTACTATTTTAAGAGTTGAACTTCAGGATTGTTATAAATTACTAATTCGAAAGACTTTTAAAGGAAATTTACTCTAAATTTAATAAAATAAAATGGAGAGATTAATCAAAGGGCAACAAGAATTGTTTGAACAATTAAGAAAAGCCGAGCGCAATCTTAAGAAGGCGAACCATGAGGTTCGGGCAAAATCTAGTTATCTGATAGCAAGAATGGAAGCGTTAAACAAGTTGGAAGAAGCTTTCAACCAGAATCATCTTGAAATAGTTGCCATAGCAACGGAGGAGCAAATGGAAACGTTACAATATTTTCAAGATGACTTACAGGATAGCTTTCAAGAATCTTTTATACAATACAAAGCTTTGTTAAAGGAATATCTAGATTATACCGATCAAAACACGACTATACATGCGATAGACGCAAATGAGAATGAATCAAACAAAAATCAAGGTAACTCTGAGGTGCAATTACCTAGAATTCAACTTCCTATTTTCTCAGGAAAATACACCGAGTGGCAATCTTTTTATGATATGTTTGTCTCATTAATACATGAAAATTATACACTATCAGCTGTTCAGAAATTGCATTACTTAAAATCGAGTTTGTCTGGAGAACCTGAAGTGCTTCTGAGGAATTTTGCTACTACATCAGCTAATTACAAAGAAGCATGGGAGCAATTAACTAAACGTTATAATAACAAAAGGTATAACTGCAATGCTATAATGAAGACATTATTTGGACAAAAGAATATACAACACGAATCTGCGAATTCCATTAGACATTTGTTAGACACAACAACTTCTTGCCTAAAGGCTCTTAATAATCTCAATATTGGTACGGAACAATGGGATGCAGTTATAATTCATTTGGTAGTGTCAAAGTTGGATCATGAGTCACACCGACAGTGGGAAAATTATATAAGTACCGCATCAGATGAATTACCTAAATGGTCTCAGTAAGAACAATTTTTAGAAACGAGATTTAGAACTTTGGAGATGATCGATACAAGTAAGCAAACAACAAGCAATAAGATGACCATACAATCAAAAGGTATAAATCAAGCGGTAAAAGCTAAGGCATTTCATTCAGCTTTGAATGTAAAACAGACTTCATCTGAACAGAATTGCGCGATGTGTAATGGTTCACATTTTATTTATTACTGTATTCAATTTAAAAAGCAACCAGTTCTTGAGAGACAAAATATTGCACAAACTAAAAGGCTTTGTTTCAACTGTCTAGCACCCACGCATCCTGTATACAAATGTCATCAAAATACTTCTTGCCGCAAGTGTGGTAAAAAACATCACACTTTGCTTCATTTTGAGAAAGGGGATAAAGAAGCTTTTAACATATTAAAACAAAATGATTCATCTAAAGGAGAACCTCAACAATGTAATAGTGAAGAAACTTCTACAATGAACGAGAGGAACGTAGTAGCTAATTTTTCGAGACAAGATTTAAAAAATTATAATGTATTGTTAGCGACTGCTGTTGTAAAATCTAATTCTAGAAATGGTTCTTATGTGATTAGAGCGTTGCTTGATCAAGGCTCGCAAGCTTCTTTTGTTAGTGAAGATACTGTACAATTATTAGGTCTTAAGCGTACAAATGTAAATGGTAAGGTGTCAGGTTTGGGAGATGGTCAAATGGTGATTAAACATGCAATTAGTATTGAAGTCGAGTCGCGTCACGTCCCTGGGAAAGTTATATGCGTCAATGCGTATGTATTAAAATCACTTACTTCATTATTACCAGGTCATGAAGTACGTATACCTGATTGGCTAGAATTAAAAACTTTACCTCTTGCCGATCCAGGATTTGCATCACCGGGAAAGGTGATGTGACATATTACTCGGTGCTGACGTATATGGAGAAATATTGCTAAGTGGTATTAAGAAGAGTCCATATGGAAATCTAATAGCACAAAACACGTTGTTTGGGTGGATTTTGTCAGGTAAAGTAACACCCGAGTTGAATAGCGAGAATATTATTACTTTACATGTTCAAATAAGAGAGGATGAGATACTGAAAAAATTTTGGGAAATGGAGAACGAGCCTAATAGTATCGAGAAAAAATTAACAGCAGAGGAAAAATTTTGTAAAAAGTTATACAAAGAAACTACTTTAAGGCGTGAAGACGGTAAATTTATAGTAAGATTACCTTTTAAAACAGTTGACCCGCAGTGTCAACATGGTCAATCATTTGATATTGCTGTTAACAAATTATATTCATTAGAGCGAAGATTGTGTAAAAACCCTACACTTTATAACGAGTATATTAACGTTTTACAGGAATATGTAACGTTGGGCCATATGAAGGCAGTTAATCGTGATGATGTTAACAATTCTAAAGCCGTGTATCTTCCTCACCATGCAGTTGTGAGAGAAGATAAAGAGACAACGAAGGTTAGAGTCGTCTTCAACGCTTCTAGTAAGGGTGTAAATAACGTGTCTCTTAATGATGATTTACTTGTTGGTCCTAAACTCCAACAAGACTTACGACACTTATTACTACGATGGCGAAAACATCCGATTGGTATTGTTGCCGACCTAGTGAAAATGTATCGGCAGGTATATGTGCACGAAGACGACACTAACTTTCAGAGGATATTATGGAGAACTAAACCTGAGTTACCAGTTCAGCACTATAAACTGCTAACATTAACCTTTGGCACTGCATGTGCACCTTATCTTGCAGTAAAAACCTTACAAACATTAGCAGAATTAGAAAAAGACAAATATCCGTTGGCAGCTCAGATAACACTAAGAGATTACTATGTTGACGATTTAATGACAGGTTGCGAAACTGAGAAAGAAGCACTACACATTTACGAAGAAATGTGTAAGCTGATGGAAGCTGGTGGATTTGAACTGCAAAAGTGGAGTAGCAATAGCCAATTATTTCTAAATCACATTAAGAAAAATAATTTGAACACCGAAAACGATTAAGGTTGATTAAGGTTTCCGTAACGATTAAGGTTGATAATATAATGAAAGTGTTAGGTATTTGCTGGAACAGATGCACAGATAATTTTGAGTACGTAATAAATTTAACTGACCCAGAAGAATATGTAACAAAACGGAAAGTTTTATCGGATGTTGCCAGGCTATATGATCCTATAGGATGGATTGCCCCAGTAATAATTACTGCTAAGATTTTCATCCAGAAATTATGGAAAGCATGCCTTGACTGGGATGAGAAATTGCCTGAAAACCTTTTGTCTGAGTGGTTAACATTTAGATATGAGTTAGCAAACATCAAAAACATTTCTATACCACGGTGGCTTGGTTCAAAAAAGGGGTCTAAATTAGAACTTCACGCATTCTCAGATGCATCAAGTGTAGCCTATGCAGCTGCAATTTATCTCAGAGTGGTGGACGATAATAATGAAATACACGTGAAGCTTATTACTGCCAAGACTAAGGTTGTACCAATAGAAAAGGAGGTGACCATACCCCGCTTGGAACTTTGCGGAGCAACTCCAGCTGCCAAATTATTAAACGAGGTTTCGCAAGTAATGGACATACCTAAAGTAGACTTATATGCGTGGACAGACTCAACTGTTGTATTGGCTTGGCTACGTGGACCTGTTAGTCGATGGACTACTTATGTAAGTAACAGGGTGTCCCACATTCTCACAATTATGGATGTTGAACAGTGGGGACATGTATCAACTAACTTTAATCCCGCTGACTGTGCGTCAAGGGGACTAAAACCGACAGAATTAAAGAGTCACGAATTGTGGTGGTACGGTCCTGGTTGGCTATCAAAACAAATCGTTCGTATTGAAAGACCTGTGTTGTTGGACATTCATGAAGAAGAACGAATAAAATCGTTTGTTGTTGAAGAAAGGCGATGTAATGATTATGAGTGGATGAAATTTTCAAACTTAACTAAGCTATTGAAAGTTATTTCGTTATGTCGCAGATTTCTGAAAATAAAGTTGCCGCCACATGAAAGGAAAGCATTTCCAAAATTCGCTACAACTGACGAGATGAATCAAACACTGCAACTTTGCATTAAACAAGTTCAAGAATGTGAATTCGCGGTAGAAATAAATTCTTTGACTTTAAAAGGTTGTGTAGCAAATCGTAGCGTGTTACGCACTCTTTATCCCTTTTTAGACAAAAATGGGATCTTAAGAGTAGGTGGGCGCCTAAGTCAAGCTAATGTAAGTTATGATCAAAAGAATCCAATAATTTTGCCTGCTGAGAATCATCTTAGCCTGTTAATAGTTGCTGATGCTCATACAAAGACTCTTCATGGTGGTCCACAACTGATGATGAGTTTTTTGAGATCCAAATATTGGATATTGAGAGCACGTAATATGGTTAAAAAGTATTACAGAAGTTGTGTCGTATGTTTAAGGTACTCTAAAGCAGCGGCTACACAATTAATGGGTCAATTGCCGGAGGTTAGGTTAAAACCGAGCAGACCTTTCAAAAGTTCAGGAGTGGATTATGCAGGTCCAATTAATATCCGATTCTCTCCAGGCCGTGGATCAAAATCCTACAAGGGATACATTTGTTTGTTTGTTTGTATGGTAACTCGCGCGATCCATTTAGAAGCGGTATCTGATTTAACAGTCAAAGGCTTTATTGCTGCATTTAGAAGGTTTGTTGCACGTAGAGGTCATTGCCAAAATCTTTTTAGTGATAAAGGCACGAACTTTGTGGGAGCTAACAAAATGTTGTGTAAAATGTTTGATAATGCTAAATCTGAACTACATAATGAAATAGCTGAATTATTAACTTTGGAGTCAACAAAGTGGCATTTCATATCACCAAACGCACCTAATTTTGGAGGAATATGGGAGGCGGGTGTACGATGTGCTAAAGCTCATTTGAAACGAGTTGTAGGGGACAATATATTAACATTTGAAGAGATTTCTACTATGCTGACGCAAATCGAGGCCTGTTTAAATTCGCGACCGTTGAGCATTCTTAGTGACAATCCAAATGACCCTCTCCCATTAACACCTGGTCATTTTTTGATAGGGGAGCCATTGTTAAATATTAACGATGTAGATTACTCTGATCAAAATGTGAGGGGCTTAGATAGGTGGAAAATTATTCAAAAAATGGTTAATTCATTTTGGAAAAGGTGGTCTAAAGAATTTTTAAGTAATTTAAATCAGAGAAATAAGTGGTGTACTAAAAAACCTGAAATTGATATTGGAGATGTAGTGGTGATAAGAGATGATAATATACCACCTGCCAAATGGATTTTAGGTAAAGTAATAAAAAAACATGCCGGACCTGATAATGTGACTCGAGTCGTTAGTGTTAAATGTAAGGGAGGGTATTTAAAACGCCCTGTTAGTAAGCTTTGTGTGTTGACTAAGTCATAAAAATTCAAATCCCACTGTTACGGTGGGCGGCTTGTTTCTTTAGTTGTTAAGTATTTGTTAGGAGTATGTGGATTTTTTTTGAAGGACAAGTCCTTGGTGGGCGGAATAAGTAAAAAGGTTATATATATATATATATATATATATATATATATATATATATATATATATATATATTGTGTATAGTATAGTCTGCTTATCGACAGATGGCATTGTTTGATTTATGTTCGCGCTATTAAATGTATTACTACCGTTGTACTTAGTTAGCTGCTTATGTATGTCAATTGAGTTTAAAATTCGAGTGAATATACGAGTTGTGTTTACGTGAGCGTGTATCATTTCTAACAATAATGTTTTAAAATAGGTTATACTAAGATTATCCGAACTGGAGATACTTAGAATTTAAAAAGTTACTATAATTGTGTTGTTAGCTTAATTTATTAATAACACTTAGCATTTTATTCTCGTTACTTTCAAGAGATACTCTCAGTATTGCATGTTTTACAATAATATCCAACGAATAATAGACGCTAAATAAACGGAAAACAATACCACTTGGCATTCTATTCCAGTTAATACTGAAAATACATTGAACGTTAATAGAACCCTTAACTTTTATTCCGGGGTTTACAATAACACAATTTTAAAGTAATAATCTATTGGTTTAATGAAAATTAAAATAATTAAACATTAAAAAATCCTTCTGAAGATTTTTGTAATTAATTATTATAATAAACAATACTAAAGTACTTAATCAGTTTTGCTTGGTTAAAAATAGACATAATAAACTTTAAAAAAAATAATCTTCTATGTCTTCATCATTCATCATCATCATCATCATTACAGCCCTTCACATGTCCACAGCTGAACATAGGCCTACCCCAAGGAAAGTCACAAAGCACGGTCTTGAGCCACCTGCATCCATCAATTTCCTGTATGTCGAGTACGAGGTACGAGGCTGCTACTTGAGAACCTTTCTTCCCCATCGGTTGTCGGTTCTTCAAGCTATATGGCCGGCCTATTGCCACTTCAGCTAACTAATCCGTTAGTCTATATCAGTCACACTGGATCTACTGCGGATATCCTCATTTCTAAGTTTATCACGCAGAGAAACTCCGAGCATAGCTCGCTGAGCGACTATGAGCCTCATCATACGGCCAGCAGTGAAGGACTATATCTCAGATTCATAGATCATCACTGGCAACACGTACTGGTTGCACAACCTCGTTTTCAAGTTTTGAGGTATAACGATACGATGTGTCGTGGTTTCCCGAACGCTGCCCAGCCGAATTGAATCCGTTGATTCACCTCTAGGTCGAATTTATACTTACCTGGTCTATTTGACCCAGGTAAACGTACTCATCAATAACTTCGAGCTTAGTGCCCCCGACAACTACCGGAATAGGTGTGACATGGACGTTACACATTATCTTTGTTTTGTTCATGTTCATCTTAAGACCTATCCTAACCTATCCGTTCAGAAGTGTATACAACTCTATGCTTTAATTCACGTTCGATGTTAGAGTGCATGGAGTTACCTTTGCTTTGACCATGACCGGTTTCAAAAAATCGGTGTATAATATTGATTTGAAGTTTCTAGTAGCAGAAATTAAATTATAAAAAGCGAACACAAATCTTTTTTTATTCTGGTCTCCGCAACCGCCAGATTAAAAAGAAATATTTTTGATGCCACTTTCAACTTCACTTAAGAGAAATTGCTTCTTTTTGCGATTTCGTAATTTTGTTCCTTGAATAAAACTGAATTAACACTCAAAATAAAAAAGAACAACACCAATACTAGATTGCACCTATTTTCTATGGACAGGTTAGTCGCCGAGCCTAAGCGGATTTTAAGAGAACAAAATGACAATAGAGTTCACAACTATTTCGCCGATTTTTTTTCTCGAGAATTTTATTCCAAAAGTTTTTGTCGTATCTTAAATAAAGAAACTGTTTCACTAACTTCATATTATTTTTTTTCACGAAGACTTGTGTGCTAGGTAAAATAATGAATATTATTGCATTATTTTATAACTTTTTGAATAATGACTGGAAATTCGCGAAAAAAGTTGAGTAGATGTATTAGGCACCGTAGACTTCACATATTGAATAACACTAAAACTATGGTAATATCAGTAATCATTTTATTCTCTGAGGGCGGCGATATTTAATATTTATTTAAAATTATTTTAATATTAAAATGTAATATTTCTTTAAAACAAGTATTTATACTTGTTTTAAAGAAAGTGACTCTGAATACATATTTGTTTCCATATAAGAGGAACAGTCAGACCGAATTACATTTCTGCTAAAAGTTTACCTCCTTAAATATTCCATTAGTCGAATTTGAATATAATCGAATTCGGAACGTCTTTCCTTACTTGTATCCATCAGTCATTTGCCCATTTTAAAAGCGTTCCATTCGTGGTTTTTATTGTGTTTCCAATACAGGTGACTCAATAACGTATAGGTTGTCTTTCTGTACCAATTGTATCAAATTTATCCAGTTTTCGGGAATACAGATTTTGGCGTATTCCGAAGCCCCTTCGATTGCGAAATGCACGCATTCCATGTAGGTGTGATCTGGTTAGAGAAACTTGTTGTTATAAATTATTTGATTATTTTGTGGGGACTTATTGATTTGGTCTAGGGCCGCAATCGGAATAAACAATCAGGTGTTCCACATTGGGAAGCATGGTGATATAATCATACAAACATGTTGAGGCTTCATTTGCCCCTCTATTCCACACGTTCTATGGCCAAAAGAAAAAATAACCCTGTTGGCTCTTTGAATTATGTATTGTGAAATTTACACAGCCTAATTTTCATTTTATAAAAAACAAGTTTACGCAAAACTAATGGATAATACATATGACACTGCTTGGAAATCAAAGAAGAGTAAAATCAACCATTGCCTTTATCAGACTTCTTTATAAACCTTCTTAACTCCTTTGGCATATTTTTTGTTGATATGTTCTTTTTGGTTCTTGTTTTGTTATTCTTCGGGTAACTGCTCAAACTTATGTTACTTCGATCTTTTCTCGGCTTGTGAAAACCTATATTTTAATTTTTAACCTTTAATTTTTTGTATGAAGTCTTGCAGAATAATCCTTGTTATAATCCAATGTTGTTTATATAACTCATGGAATCAGACTTTCCTCGATAACTTTGAGTAATGGAATTTACTGATTCTGGTACTTCTATTTCAAAAGACTGTTGTGGGTTTTTCGTACTGTTTGGTGGAGTGTGGAGTTTCATTTTTGTCTTTTACCACTGGTTTGAAAAAATTCCTGTCCTGAGCAAGAAACTCAGCCAGTCTTTTGATTTTTAAAGTATATCATAAGTTCCCAGGTTATACAAAACTTATTTAAGGAACAGCTTCGAAGCTTCCAATTATTTATTAGGGGTTATTATTTACCATATATTCATTTGTATTATAATTAACATTTTTATACAGTTTTTGTTTAATAAAAAAGCTTGGAGACTTTGCATTAATTTTTGGGACTTTGTTGTTTCATTTACTGACTCTGTATAGATATTGTGTGTTATTGACACGAGTATGCGTCCACGTTTTGATGAAATTTTGAGACAGCAATACTAAAATAGGTACACGTGTGTAATACATACGTCAGCAATGATGACTAAATATCCTCAGGATCCATCTCCATCTCCTATGTGGCTTCGTCGGCTCCTCCGTCTATATGGCTTGACTCAATAACTTAAGGTTAAAATAAAATAAATAGCTATGTGTGCGTACGTACCTTTGGTTCGACACAATTCCTTTAGTTTCCACTTAAGTGTGCTATCTATTAAATAATGACTAAGATGAAATGCCTCATTTCCATTAAAAATGGTCTCCGTTTCTCTACACTTACCATATGAAACTGAGCAGAATTGAGCTGCTATTTTACGCTGGTATTCCGTGAGAGTGTGGTCCTATCCCGGTCAAGCTAACCCATTCGTGCTATAACCATAATATAGCTGCAGCGTGGCTCTGTAACGTAAGAAAATCAAATCAATCTCATGTGGCCCGAATCTCGTAGTAAACGTTGCTGCAGGTGACGCAAGACCGTGTGGTTTGCAAATATGACAAATAATAAACAACATTCCCCAGAGATAAGTAAATATTTATGGTATTTACAGTGCACATATAAATATTCCAATTTCTATTTAAACATGGATAGTTCATGTATAACGAACTTCGAATTCAAGTAAGAGTGGATGACTATAGTATATTCAGAAGTGAAAGGTTTAAAACATAATATTAAAAACAAAGATGTTGATGCGTTATAATATCGTACAATGTCAGCTTACTAATACATTTAGTGTGTACAATATATTATACATATGATCTTACTTTTTACTCATATTATGATCCACTTCAAAGAATGTTATGATTTCATAAATATATATGTATTAAATATAGAGTAAGATATATAGAATATAGCAGCGTAAATCACCGGGATATATAATACGAATTCTGTTTTTATTAAAAAGATCATTATGGCATGATATTTTACATCATTGTTGTTTTGATATATTCATTAAATTAAAAATATGAATTTTTAAATAAGACAATTATGAAAAATAAAACAATTATCATAAAATATATGAAACACTTTTAAAATTGAAAATACACGTTTATTTATGTGCTTTTGTATTACTTCTTGATAATACGGAATTTGGAAATGTTCCATCGACAATACATTTTGACATGAATTTAAATTTATTGGCAATTATCATCAGCTCGCAAACTAGGAAAATGGATATCAGATCCGAAATAAATTCATGTCATTTTGAAAATGCTATAATAATTATTATGTTCCAAAATTTGAAAACCATAAGAGAAGTAAGTCATCGCCACTATCTTGTCCCGTGGTTGTAGAGAGAGTAATAATGTTCAGTGGCGCAGACGACGAGGAATTTCAAAAATTCTAAAAATATTTATTGGTCTGCTATACATAGCGGTATCATAACCTAATTGGCAGTTCCCAAAAAATAAGATCAGTCCCGAGAACACTTGCAACATGCACGAGGCATTTGATTGAGTAGAAATATCTTATCACGTTCCGGAAACGTCTTATAACGTTATAAATTTAAAAATATAAATGACATGACGTGTAATCGCGTCTATGATAAATGTGTATTTACAAACGCAACGTTTTATAACTCTATTAAAACATAGCATATACTATTAACTACGTTTCTGCACCGCAATACTCGAAACTTTCAAATTTATAGAGGCAACGATGAATCAAGATTGAGTGGCATTATGCCAGCTTCTATCACTCACTAACAGACAAACACACGAACATTAACAACGTCTTCACACGTCGCCTGGTTAGGTAAAACACTATGCCTCTGTTATATCTGTCGAAAGGCATAGTATTGTGTCCTTCAGGAAATTATTTCATCATCATCGATATCGATTGATAATGCGACATATTGGTAAGTAACACTTGATGGTAAGTAGATGATGTCGCCACAGATATCATAATCTATCCTCGATTAAGAATCAAAATGCAGATGCGTTATCACCCCTAAGATGGAATGCCTCGGTAAAAAGGTTCAGCGGTTCTCTACACTCACAATACGAAACACAGCAGTATTGAGTTGCTATATTATTCTGATAATCTGTGAGAGCGTGGTCCTTCCCCGGCCGAGCAAACCCATTAAAATTTTGTTCTGTTTTTTGTCATAGCCAGTAATATACACATAAATCGTTGCCAAATTATAAAAAAAGTATTATTATTATTGTACTTTTGTAAAATCACACAATACTAATTCCATGTCCGACAAAATTGCCTCCGTATTTATTATTATATTTGAAAAATGTCATAAAATTACAAATATCATGGGTTACTAGGATGACACTGAAATAAATGAGTAATTTCACTGTCATTCTAGTAGACTTAAATATTTTTTTTATGGGATAGGGTGACAAACGAGCACACAGTCCACCTGGTGGTAAGTGGTTGCTGTGGCCCATAGACATCTACATATATCCTCGTTTGCGAATCAAAATGCAGATGCTTTGTCACCCATGAGGACTAAGATGGAATGCCTCTTTTCCAGTAAAAAGGGCCTCCGGTTCTGTACACTCACCATACGAAACACAGCAGTGTTAAGCTGCTATTTTACGGTGGTATTCTGTGAGAGCGTGGTCCTTCCCCGGTCGAGCCGACCCATTCGTGCTACAACTATATTACTAATATAGCTGCAGCATGGTTCTACCAGTTTAATTTTACTTATGACTTGAAATTTTCTTGATAAAGTAAAGGACTGTAATAATGATAATGAGGATGACGAACAGATTCAAGCGTAGGCATTTATTTATTTATTTATTTAACTTTTTTGAACCTTATAAAATATATAAGTACAAAAGGCGGACATAATGCTTAAAGCATTCTCTGCCTGTCAACCTTGAGGAGTGGAAAAACATCGAAGGCGGCTATTATAATACATAACAATAAAGAATACGAAATATAATGAATTTAGAAATTATAGCATATAAACATAAAGGTAAAAAAAATACATATACCATACATACATATACATATATATATATATATATATATATATATATATATATATATATATATATATATACAAACCACATACACACATATATATATACACAAATTCACATATAAATACATATATACACACAAATATACATATATACGTAAAATACATATTATGATGAAATTAGCTATTAACACAGATTAACTAAGATGATGACGCCAACTTAGGAGTTCTTTACGACTTTCAGAAAATGTTCTTTAACATACTTTTTAAATGTTACTTTGTTGGAGCGTTGTCTCAAAGTTTCAGGCAGTGCATTCCAAAGTCGCGCAGCTCGTACAGCAAACGAGGAAGAAGAGAAACCGGAACGGTGAAGTGGAATGGAGAGCGTAAGAGTCTCCGAAGAACGTAGAGGTCTATTATGCGTATCAGATAGAAATTGAAACTTACGTTTCAAATAGTCGGGACAACGATTGTCGAATAAAATAGAAAAAAGTGTGAGAAGTGTCCTGACTTGCCTCCGTTGGCGAATGGGAAGCCAATTTAGCTGAAATCTAAAGGAGGAAACATGGTCAAACTTGCGAAGACAGAAGATGAATCGGACACAGTTATTTACGAGACGATCCAGCTTGTCTAGAAGGTTCTCATTAAGATCAGTACAACACACATCAGCATAATCAATAATGGGCAAAATAAGAGACTGCACCAGAGTTATCTTTACCTTGACCGGAAGGAAGTTTCTAAGGCGATTTAGGGCACCCAACTTAGCAGTAACTGAAGCACTTATTGTTTGAATGTGAGTGGACCAATTGAGAGTTAAGTCCATACAGAGGCCTAGGTTTTTCACAGTGCTGGAATAAGGGATGCATGATCCATCAAACATGACAGGAGCGACAGAACAAATATCAAGTTTAGATAACTGACGAGCACTTCCTATCAAAATTGCTTGGCATTTGTTAGGATTCACTAGAATGCCAAATTTGCTAGCCCAATTGCTTAAATTTAATAAATCTGTATTAATATTGATAACAGCATTATTAATGTGATCCACATCAGTCTGAGTATAAATTTGCAAATCGTCGGCGTAGAAATGGTAAGAGCAGCAAAGTTGAGAGGAAAGGAAGTTAATAAAAATAGAGAACAATAAAGGAGATAATATTCCACCCTGTGGCACCCCAGATACAAGCTGACACCAGTCAGACAAATGATTACCAACTCGAACAGCTTGTTGGCGACCACAAAGGTAGGAAGAGAACCAATTTAAAGCAATGGAGGAGAAGTTTAGATTACCGAGCATAGCGAGGAGAATATCATGGTCAACCATGTTGAAAGCATTAGAAAAGTCCACGAGAACAAGCACAGTGACCTTTCTATTCTCCAAGCCATCCCGAATGTCCTCTGTAACTTTAAGAAGTGCAGTGGTGGTGCTATGTCCGGGACGAAAGCCCGACTGAAATTGAGTGAGCAAGTTATTATTATATATAAAACCTGATACTTGCCGGTGAACTATAGATTCCAGGATCTTTGATAAGAATGGAAGAATAGAAATAGGTCTATAATTATTGAGTTGCAAGGGGTTTGAAATTTTAGGAAGCGGAATTATATAGGCTTTACACCACAAAGAAGGAAATACCCCTGACAACAGAGAAAAATTAATGATGTGAGTAATGACTGGAAGAAAGAGTTCGAGAACTAAAGAGATCATAGCAAGACTCACATTATCACAACCCACTGCTTTTGATTTAATAGAAGCAAATGTTTTACGAACATCGTTAACAGAGACAAGCGAGAATAAGAAGGGTATTTGTAAAGGTTTGGCCTTGGAATTAATTTCTAAGATTGACTGGGACTTAATAACTGGAGAGAGTGAGGAACCTGTAGAAAAATAGGAATTTATGTCATTTAGAGGGAATGGGATGTTATGTTTCATAGTGGAGGATTTACATAGACCAAGAGAATTAAGAAATTTCCAAGTATCCGCCGAAGAATCACTAGATATATTGTCAAAGAAGTAACAACGCTTTGCCGCCCTTACCATTTGGTTGCAACGATTGCGAGCAATTTTGTACAAGTCCCAATTCTCATTGCTCTTGTCACGCTTAAACCTTCTGAAAGCTCGGTTGCGTCGAGTCATCGCCATGCGCACACCCTTCGTTATCCACGGAGCTGGTGGCCACTTAGCCCTAATAGATTTCACCGGTGCATGCGCATCAAACAGTTTCAGTGATAATTTAGTGAAAATAGATACTTTATCGTCAACTGATGACGCACAATACACAGACGAGAAGTCGATTGCCTTTGCATCAATCAGAAGCTTTTTCAGAAGCTTTATATGTGCAAATGATGGGAAAACAGACACAAAAGGTCACACGATGTAAATGGCAGTTGATTCGTACAGCCCGATTCGTTTCTATTTGTATTACAAAATTAGTTTTAAATAAATTACTTAATTAACTATTCCTTATTACTGTAATATATTTATTAGGACCCTTTTTATACTTTACATGATATTACCATTACATTACTCTCAGAATGCAGCAAATGTCAACTCACCAACTTAAAACCATTGCTATCATAAATACGTCGTCCATATACTTCGAAGCGCTTTCGAACCTTTTCAATAGCCAATTTTTAGATGGAGCGAAAAGTGCACATTACACATTACCTCTCTCGAGGATGTTGACACAATTTTGCGGGCTTCTATTTCTATGGAAATTTGAGACTTTGGATGTCATAAGGGAATTTCTCCGAATAAATTATGTAATTATCTTGGAAATACAATTATAAACTTTCTGAGATAAAAAATTTTACGAAAAAATATAATTCATTATCAGAGCTTATGTTTCAAATCTAGATGGCAGACCTATGTTCAGCGAAGTATTTGTGAAGAGCTGAAACGATAAAGATAATAATTATTTACTATTAAAATTTAATATAATTGGAAACGTTTTCGTTGTAAATAATTCAAAATGTGTCTCTCATAGACAGCAGTTTTTAGATTAATATCCCATAAGCATTAATAAGGGGGTTTTAAATAACATTTACGTAGTAGATATCGACTGGGAAAGGACCATGCTGTTACAGAACCAGCAAGAAACCCGCTGGGTTACTTGCTGGTTCTTCCCAGGACAGAGGGTTTTTTTCGAACCAGTGGTAAAGTAAAAAATGACTTTCACTAAGAATTACGCATGTAATGTATATTGAATAAAAATTATTCTATTCTATTCTGTTCTATTCTAGAATACCACCGTGAAACAACAAAATAATGTATTTGGTATGGTGAGTGTATAGAACCCGAAACCCTTTTTTTCTCGTAACAAGCCACAAAGAAACGCCTTAACAATTTCAAACAAAAGGAGTCTACAGTTAAAATACTGTCATCCCTCATTAACTAGTTAACGCTTTCAAGTGGAACAACTGCTTAATAGCCGAAATAGATAAGTACCAATGCATAGGCAAATAATTAGTACATAATACTATCTTAAAAATACGCAAGTGCATGTTAGTTTTTACGTCCATACTAGTAATTTTTGTTTACGTTTTCGATTTATTCATTCATACAGCCTATATCCGCTGCCGAAAATAGGCTTCCCTGATAAATTGCCTGATTATGTGGATATTTGCCATAGTTGGCACGCTTGGCAGGCGGGTTGGCAATAGCAGTTTTTTATGAATGAATGAATGAAATACACTTTTATGTACTCCAAAAAATATATATAATTTATTTAAAGGTACAATTGGCGGCCTTATCGCTTGGGAGCGGTCTCTACCAGGCAACCACATTGCAGAGGATAAAATGACCTGTGAGAAAGGGTAAGGGTGTACGTAGGTTGATAGAAAACACACGCGACATATATAATATAATCCATAAATACATACATCTATAATATAAATAAATACATTTTAAATACAAAAATATATACATACATATACGAGAGCAGAAAAGATTAAACAAGTGAAGTCAAAGCCTAAACGTAAGGAAAAATGAGTAGGTAGTAATTTTTTAGAGGAATGACTATTTAAGGAGGAAAGAAGTTTTTTAAACTTATCAATAGACTGCGCACTTCTAATGTGCAGCGGTAGGGAGTTCCAGAGCTTAACAGCTTCAACAGAAAAAGATTTAGAATAGAAGGAAGTGTTATGAGATGGAATTTTTAGGGTGAGGTTTTTATCAGAGCGAAGAGAGCGACAGTGAGTGTCACCAAGAAACTCAAACCGCTCTTTAAGGTAAGTAGGGGAAGTGGGATTGAATAGTATACAGTATAAAAGAGAAAGAATGTGAGTATTCCTGCGAAGACGGATCGGAAGCCACTTGAGTTTTTCGCGATATTCGGAGACATGGTCATATTTTCGAAGTCCAAATATGAACCGTATGCATAGATTCTTCATGCGCTCAAGTTTATTAAGCATCTCCTCATTTAAATTGAGATAACACGTGTCAGCATAACCGAGAATCGGTAAAAGAAGTGATTGTGCAAGCGCAATTTTGGTAGGTATGGGTAAAAATTACTTAATCGACGGAGAGATCCGACCGACGCAAACATTCTCCTACTTACCTCGCTTACCTGTGGAGCCCAAGATAAAAATTTGTCAAAAGTAACACCTAGATTTTTAACGGTTTCACTATATGGCACAGGTATCCCATCAAAAATAATACCAGGTATGGAAGAAAAATCTATAAGATTAACCAATTTTTGACTGCCTATAATTATTGCTTTTGTTTTTGATGGATTTACTTTAAGACCGTATGACTTACCCCAATCCACAATTAAGTCAAGATCTTTGTTTAATAAACCTATAGTATTGGGTAAATCCATCAATTTGGCATGCTCATATACTTGGAGATCATCTGCATACAGGTGGTAGCGAGAAGATAATTGGCACGCTCCAATCCAAATCGAACTAATGAAGATTGAAAAGAGGAGAGGAGACAACATGCCACCTTGCGGTACACCTGCATTAATCGTACACCAGTTAGAGAACGAATCATCTACACATGTCCGTTGCCGGCGACCAAACAAGTAACTATGAAACCAGTCAATCACTACAGGAGATATGTTAAGAGAAGCTAAGATAGCTAACAGTAGATCAAAATCTACATTGTTAAATACATTACTAAAGTCAAGTAAGGTCAACACTGTTACGTGCTGTTTATCCATACTTAGACGAATATCCTCTGTAATCTTGACTAAGGCAGTATTCGTATATGACCAACACGGAAACCGGATTGGAAAGAATTGAAAAGACTACACCTAGATAAGTAGATGCTCAATTGTCGATGAACTATACGCTCAAAAACTTTTGAAATTATGGATATGGGGCGGTAGTCAGAGAAACTGGAGGGATTTGCTTTTTTGGGTATAGGAGTAATCTGGGCTTTTTTCCAGGAAGAGGAAAAATTTCCGGATGAAAGGGAATAATTAAAAATGGATTTTATAACAGGAGTCAAGATATCGACAATAGGGATAATCATTTTACGACTAATGCAGTCTGTACTAATTGCATCAGAATTGATCTCAACAATGCTTTTCTTAATTTTTAAGATTTGACTAAAAATAAACGCAGGATTGTCAGATTTGGGTAAAGCTGAAATTTGAGTTTTAGTTTGTATTTTTGTGACCTCATCTATGGCACAAGAAGAAGAGAAATGTTGATTTAGCTGGTTTAAGTCAATATTTTTGGGGCTACTATTTTGACTCGCTTTCCCAACTCCAAGAGACTTAAGAAATTTCCATACTCTGCCGGAATTATCTTCATCGAGTATAGATTTATGAATATAGCGTCGTTGTTTATCTCTACACAACCTGTTGCAGTGATTCCGAATTTTTTTATATTTATCTCTATTGGTATCACAGTTATCAAATTTATACCTGGCTTTTGCAAAATTTTTCTTACGCTGCAAATTTTTGATCTCCTGAGTAAGCCAGGGAGCAGGCAAATGCTTAATCCGGACCGGCCGAATTGGAGCATGAACGTCGTAGAGTTGTATTAAAAGAGAATTAAAGCTATTAACCCTTTCGTCAATGTTAGCTCCAGTAAGAACAACATTCCAGTCGATCTTTGCAGCCTCATCTCTCAGACGATCTAAATCCATACCATCAAAATTACGCAGCAGAAGGATTCTCGATTTAGGTTTAGGTGGTCGTAATTTGTATGATAAGTAAATCAAGTAAATCAATCAAGTATGAAAATGCATCAGCAGTACACTGACCATGTTTAAGAGGGAGAATATGTAAGTTAGCTGCTTGAGCTATAGATTTCAATCGAAAGGAGCGCGAGTCATTTTTTAGAAGGCACGTGTTAAAATCACCCATAATGTTAGAGTGTTGATACAGTGGAATATATTTGTCTAAGAGGCTTTCAAACGTAGAAAAGTAGTCAACTGTAAGGCTAGGATTATAAAACACGCCAAGTAGTAGCTTGGAACCAAAAAAAAAACTTCAATAATTAAATGTTCAGCTCCTGTCGTGCCCTGGTCAGATGACATACTTATAATTGTAAATGGTAAGTGTGACCGAAGGTAGATAGCAACACCTCCACCAACCCGAGTAATTCGATCATTCCTTATTAGTTGAAAGCCTGGAAGAGCATATGATGTAGAGGACAAACAAGGCTTAAACCAAGATTCAGATATCAAAATAGCATGTATGTTTTTATTATCAAATGAGGAGAGCATGTCTGGATAATGTGCTGGAATACTCTGGGCATTAATATGGATAATCTTGAAATTTTTCAATAGATCTGAGAAGTGCGAATCTAATGTTTGATTAAGAGAAGAGAGGCTGTAGAAACTATTACTACTATTCAATCCATCAGAGGATGAAGGTGAAAAAAAGGAGACGTCTAGGCTTATATCTTGAAAAGACATATTGAATATTAAATATTAATACTAAATATAAATTACTTAAATAAATAAAATGGAATATAAATAATAATAAAAAAGACAGGTCATAAAACCCACCAGCAACAGACCGTCATCACCACTCGTATCAAAATAACAGAAAAAAGTAAAAAAAAAAGAATAAAAATGTTGTAACATGAGTCTACATAAGAGAGGGGAACATGACATGTTAAACATTAATATTATTTTTAATGCATACTACAAACATAAACAAAAATCAAAAAAAATTAAAAATAAAAGTAACTTACAAGACATAAACATAAATAAAAAAAAAACAAAGTACTCAGAAAGTATTACTCAAAGTACAGGAATCTATAGCAAAAATGAGAAATTTAAAATTAAGTTAAGACATTGTTAGTTTTCAGTATGACATAAAATGTTTTATAGTAAAGAAATGCATGGTATGAATATTCTAGTAAGGCAATGAGTGAAGCAAAAAATTACAATAGTGTTTTGTAATTTATGAGCAAAATGTTATTACTACATAAATTATTATAATAAATTTATTAAATTACTACGTGAAATAATTATGAGAAAAAGAAACTGCTTGAACACAACGAACACTACATTTGAACAACAAACTAAAATCTAATTTAAGCATTATCTTATTTTTTAACCACTTGCCTTGAACGGGGAAGAGGTAATCCAGTCACCGGGCTTTTAGCCGCCTGTACAAAACTTTGGACCTGCAATGTTGCGGTCGCTTCCGATTCAGCAGAATCCTGCTGAATCGGAAGCTTCTGCTGAATCGGAAGCGACCCCTTTAGGAAAAAGGGGCACCATCGCAATTCAGAAAAAATTATAATTTATACAACGCGATCTAAAACGTTCTTTGTGAGAAAACATCCTTTTTTTTTAATTTAAGGAAAACATTTTTTGTTTACTGTGTTTTAAGTATATTATAATATAACGTTTTTTTTTTACACACGAATCTTTTTATTACTATTTCTGAGTTTTATGGCGCCTTTTTACAGATTCGAACCTAGATTTCAAAATAAGAATCTTAACTTTCGATAGAATTAACCAATTTTAATAAAACAAAGATTAAAAATGAACTCGAATATACGCTTTATGATTTTCTTAACGACTTCTTTGCAAAAAAGATGTTTACTCAAAACGTTGATGCGTTCATAATCAAACAGACAAACCAACAGACCGACAGACAGACAATTCTAAAAGATATAAAAATGTACTTATTTAATAATTGTCAGTCCCCATAATGATTTTAGTCACAAACATACCTACTATACAATGTACATAAACAGATACAACATGTTATCACCATTTTTATTATGTGTATAGATTTAAAGAGAGATGGTGCTGTTAACATCAATTCTAAAAATAAAAGAGATTAATTGACGCAATTGGTACATTATATAAAACATAAAAACACTTATAAATGAGTGCGTGCATAGTAAGCAAAAAAGAAAGTTTGATCCTAGCCGAAACCAACGAAATTGTTAATAGCTGTTTTAAAATTTTATTTACCAATTAGATTACTCGGCGGTAAAGAATAATTGAGTGTGTCAAAACGCAGTAGGGCAACGACTAATATAAAGATTAGCAGCAAATATGAAAACTCATCTACATAAAAAAACCACAACCTGCCTTTTAGTATTACATTTATACAAACCGCCATCTATCGATGAAATTGGTTAACTATTGTACTTTAGACTTAGATAATAAGATAAGATTAATATATTTTTGTATAATATACTTATTATGTTCTTTTTCTTTAATACTTTTGTTTACTGCGTTTTAGATATAATTATATCATTATAGAACATCATTAATTATGATTTATAATATGATGTTAGTTTAAAATGCACTTGATGACTCAATCAACCCATACTTCAGAATATTTATCATAACTTTTGATGGAATGAACTGATTTTAATGAAATAAAGACTAAATGTAACCTGAAGATACACTTTATAATTTCTTTAACGATTCTCATGATATAAATTAATACTTTATATGTGATACGTTAACAAACAAACAGACAGACAGACAATTCTAAAAACGATAGAAATGTATTTAATTACTTATTTTTAGTATCTCTCAATCACTTTTATTACAAAAATATAAAATGTACAGACGTCTGCTATTTACATTTTTATTATATGTATAGATTTTTATTTCGATTTTCTCTTTACTGAAAGTATTAAGGCAGATACTAAATATTCCTAAAAATGATTAAATATTCATTATATAACTACACTAAATATTGAAGTTTCTGACTTTGTATTTGAGTTTTGATACACAGATTTCCGAAAGAAATCGCTTAATTAAATCTGGTAGATAAGTAACACTGATAAAACTAACGCTTAGTTGGATACAAAACTTGACGAAACTTGCGACAGTCTTCTTTGATGCATGATACCAACTGAGTAACAGCTTCCACGTTGGGGTTTACTCGTCGACAGCTGATTTAAAGTTGATCAGAGAATGCTGCCAGCGGTAGGCTGATGGAATAGCCTCCAGCCCGCGGAAATTAGAGATGCGCACCTCGACTTAATGTTCTACTCGCTTCGTGGGCTTGCTCTAGTGCGTATATTCTGAATTTTTTCGGCGTGATAAGTAGCTTTTTAATATCCCCGCTTGGATAGGTTCAAGATCTTCATCCTGGAAATAATAAAAATACTATTTCAACAAAAGCATACTGATAAGCAATGAACACTATTTATATTCCCTCATAACTACATAAATTTACGTGGTAGAGCCATGCTGCAGCTATATTAGTAGTATAGTTGTAGGACGAATGGGTCGGCTTGACCAGACAGAATACCAGCGTAAAATAGCAGATTGACACTGCTGTGTTTCGTATGGTGAGTGTAGAGAACCGGAGACCCATTTTACTGGAAAAGAGGCATTCCATCTTAGTCCTCATGGGTGACGACGGATCTGCATTTTGATTCCTTATTGAGGATAAATGTAGATGTCTATGGGCCGCAGCAACCACTTACTATCAGTTGAACTGTATACTCTTTTGTCACCCTATCCTATAAAAAACTATATAAATATATTTTTAAACAATGCTCATGACTTCACTTAGTAGTCCGCTTCACTAACTATTGTATCAATCACACCAATCGTCTAAGAATATAATTAAATACGTTTTTATAAAAACCTTTGACTGATAACAATAATCATAGTTTATTTGCGAGAAAACATTGTATACAAATATAAAGAATATAAATCTTTTCACTAATCATACAAACAATAATTGACTCCGGCGGCTTCGAAGTCTCAGACATCCAATCAAATAGAACCTAACTTTTCATCATGTAAATGTTAATTGAAAGTATTAATATTAAATAAGATTTGCTTACCTCAGAATCTTGAAAAACGTTTAATTTTCGTTTCTTGCTAGTCGAAGCTGGGACGAGCAATGGCAATATACTCGTAGCAGCCTCAGATTCCGAGTCGCTTCCGAATAGTTTAACTCGTTTCTTGGACTTAGGAGCTGCTGTTTTTGTCTTTGATACATTAGATGGTTTCTTAGCCAATTTTTTCTTTTGCGAAGTCTACTGTACTTCAGCATCTGACTCAAAGGCATTGGAATACCTAAAATGAAACCCAAAGTTATTACAAGTAAATACATTACAGTACAGAAACACTCATATGAAAACTTATAAAGAGAAACATATAACTTTACTGTAACATATAACAAATTAATTACTATTCTATTGTATTTTATGATTGAGGAGCCTAAGTGTTACGTATATACTTGCCGCCTTAATGATAATGAACACTTCTAAGTCTAGGAAACATATTGAAACTAGTGCTAAAACACTTCCCAACAGCCTATTTTATACACCTAAATTATAAGACTATGTCCACCTGAAAGTATTTTAATTTGTCATATTTTAAGATAAAGAAATATTTCATTTGGTACCTTTAGCATTGATCCCTATTTATATAACTCTATTGCTTATTAATATTGAAGTTTTATATGCTCATATGTGAACACCGCTTTGCTTAATTGTTATTGCGCCGATAATGCACTCGTCTTTAGTTGCAGCGACGGCGCTGCAATTGAAGACGAGCTATGCCTCGTTATCGCTGCAACTGAAAACGAAATTTTTATATGGTAAACGTATGTACTCATGCAAATACGGAATGGGTTAACATATAGCGGTCATGTAGTAAATAAATTGAGATCAATTACAAATATATCTTTATTCAAAATTAATACTTTTGTAAAAAAAGTTTTTTTTTATAAATAGCTATTTCAATCTTTAGCTGAATTTTATACTTTTCGTAAATAAATACTTATGATATTAATTAATATTATAAATGTAAAAGTCTAGATGTATAGATGTTTTCGGAGGCTTGTTACTCAACCATGATAGGATGACTGAATCAATGTGGATGAAATTTCGCATAAAGATAGAAAATAGTCTGAAAAAATACATGTGCTACTTTTTATTCCGGAATTAATATTATGAATCTTTAGGTGTTTGTTACTCAATCGTGTCAGAATGACTGAACGGATATGGATGAAACTTGGCATAGAGATAGAATATAGTTAAGAACACCACATAGGTAACTTTTTATCTTATCTATCTTAAATAATATTATATATAAGACAATTTGGAAATTTGGATGTTTGTTACTCAATCACGCTACACGAACAGCTGAACGAAGATCAGCTGGGCTATTCACAATCGTCTCGGAAAGCGAAATCGACTCGGATTCGATAACTTCTCGTACCGAAACCAATAAACGCTATTCGCATTTAACGTTCCGATAAAGGTCACTTAGATACATCCTATAACTATGGTATCGTCATTTAGTTACATGCATTTACAAATTTTGTAGATAAATAGGCTTTTGTATTTTTTTAGAGTAACGCCTGAACAAAAACATTATGCAATATTTTGGAGTTAGCCATTGATATCGAATATAAAAAATATACAATTTAACTATATAATAAATAACAAAAAAAAACTGAGATATGTCTCGTTTCTGTCGGGTCTGGGTTTTTTTTCTATGGGGCGGGACCGTACTTCTTTGACGTTTGTTTTCGATAATTGTGACAGTTTGCATCGGAAACTTCACGAGAGCTCTGAGGCTGACAAAAACTTTTCGAATATTGATGATTAGAAGAGATAAATAAACCCTTTTTACTACTACACTAATTTTTGTATTGTGTGGGAATTGAACCGCTACCATCAGGCATTATAGTCCGCTCGTAGTACAGACCACTAAAACATTGCGATCGACACCATTGGTTAAATAAATTGGTATAATATAGAAACATTCGAGCATATGTAAAGCGTGATGTGCGGCATTGTTAATTTGATTTGGTTATTTCTTTAAATGTAAGGCAATTTACTGGTCTTTGTTAATTGTTTGGCGCCGACGCAAAATTACTTAGTTATACTTACATTAGTTTTAGAACTTAGTTATTAAGGTTAATTAAAAACTCAAAATAATTACAAAAATATATACTTAGGTATACTTAAATTAGTTTAAGAACTTAGTTATTGAGGTTAAATAAACTACATGCTTAGTTTTTGAAACCTTTAAATTAGTTACCTACCTTACTTTAGCTATTAACTGTTATGTAATCCTACTTTAACTATTATTTATTGTAGAATATAAATACTTTTAAACAAAAACAGGCTTTATATACCACCATGGGTTTGTAGTAATGAGAAAAATAAAAGGTTGGAAGCAAATAGAAAGAGAATTAGATTAACACGTTAACAGGAGAGTTTAGATCATCGCGAGGAAAGACTGTAAGCATAGGAAGCAGACTAAAAGATAGCGATGGTTGTGTGAAGTGGTAGCAACTTTTCAAGATACGAAGGGTTATTTTATGCTGAACGTCACGGTTTACAAATTACAAGGTACGACCCTTGATAAAGCTGTAATCGACCTCGGAAAGAAAGTGTTTGCCAAAGGGCAGGCATATGTGGCACTGAGTAGAGTAAAAACACTTGACGGTATTGCTTTATCTGATCTAGAGCCAAATGAGGTATTACACAAACCTCACGATGAACGAGCTTTAGCAAAAATGCAGAGACTGAGAGGTTTACACACAAGAGACTGACAGGTCTAAAGCTCATTCATCGTGAGGTTTTTTGTAATGTAATGTAATGTAATTATTATGTTTTTTGTAATGTAATGTAATGCACAACTCAGCATTAGAATATGTGAGTAAACAATAAATCACCCCTATTTTGCCAACCTTAGGGTAGCCGTTTTCTTTTAAAATTTATATGGAACCAATTTCGGGGTATACCCTATCTAATAAAAAAGGAATTATCAAAATCGGTCTACTATGTAAAAAGTTATGCGTGGTCATACATAAAAAAAATAAACACATCGACTTGAGAACCACTATGAAAACTTCATCGCAAATAGAGAAACCAGGCATTAGAACCAAACGGTTTGCTTATTTTGTAATGCGTACAGCACAGGAGTGGTATAATTTGCCGGCGTCTTATCTTTCCGTCCGAATACAATCTGGCGCGTCTTCAAAGCAAGGGTGAATAGGCTTTTGTTACGTTTTGTTAAGAAAGTGCGATTTACCATCTTAGGCTGCATCATCACTGTTGTAGTTGTAGCCAAGTACTGGCTTATAATAAGTTAGAAAAAACACGATTCACTCACTGCAAATGTAACTTTATAATCCTATATATTTATATGGGATAACAAAGTTATACATGCAGTTGGTGTATCTCGAAAACTGGATCCAAATTTCAAAATAATTTAGGTTTTTTCCTTGATTTATATACTAAACAATAATTGTATTCCAAATTTGAAGCTTCTATGTCTGCTAGAAGTGCCTTTGAGTTTTGATGATCGGTCAGTAAGTGACAAAATTAAGAATCTTTTACTAGTTATAATTGTTTTTTTAGTTTGAAAAACGTTACCCCCACACAAAGATTTTCTCGTGTATTGTGGAGGCAGTTTACAAACATAAATTGCACGAGGATAAACATCCAGACCCGGAACGATTATTTGTAGGCCTTATAAATACTTGTTTAGTGCGGGATTCGAACCCGTGGCCCCCAGCGCAACAACTCATTGATAAGCCACTGCACCACGGAGCCGTCAATTCTTAAACTAATGGTTCAAATTTAATGAAATTTGAGATGTACCAAGTTCTAGTTTGATCCACAACGAAGTTATAGGGTTTCGAAAATAGCCTGAACTGCTTCGAGAAAAGGATGGTACGGCCGTGTCGCTTTTTTGCTCGACTTAGCGGGGGCACTGTTGTGCCCCCAGGTAATGAAACATTAACTAGCTCAGCTTCGCTCACTTTTTAATTTGATTCCATGTTGCAATACCTGGTCATAAATAGCAGAAATTGTAGAGGTGTTATATTAACTCGATAGATTTTGCTAATAAGGTAATGATAATTGTACTCGAGCAAGTAATAGGAGCTAGCGCTATGTTAGGTATAATAATCCAAAAAAAACTTTGTTTTATTAGCACTGATCACAATGAAGTTAGTCAAAACAAGTCTAATTATTAGAAATTAATCATATAGATGCAGCAATACCAGCAGTATCTTACAAAGGCTGTGAATATAATGCTCAATAACTCAACTGGAAGTGAAAGTACCCTTGTTCCCGCGGGATAGAAAAACTTGTAGACCGCACGCTAAGCCACTGGCGTTTGCTAGTTACATATAGAAAAGGCCTTCAACAAAACAAACAAACGTGTGCATGCACACAAATTTTTGTACTGTGTGGGAATCGAACCGCAACTATCAGGCTTTGTAGTTCACTCGTAGTACAAACTACTAGACCATTGCGATCGACACCATTGGTTAAATAAATTGATATAATATAAAAATTTGCGAACATATAGGCACTAATTTGGTTAGACTAAAAATTTGGGTATCTACTGGAGAGAATTGGGGCCTTCAGCGGCACGTAGCTCGAGCGAAGAGAGAGCAAGTGACGCAGAAGCCCCAATTCTATCCTACTAAGAAGTGGTTCTTTTTTTACAATTTGGGGCATTTGAGTATAAATTTTACATTAGATATAATATAGTGACGATCACTTCTTATCACTTATTTTTTATTTACTCTTTGGGTTCGAGTAACTGGTCTTACTAGTTTGTGCTTGTTTTTAGTTTTTAAGGAACGTACCTCCCTATTTTTAATAAAACTACAGTGGTACCTCGACATACGAGTGCCCCAACATACAGTATATAGTTTTTCGAGATACGAGCCGGCGAGCGAGTGATTTTTTGCTTTGAGTTAGAGTGAAATTCGAGATACGAGTTTCGGTACCCAGAAAAAGTTGCTACAGATCGTGCATCTGACCTTTTTAATGACACTTGCCTAACTCATTTCCGGAACATTCTGAGAGGGAGGAAGAAACAAACCTCCTTGGACATGTTTTTTTATAAACGGCCTACAGGTGAAAGCGAGAAAAATGTAGCGAAAAAGACAAAGACCAGTGAGGATATCTAATTTATTTCTTTACATTCTCTTTTTTGTTTTTGTACAATAAATATTTGTCATTAATAATTCCTTTTTTTATTATTTAAAACCACGTAACAAAAATAACTGGGGTGACATTTTGGGGGTTGGAACGGATTTGGTAGTTCAATTGTTTTGTATGGGGAAATTTGCTTCGAGATACTAGTAATTCAAGATACGAGCAAGGTTGCGGGACGAATTAAACTCGTATGACGAGGTACCACTGTATTTTGTTTTATGTACACATATAACATTATCGCAAATAAACTGACAGGCCAAAGGTTAATATATTTATTTCTTTAATTGTTTGTATAAGAGGCTTCTTCGAATTCAGCACATAAATAGTTCTTATGACTTTTTTCAGCAAATTAAATATAGTTTCAATTTGAGTCGAATTACCCCACAGCAAGATTTCATACGATATTATGCTATATAAATAAACTAATCTAGCTATTTACAGCATAATATGCTGCAGAATTAAGTTAAAATCCTTTTGCATTGTCTGCACTGCAATAATGAGCGTTGTTTGCTCACAACTGGTCAAATTTCGACCACTGGTGATACTAATACGAGTTAATTATCCTTCATGGTACATTGATTTATGCACAATAATCGAATCTAACGCAATATTTTTCCCCTTACCGTTAAACCCTTGGTGCCACGGTAAACTGTAGTGAAATTTTTCGTCATGTATTCAACATTTAATAAATAATACTGAGCTTACGTTGGAAGTTTTAAATTTATAACCCAATTCGCAACCTTTTAAACCCGATGTTTTACACCTGCGATATATTTACGGCATTGCATTTAGCCTCAGCAACTAGCGATTTATACAAAAATCCAAATTAAATAAGTAAATCTACAAATAAAAGAACTCATATTTAAAAAAATATCTGCATATTTTATTTCAAAAAAGATTAACTCAAAATTATAACCTACTTAATTATTAGCTGTGCCGTGGTAGCTCAGATGGTTAGCGCTCGCTGTAAGCTTCACAGTACTCGTGCAACCCGGGTTCGACCCCCACCGGCACCAATGAAATTGTTAGTTGCAACTTTAAGTGCTGATTTACCACGTGATCGGCGGTGAAGGAAAACATCGTGAGGAAACCTGCATGTCTGAAAAATAAAAAATAATTTTTTTTTCTAAGACATGTGAGGTTCGCTAAAACGCATTGGGGCAGCGCGGCGGACATTTCCTTGCCCTAAAATCCTCTCAGAAATGAGAGGACGCCTGTGCCCAGCAGGGGGACGTAAATAGGCTGCAACTTTAATTATTAGCATCCTTTTAAAAATGCTTTTATTTTACCTCGTGTAATTTTGCGGTACTAAAATTAATGTTGTCAACACCTGTGTGTAACGTGAATATGCTAATGTGGTTAAAAAAAGGTAAGCGTTTGTTTTTTGTTAAAACCCTCTCTAACATTTTTGAAAGCCAAAATATAGTTACGATTTTCCAGAACAATATGTTTTTTATGTATGTATTTGTGAATGTTTGTGTATATGTATGTGTATTCATTTGTTGTCATTTGTTTATTATTTTATATTATGTGTGTTTATCTAAAAGTAATACGAAATAGAACTAGGTAAAAGTTTGTGTTCTTCACTCATAAGTAAAGGAAAGTCCAGATTAACATTGTCGTTAACAGGTTGTAACCATTTTTATAAATTTACCTACAATAAAACTTACTAAATGGTGAAAAGATATTATGATAAATATCAAACATTTTTTAATGCTTTCGTAAGCAATTCTCTTGGCACGCGGTCGATTCCAGACGTTATTTCTGGCAACGACAGGTTAAGGGCAACTATTTAGGACAGATGATTATACAGAGATAAAGTGATTTAATTTATTTAATGCCGTGCATGTCTTGCAAATCTTGTCGACCAAATACGTGCGATTATCATCATCACACATTGCTCGGTCCTGAGCCACCTGGATCCATCAACTCCCTGCGCTGAATTAACGTGGACGCTTTCTGTTCCTTATAAAAATTCAAGCTTCAATTCTATTTAGCTACTCAAGCTCAAGGAGCTGAGTTACTCACAAGTCGCACCTATAATATTTACTTAAAATATTTCTTATTCTACTTATTATTTGATAATTCTTCTCTTTTTTAACCAGATGAAAATAAGTCGTGTTAGCTAAAGGGCTAAGCGCTCGCCGTAATTTTACAGAATACGATCAGCCTAGGTTCGAACCCCGCCGGCACCAATGAAATTGCTAATTGCAATTTTAAGTGCTGATTTACCACGTGCTCAGCTACGAAGGAAAACATTTTGAGAAAACCTGCATGTTTGAGAAATGAAGTATTTTGAGGACATGTAAAGTACGCCAACACGCACTCAAGTAGCACAGCACACCTTCATAATCCATCGCTTCATAACTCTCTCAAAATTTAGAGGAGCCCTATGCCCAACTGTGGGACGAATATATGCTGCTACATTTATCTACCACTTAATTAGTACAAATGATTTAATTCTTAAACATTTAATAATTACGTGGTTTATAAAATAAAAAATTAAAAAAAAACACTTTTAGTTCGTTTTGAATAGCCTTTCTAAAATATTAACATACATATTTACTAGTTATAGCTCTTTTGATCAATTTACCATCGTATGCGAAATTTGAAAAAAAATCCTACAGTCGTCACGCTGAACGCAAAACTGATGAATATTCAGCTTTCAGGCTTCCATATTCAGGAAGCTAAATAATTGAAGAAACCTGACTTTTCCTTCTTAAAAAAATTACCCCTACACTAGAAATTTTACTGTATCGTAGAGGCAGTTTACATAAATAAATTTCACAAGGAAAAACATCCAGTCCCGAAACAATGATTTATATGCCATATAAATACTTGTTCTGAACGGCATTCAAACCTGTGGTTAGCATTGCAACTAATTGCTAAGCCACTGCCACGACTGCCACGGTGCCATCATTTTGATGTTCTAGAGTTAAAAAAATATGATTTATACTGTGTACGCTATCAAATTAAAGGAGGAAAATTGATATCTCCTTTTCATTGCATTAAAATTATTCCAGTCATTCAATTTTCTACAAATTTGCTTTTTACAAATTTCATTGCTGTATTTTAGTTTAATCAGCCATTTACGACATACAGCGAATGACAACAGAAGAATACGAAGCGCGCCAGATAATGCTTTGAATGATGCGGGTGATAAAGGTCATTGAGTACCTGTCGTCTCAGATACTCCGAGAGGATAATCGGGATGAACCAGTTCGCAGATAGGATAAATGGGCTATCACAGTAATCTTTTCTGTCTATAGACCACCCCACATATCCAGATAATGCTCATGTGTATCGTATGTTGAATGTAGATATATATCTTAAGTCCTTAAAGGTTGAAAATAAATTAGCATTTTGATTCTTATTAGTTGATACATATAGGTTTCCACGTACTTACCTTACTTACTATCCAATATATTACATCAATACCACTTACTTACCATCAAGTTTTCTTCCTTGCACAATATCTTTGTGGAATCGGCTAGCATCAGCGATTTTTCCAGACCGATACGACTTAGGGACCTTCAAGACAAGAGCCTATTTTTTCTAAAAGGCCGCCAACGCTCCTGCATGTCCCCTGGTGTTGCAATTTTTTATGGGCGACGGTGGTCACAATCAGATGAATTTTGCTAGTTTGTTATACTTATTCTATAACAAATCTGCAGGCCTAATAGTTACTTTATATGAACTATCCTGTTTACTTTATGAGCAGTGTTAGCTCATAACAAAAGCTATATAGAATACGCAATGTACTGCAAATTGGCTAATATATTGATATGATGGAATTTAGCAAATAGTCTGGTCAGATATAGTACGGTTATTATATTCCAATCTGTTTTGATGTTCGTGAATTTGACCTTTATTATCTTAAATATATGAGCTTGAATAAACATCAACTTACTTCGCGAAAGTTGAACAAAGATTAATGCACTTATTTTCTAAGCTTTCCTTTCAAGTTTATTTTCCTTGATTTATTTCTGTTTACATGAACTTTGTTATAGTATAAAGGTGACAAACGAGCATACAGTCCACTGGATGGCAAGTGGTTGCTGTTGTCCATAGACATCTACATCTATCCTCGAATAAAAATCAAAATGCAGATGCGTTACCAACCATGAGGACTAAAATGGAATGCCTCGTTTCCAGTAAAAATGGTATCCGGTTCTCTACACTCAGATACGAAACACAGTAGCGTCAAACTGCTATTTTACGCGGGTATTCTGTGAGAACGTGGTCCTACCCAGGTCGAGCCGACCCATTCCTGCTACAACTATACTACTAATATAGCTGGGTCATTCTACCGTGAGGTGAAATAAAATAAACAAAAATAAAAATTAACGATTTGTTTATTTATGAAATAAAAATATTTTTTTGGTATTTAAGGAACATGTAAAAAAATAATGAAATAGTTAAATATACTAAGAATTTTAAAAATAATAGCTTTTTCCGTTTTTAACAATAGACAGGAGTGACCACGAAATCGACAGGAATGAACATTTTCGGCCTTAAAGTCTTAAACTTAATAACATAACATTAACACAAACTTCTAACAACAAATAATTAATATTATCAGTCTTGTAATTATTCTGGACCATTATTAACTAATCAAAAAAATTACAATAAAAAATAAACAAAAATAGACAACATAAGTGACATCATTTCTGTCGATTATTCAAAAGACTTTTTCGTCACTTGAGGACGATAATATACGAAGTTGATTCCAATACCAATATAATCCCATTCCAATCCAATCCAATACAATATCCATTCAAGATCAAAACTTGTCTTGGATGGATATTGTAGATGGCATCATCAGTTGCAGATAAACTTCAATCAAAACGATTCTCTTCATAGTTTTCATCCCTTCTAGATTCAGGGTTGTCGCAGATTATTAATGTCATCACTTTTTTCGTCACTCCCGTAGCGCACCTCGTTGAAATTTAATATATTATAAGTATTCTGCGTATATATAGTCCAAGCTGGCGATAACGAACGCAAACTATGATGATCCTTATTTCTTGAAACTAGTGAGTCCTGGAGGGTTAGATTAGGCAAAGGATATTTTAACAGTGACTGTGGTAAACCAGTAACAACACAAATTCTGTTTTTTTTTTTGTTAAAAAGATGATTATGTGATGGAAACATTTTTCATCAGACCCGTAATCAGTTATATGGCGTATAAACAAAGTACCGTTGAACGTAAATGTGGTACCTTTATTCGAAATGGCAAACATATGATCGTAATGTGCCTCAACAACAGATAATATTTGGATATTTTTTTTATAGGATAGGGTGACAAACGATCACACAGTCCACCTGATGGTAAGTGGTTGCTGTGGCCCATAGACTACATTTATCCTCATTTGCGAATCAAAATGCAGATGCGTTGTCACCAGTGAAGACTAAGATGGAATGTCTCTTTTCTAGTAAAAACGATTTCCGGTTCTCTACACTCACCATACGAAACAAAGCAGTGTTAAGCTGATATTTTACGCTGGTATTCTGTGAGAGCGTGGTCCTTCCCCGGTTGAGCCGATCCATTCGTGCTACAACTATACTACTAATATAGTTGCAGCATGGCTCTACCACGTATAACATGCCGGTCCCTTGCAAACACGTAATTAATGATTCACGATCAGACATATCGCCCAACTACTACTTGAGCATCTCCTGTTCTCTTGACGTATCTTCCCATGCCGTCTGGGGCGCCTTGTCCCGATTTTTGTAGCATTCTCATCTTATAGCTAGCTAAACAGTTTTCAAGTAGCAAAATCCTCTCTCTTAAATATTTTTTTCAGCTCTTATTTTCCTTCCATTTTTCTCTGCACTCTGCTAGCCCATAACAATTCTTAAAGCTCTGGAGCTTTGCGGTACTGCTTATAAAGGCGGTGTGTCATTTGTAAATCTAATGTCAGTTTCTCTGAGTACCTTTTCTTTTCACGGTGTTTTCGAGTACATTCTTACCGTTCTTTTCGTACTCGTTTTTGTATTTTTGGAGTCAGATTATTGATACATTTATATATTTTACTAATCCCTACTCTTGCCTATTTTTGTGGTTTTCCCAACTAAACTACTATAGTATTGCTGCCTACGCCGATCCTTCTTCTCTTTGTCTGTCAACATCCTTTTAACCACCTATAGTGTATTGGTAGTAGTAACTATAGTTTTGAAGATTTCGTGATTACTCAGTCAAATTGTGATTTAGTAGTGTTTTAAAGTTTGATAGAATTTATGTCAGATCCTTGAAATAACTAAAGGGGAATGGGATTTTTGGGCCTGAAGTTAACTAATTGGTTTATACCTTAAAAATTGGCCGTAATTTTCTTAAGTAAAATACAAAAAAGTAGCTCGTTTTACAATCTAGATTTCGAAAAAAAACAATATAATAAAAAATACGTTAGAAAATCGATTGTAGTGCATTATTTATGGCAATAAATCGATTACCATAAAGAATACACTAGTGAAATTCTCGTTTCTGAATGTTATCTTCCAATAGAAGAGTTATCATTTTGAAATTGACTTGACAGTTCAACCTTCAAAGTATTAACTTAAAAGAAAAAGACAGATTTTCGATTCGATTTGAAACTAGCGCAATATAATCGATTCTCGATTAAATAGAGCATTTTAATATCTATTTTCGATTATATTTCTATGTTAAATAGGGAGGTAAAAAAATTGATTACATATCTGCAAAATAATAATAAAAAATACAAAACATAAAAATTCCAACAAGTAACAGTTACTACAATAATTCAAGTAATCGATCTCAGATCGATATCCCTAATATTCACTTAGCTGTTGTTGTTTTAACTTTCGTTAATCTTTTAATCATTTCGTTTCGTTATTAACCATAGCTTTTTTGTGATTTTATACTGATCCTGCTTTAATATCTTTAAGTAATTATAGTGAAATATAGCCTGTTACAGTCTAATAACAGTGAAAAATCACCTGTTACAGTGTAGGTAATAGATAATCTCACTTTTATTTATTCTACAATAATTCAGCTCCTAGATTGACAAATCTCGCCAGATTTTCAGCTATGAATTGTTTATATATACGCTTTCAAATGGTCCTACTTTCATATTGTTAACACTTGGGCCCAAGAATAAATGGAGACGTCTCCTTCTCCTTTTGTCGTAAACTTTATATAATAAAATAAATATAAATAACAATACATAAATAAATCCTATCAACGCTTAAATTTGGTAGAATTTTAATTAAAAAAATAATATACGAATTAGATAGTTATTTTTACGTGTTTTATAAATTCCTAACAGCTACTTCAACACAATATATTAAACACACCTTTTTTCTTAAATTACGCGCCACACCTGGTGGAGGCAACCATGGAGATAATGAACAAAATCGGCTTTGAATTTCTTATTATTTAATGTAGTACTTTATTTGCCCTGACAAACATTCTTTAACTGATTAATGCATAATAAGCATAGGCGGTAGTAACTTCGGTCGAGAGTCGTCATTTCTGTCGATAAAGTAGTCGACAGAATTGACTTCGACAGAAGTGACAAATTTTAATTTACTGAAGTTAACACCTACAATTGAGAAGTAATAATATCCATTGTTGTTTCGAAACTACGTGAAACCTTTTTTCAACAAGGCTATGTGTGGCGATTTATTTTATTATGTTAGTAACCTTTTATTTTTTCCTCTAAGAAGTGACTCTTCAACTTTGATACACTTGTAGAACCTCTTTTCAATTTAAAATTTTCAGCAGCTCGCTTTTGTTCCATCAAAAAATGTGACTTATCACTGACAGGTATGCACTAATATTGCCATAAAAAGCAAAGCAACGTTGAAATAATAAGCTTTCTGATTCTAGTATTCAAAACTTTACATGTCGACAGTTGTGACAAAAAATTTATAACGCTTGTAGAAACATCAATATTTTTTATAATTGAATTAACACTGAAAATCAAAAAACAACAACACCAATACTAGATTTCACCTATTTACTATGGACATGTTAGTCGCCGAGCCTAAGCAGATTTTAAGAGAACAAAATGACAATAGAGTTCACAACTATTTCGCCGATTTTTTTCCGAGAATATTATTCCAAAAGTTTTTATCGTATCTTTAATGAAGAAACTGTTTCACTAACTTCATATTTTTTTTTCACGAAAACTTGTGTGCTAGGTAAAATTTTTTGAATAATGGCTGGAAATTCGCGAAAAAAATTGAGTAGATGTATTAGGCACCGTAGACTTCAAATATTGAATAACACTAAAACTATGGTAATATCAGTAATCATTTTATTCTCCGGGGGCGGCGATATTTAATATTTCTTTAAAATTATTTTAGTATTAATATTTAATATTTCTTTAAAACAAGTATTTATACTTGTTTTAAAGAAAGTGACTCTGAATACATATTTGTTTCCATATAAGAGGAACAGTCAGACCGAGTTACATTTCTGCTAAACTTTACCTCCTTAAATATTCCATTAGTCGAATTTGAATATAATCGAATTGGGAACGTCTTTCCTTACTTGTATCCATCAGTCATTTGCCCATTTTAAAAGCGTTCCATTCGTGGTTTTTATTGTGTTTCCAATAGAGGTGACTCACGTAGAGTTTGTCTTTCCGTACCAATTGTATCAAATTTATCCAGTTTTCGGGAATACAGATTTTGGCGTATTCCGAAGCCCCTTCGATTGCGAAATGCACGCATTCCATGTAGATGTGACCTGGTTAGAGAAACTTGTTGTTGAAAATTTTTTGATTATTTTGTGGGGACTTATTGACTTGGTCTAGGGCCGCAATCGGATTAAACAATCAGGTGTTCCACATTGGGAAGCATGGTGATATAATCATACAAACATGTTGAGGCTTCATTTGCCCCTCTATTCCCCACGTACTATGGCCAAAAGAAACAATAACTCTGTTGGCTCTAATGGATAATACATATGACACTGCTTGGAAATCATAGAAGAGTAAAATCAACCATTGCCTTTATCAGACTTCTTTATAAGTCTTCTTAACTCCTTTGGGATATTTTTTTATTGATATGTTGTTTCTGGTTATTGTTTTGTTATTCTTCGGGTAACTGCTCAAACTTATGATACTTCGATCTTTTCCCGCCTTGTGAAAACCTATATTTTCCCCAAATCAATTCTTTGTATGAAGTCTTGCAGAATAATCTTTGTTATAATCCAATGTTGTTTATATAACTCATGGAATCAGACTTTCCTTGATAACTTTCAGTAATGGAATTTACTGATTCTGGTACTTCTATTTCAAAAGACTGTTGTGGGTTTTTCGTACTGTTTGGTGGAGTGTGGAGTGTTATTTTTGATTTTTACCACTGGTTTGGTTAAATCCCTGTCCTGAGGTTTGCTAGTTTAGTTGCTGAAGAACCAGTATGAAACCCAGCCAGTTTTTTGATTTTTAAAGTATATCATAAGTTCCCACGTTATACAAAACAATTCTAAGGAACAGCTTCGAAGCGGCCAATTATTTATAAGGGGTTATTATTAACCATATATTAATTTGTATTATAATTAACATTTTTATACAGTTTTTGTTTAATAAAAAAGCTTGGTGATAGAGACTTTGCATATATTTCTGGGACTTTGTTGTTTCAATTACTGACTCTGTATGTAGATATTGTGTGTTATTGACATGAGTATGCGTCCGCGTTTTGATGAAATTTCGAGACAACAATACTAAAGTAGGTGTGTAATACATACGTCAGCAATGATGACTAAATATCCTCAGGATCCATCTCCATCTCCTACGTGGCTTCGTCGGCTCCTCCGTCTATAAGGCTCGACTCAATAACTTAAGGTTAAAATAAAATAAATAGCTATGTGTGCGTACGTACCTTTGGTTCGACATAATTCCTTTAGTTTCCACTTAAATTTGCTTCCTATTAAATAATAACTGAGATGAAATGCCTCATTTCCATTAAAAATGGTCTCCGTTTCTCTACACTTACCATACGAAACAGAGCAGAATTGAGCTGCTATTTTACGCTGGTATTCCGTGAGAGTGTGGTCCTATCCCGGTCAAGCTAACCCATTCGTGCTACAACCATAATATAGCTGCAGCGTGGCTCTGTAACGTAAGAAAATCAAATCAATCTCATGTGGCCCGAATCTCGTAGTAAACGTTGCTGCAGGTGACGCAAGTCCGTGGGGTTTGTAAATATGACAAATAATGGACAACATTCCCCAGAGATACGTAAATATTTATGGTATTTACAGTGCACATATAAATATTCCAATTTCTATTTAAACATGGATAGTTCGTTATACATATTCAATTAAGAGTGGATGACTACAGTATATTCAGAAGTGAAAGGTTTAAAACTTAATATTGAAAGTAAAGATGTTGATACGTTATAATATCGTACAATGTCAGCTTACTAATACATTTAGTGTGTACAATATATTATACATATGATCTTACTTTTTACTCATATTATGATCCATATCCAGATTTCATAAATATATATGTATTAAATATAGAATAAGATATATAGAATATAGCAGCGTAAGTCACCCGGACATATAATACGAATTCTGTTTTTATTAAAAAGATCATTATGACATGATATTTTACATCATTATTGTATTGATATATTCATTAAATTAAAAATATGAATTTTTAAATAAGACAATTATGAAAAAGAAAACAATTATCATAAAAGATATGAAACACTTGTAAAATTGAAAATATACGTTTATTTACGTGCTTTTGTATTACTACTTGATAATAGGGAATTTGGAAATGTTCCATCGACAATACATTTTGACATGAATTTAAATTTATTGGCAATTATCATCAGCTCGCAAACTAGGAAAATGGATATCAGATCCGAAATAAATCCATGTAATTTTGAAAATGCTATAATAATTATTATGTTCCAAAATTTGAAAACCATAAGAGAAGTAAGTCATCGGCGCTATCTTGTTCCGGTGGTTGTAGAGAGAGTAATAATGTTCAGTGGCGCAGACGACGAGGAATTTCAAACATTCTAAAAATATATATTGGTCTTCTATACATAGCGGTATTATAACCTAATTTACAGTTCCCAAAAAATAAGATCAGTCCCGAGAAGCCTTGCAACATGAACGAGGCATTTGATTGAGTAGAAATATCTTATCACGTTCCGGAAACGTCTTATAACGTTATAAATTTAAAAATATCAATGACACGACGTGTAATCGCGTCTATCATAAATGTGTATTTACAAACGCAACGTTTTATAAAACATAGCATATACTATTAATTACGTTTCTGTATCGCAATATTCGAAACTATCAAATTTATAGATCAGCAACGATGAAACAAGATTGAGTGGCATTGTGCCAGCTTCTATCAGTCACTCACTGACATAAACACGCAAAAATTAACAACGTCTTCATACGTCGCCTGGTTAGGTAAAACGCTATGCCTCTGTTATATCTGTCGAAAGGCATAGTATTGTGTCCTTCAGGTAATTATTTCATCATCATCGATATCGATTAATAATGCGACATATTGGTAAGTAACACTTGATGGTAAATAGATGATGTTGCCATAGATATCATAATCCATTCTCGATTAAGAATCAAAATGCAGATGCGTTATCACCCCTAAGATGGAATGCCTCGGTAAAAAGGTTAAGCGGTTCTCTACACTCACAATACGAAACACAGCAGTATTGAGTTGCTATTTTATTCTGATAATCTGTGAGAGTGTGGTCCTTCCCCGGCCGAGCAAACCCATTAAAATTTTTTTTTCGGTTTTTTGACATAGCCAGTCATATACACATTAATCGTTGCTAAATCATAAAAAAGTAATATTATTATTGTACTTTTGTAAAATCACACAATACTAATTCCATGTCCGACAAAATTGCCTCCGTATTTATTATTATATTTGAAAAATGTCGAAAATTACAAACATCATGGGTTACTAGGATGACACTAAAATAAATGAGTAATTTCACTGTCATTCTAGTAGACTTATATATTATTTTTTTAGGCTAGGGTGACAAACGAGCACACAGTCCACCTGGTGGTAAGTGGTTGCTATGGCCCATAGACATCTACATCTATCCTCGTTTGCGAATCAAAATGCAGTTCCGTTGTCACCCATCAGGACTAAGATGGAATGCCTCTTTTCCAGTAAAAAGGGCCTCCGGTTCTCTACACTCTCCATACGAAACACAGCAGTGTTAAGCTGCTATTTTACGGTGGTATTCTGTGAGATCGTGGTTCTTCCCCGGTCGAGCCGACCCATTCGTGCTACAACTGTACTACTAATATAGCTGCAGCATGGTTCTACCAGTTTAATTTTACTTATGACTTGAAATTTTCTTGATAAAGTAAAGGACTGTAATAATGATAATGAGGATGACGAACAGATTCAAGCGTAGGCCTTTATATGGAAACAGAAATAAAGGTCACACGATGTAAATGGCAGTTGATTCATACAGCACGATTCGTTTCTATTTGTATTACAAAATTAGTTTTAAATAAATTATTTAATTAACTGTTCCTTATTACTGTATTATACCTAGTCAGGTCATAAGTATAGTCACACAGTAAAAACTTTTCTTTTAGAATGCTGGCCACAAAAAAGTTTATTGAATTCGAATTTCGAATTGTTCATGAAAATAAAACTGTATACTTTTTAGAATTTTACTCATTTTTAAATATGGAGTGGACGCTTAAAGAAGACCGTGTTGCAGTTATTGCGTTGCATCTTTGCGGTTACGCGCCAATTCAAACTTTTGACATACTGAAAAATTTGAATATAACCAAAATATTCGTTTATCGTACCATCAAACGATACAATGAAGACTCTAGTGTAGATGACAGGTCAAGAAGTGGTCTCCCTCGGTGTGTTAGGACTCCAGCATTGATAAAAGCTGTGAAGGCGCGAATTCAAAGAAATCCTAAACGTAAGCAGAAACTGTTGGCCCTTCAGATGGGGTTAAGCAGAACCACGGTGAAAAGGGTGTTAAATGAAGACTTAGGGCTTCACGCATATCAAAGAAAAACGGGACATCGTTTGAATGCTCGTCTAATGGAACTGAAACTGAAGAGATGCCGCGCTTTGTTGAAGCGGTACGCGGGAAAAAAATATCGGGAAAATATTTAAAAAAAAATTACCGTAGAAGAGAGCTACAACAAACAAAATGATAAGGTGTACGCACACAATAGTGAAGAAGCGAGCAACCATATTCCGCGTGTCCAACGAGGTCATTTTCCATCCTCGCTCATGGTATGGTTGGGAGTTTCTTATTGGGGCTTAACAGAGGTACATGTTTGTGAGAAAAGTATAAAAACGAATGCAGTTGTGTATCAAAATACAGTCCTGACGAACCTTGTGGAACCTGTTTCTCATACCATGTTCAATAACAGGCACTGGGTATTCCAACAAGATTCGGCGCCAGCTCATAGAGCGAAGAGCATACAAGACTTGCTGGCGGCGCGTGAAATCGACTTCATCCGGCACGAAGACTGGCCCTCCTCCAGTCCAGATTTGAATCCGTTCGATTACAAGATATGGTAACACTTGGAGGAAAAGGCGTGCTCAAAGCATCATCCCAATTTGGAGTCACTCAAGACATCCTTGATTAAGGCAGCCGCCGATATTGACGTGGATTTCGTTCGTGCTGCGATAGACGACTGGCCGCGCAGATTGAAGGCCTGTATTCAAAATCACGGAGGTCATTTTGAATAAACTTTAGTGTCATAAGAATCTATGTTTTGTTAAGTTTATTTTGGTATATAAATGGTTACATAATGAATAAACTTGTTTCAATTATTTTATATTAAACATGTGACAGAATTTAAGACCTGACTAGGTATTTATTAGGTCCCTTTTTATACTTGGTTTACATGATATTACCATTACATTACTCTCAGAGTGCAGCAAATGTCAACTCACCAACTTAAAACCATTGCTAACATAAATACGTCGTCCATATACTTCGAAGCGCTTTCGAACCTTTTCAATAGCCAATTTCTAAATGGAGCGAAAAGTGCACATTACACATTACCTCTCTCGATGATGTTGACACAATTTTGCGGGCTTCTATTTCTATGGAAATTTGAGACTTTGGATGTCATAAGGGAATTTCTACGAATAAATTATGTAATTGTCTTGGAAATACAACTATAAATTTTCTGAGATAAAACATTTTACGAAAAAATATAATTCATTATCAGAGCTTATGTTTCAAGTCTAGATGGCAGACTTATGTTCAGCGAAGGATTTGTAAAGAGCTGAAACGATAAAGATAATAATTATTTACTATTAAAATTTAATATAATTGGAAACGTTTTCGTTGTAAATAATTTAAAATGTGTCGCTCATAGACAGAAGTTTTAGATATATATCCCATAAGCATTAACAAGTGGGTTTTAAATAACATTTACGTAGTAGAGATCGACTGAGAAAGGACCATGCTCTTACAGAACCAGCAAGAAACCCGCTGGGTTACTTGCTGGTTCTTCCCAGGACAGAGGGTTTTTTTCGAACCAGTGGTTAAAGTAAAAAATGACTTTCAATAAGAATTACGCATGTAATGTATATTGAATAAAAAAATATTCTATTCTATTCTGTTCTATTCTTGAATACTACCGTGAAACAACAAAATAATGTATTTCGTATGGTGAGTGTATAGAACCCGAAACCCTTTTTTTCTCATAACAAGCCACAAAGAAACGCCTTAACAATTTCAAACAAAAGGAGTCTACAGTTAAAATACTGTTATCCCTCATTAACTAGCTAACGCTTCCAAGTGGAACAACTGCTTAATAGCAGAAATAGGAAGGAGAAGTACCAATGCATAGGCAAAGAATTAGTAAATAATACCATCTTAAAAATACGCAAGTATATGTTAGTTTTTACGTCCATACTAGGAATTTTTGTTTACGTTTTCGATTTATTCATTCATACAGCCTATATCCGCTGCCGAAAATAGGCTTCCCTGATAAGATGCCTGATTATGTGGATATTTGCCATAGTTGGTACGCTTGGCAGGCGGGTTGGTAATAGCAGTTTTTATGATTTTGAGTTATTATCTAGAGATGCCACTTACCGCACTCACTGTATAATAATATGGTGTACTGGATTTTCTTACGCTGCCAGTACACGAAACTATAGTTTTCTCACTTGAGACAATTTCCTAAAGAATTCAGTAAAGAATTGAGTGTTTTTAATACTTATTACATATATCATTAGAGAGGAATGAAACTTTAATCATTTCAAAGCTACGAGTACAGTGCCATAGATGTTCAGGAAAAAAAAACATGACTGTGTGTTTGTTGCCGTTAAGACGGGTAAAATAAAGTGAATATTAAAACATTACTTTTTCATACAAAGCGCTTAAAGAAGTTATATGAAAGCATTTTGAATACGTTTTTGGCTGTATTTTATTGGAATTGTATAATTTTTATCCATCCATCAAGTATACTTATTGAAAGTCATTTGTGCTTTTATCAATGGTTTTGAAAAACACCTGTGCTATGGGCAGAACCAATGAAGAAGAGTAGGATAGAATTGGGGCCTCTGCGTCACTTGCTCTCGCTTCGCTCTAGCTAGGTGCTGCTGAAGTTCTACTTCATCGTTAAAATGCAATGTGGTACAAAGAAAAGAGTTACTTTAATAAAACTAATCGTTGCTAGTCCATCCAAACTATTTTTTTCTTCTCCTCGAACCCAAAGATAGTTTAAATTAAAAGATACAGTTTTTATTTACATATATTTTATTGAAAATCAAACAATCACTTTGTTTTCAAAACACCATTTCTTAATACATAAAACTTTTTTAACGCACAGATTTTCTTATGAGTACACATTACTATGAAATTTATTGTATAGATACTGTACTCAGTATCCATACAATAAATTTCACAAAGAGTATTTAAATTAGGAGCTCCTAAGCAATTTATAGCTATGATAGTATCATTTCCATTACAACGATTTTATACCCATTCAATTTTTTCACATCCTTTTAAAAAATAATTTTGTTGTTCAAATATATCTTGATAATTCTGTGAAACTCTTTATAGTCAACAAAGCCCTCACTCCATCGATACCCAAATCACTTGAAGATAAATATCAAATTTGTTTTTTCTTTTCATGAGATAGTGAAGTGAACGGATAAGGAGGTTTAATTAGGAATATTAGTACGGTAATATTGGGGCTGCTGCATCACTCACATCCGTTCGCGATGCAGTTCGCCGCAATATTACACTAAACAGCTCTACATTTCCATTTTTTTAACTAAGCAGATGTCTTCTCAATTCTGTATCACTTTTAACTCACAGCAATTTTCTACTTATTCATTTTTTTAACTAAGCAGATGTCTTCTCAATTCTGTGTCACTCTTTTTAACTCACAGCGATTTACCATACTCTTTCAAACATTTATTTATATAATCTAACCCTTTCACGGCGTTCACATAAAAACATTGAGGATAATGTAAAGCGTGTTGCATCCACGTATCATCGTCAATCTCCCAATCTCTAATAACTCCTCCACAGGAAAAACAAACAGCTGTATCATTTATGCTATCGCCAAAATAAAAGAATCCCGCATCAGCCATTTCATTCACCGCTGCTTCTCTTAAATCACTCGTTGCCCAATAATGGCTAAATGAAAATAAGCGTGTTTTATATGAATCATATAACAGACATGTCCCTTATGCTTTGTGGAGGTTTGATCTTGCTGGTTGCAAGAGTATAATGAAGCTGCAAAGCTGCGCTGATTCCTTATAAACATTTTAAAAAAGTTGCTGGTGGAGAGTTTTTTATGAAATAAAATAAAGAATATTTCAAATGTTATTATCAGAGCACCATTTATTTAAACAAAAAACATTTTTCAAAGCACATATTGAGCCGTGATGATTAATACAACTATACAAATCTTTACAATCTTTATATCGATCATACAGATTTAACAAACAAGGACAGCCTTTATCGTCTAAATTAATTATTTTATCATTTTGTAAGATGGATTTTAACCATAAATCTTTTTCTAAACCTTTGACGTATATATATTTATCCTTTATATTATCTGCAATCAAATTCTGATAATTTAAATAAGGTGTTACTCCCTCACACCAATATATCTTTCTATTACGTTGAATCCAATTTACATGTTTTTTTTTCTTTTACAGTCAATTTGTAAAAAGGAAATGGTGGTTTAATTAAAAGTCGTTGTATTTTATTGTTACACAATATTGCAATTTCTTTCACTATGAATTCATTTCTTTCTGTCTTGAAACCTTGGACATCTACGATAGCAGTCATGTCAACTTGCGCACTATGTTACTTAAAGGCTTATATTCCAAAAGTTGATCGTTAATGATTAAACAATATCCAGTTGTCTTCTCTGGTATTGCCATTGTACATTCAATCTCTAAACGGACATCTACGGGTCCTGTTTTTAGACTGTCGTTTTGTCTTGAACAATCTATCACAAATAGCGGAGCCTTCTCCTTAAAGCTACTTAAATCAAGCAATGGGTCTGCGGGACAGTTGTAGTACGACTGGCAAAATTTCACATACATTTCGTATAATATTATATTAAATTTGTTTTCGGAAAACTTTAAACATAGGGGCTCGTATGGGTAAGATTGTGAATTCAAAAACAATGTCACCTTTCTCACTCCACAGTGATCAAATACTGAACAGTCTTTCATTTTTTGATTTTTCTGTTTGTATGTAAACAAAAAATTACATATCGAGGTTTCTCTAATTGTGACGCAGTCTTAATAGACCAGGAATGCTTAGTTGCTGTAGGAAGTAAAGGGTATTCATATAAATCCCAATTTCTAAATGCCATCTGTATAGGTTTATCTCTTTCTAAATGTTGAAGAAGTTTCAGTCGTTCACGATCTGATACTTTCACATCTGGCACTCGCCATTGTATTATTTGTATATCTATTTGAAAATGTGCAACATCTTCAGTTCCTATAATACTATTTATGTTAGAATTACTTCTGTTCATTATAAGTTCATGTTTACAATTTATTACAATTTTAGCATAATCTTCTGCAAACCCTAAAATCTTATTCAAAGGTACAGTAGCACTAAAATCACCGTTTTCACTTTTAAATCCATCCATTTCCCAACCCCACAAAGCTGCTACTTTATTTTCTGCTTCATTCATTGAAAAAATTAATTGTTGACGTTATACCAGCATTTTTAATACGATCTAATTCGATTCCATTTTTCTCATACCTAATGTCTTGAAACAAGAATATAATAGGATTATTACTGAACGTAACAGGTTTTTTAATCTGGTATCCATCTTTGCTGAAGAGCTTTGCACGACCTTCGATGTAAATTGAACTGGCTGATGGTAATACATATTATATGTCTTGCTGATGTATAGGAATTCTTATTTCATCGTTTTCTCTAAAGCCATTATTATAAGGATTATAAGAATTTATGAAAGAAGTTATGAAAACTTTCAATAGAAGTATCGAAGTTTGGTAAGTCATTAATCTGTAGCATATTCATACTTTGAACCCTAAGGACTTTAGAAAATCTATATTATTTTTACTCAAGGTCTTAAATTTTTTCTCACGTCTTCGCACCTTAGTGAATGTAGAAGTAATAGGGCGCTTTAAGTAGACTGTAGGGTTTTTATAGTGCAATATCATTTTACTTTCCTCAAATGGAGGCGAATTTCAATATAGTGTTCTTTAAAATAATTCTGTAGCCAAAATAATCTAAAAATTTAATAGTTATAGATGTAATATTATTTTTATTCACTGGGAAGTAAATAACGTTCTGAGGTATTTCTATGTATTGATTATCTGCAGCAGTTTTAGATACAAATTCGTGAATAATATGAGTAGGTAACCCGTTGCAATATGAACCGTATATGAGATCAAATTCGATTCTGATCACAGATGGGAACTTGCTATCAACATAAGAATATTTTGTTGTTGAGTTTATTACTGAAAAATATAGTAAACCGCACTCGTATTGACCTGATAAACTCAGAGGCGGTTGAAAGTAGGAATCCAATTCTAATTTATTTCCTGTTATACTCGTAGACATGCTTGTATACTGCATGTCTACGAGTAATGCATACTGAGCAATTTATGAAGTTCTTGTTTATTTAATATCGTGATTGCGCCAAAAATTCTCCAAAAAAAACAAACAAAGATGTCCACAATTAAAAGGATGATCACGCTGTATGTTATCATAATTATAGTGGACTTTAGGACCTAAATATTTTATCAATTCCATTGGAGGTTTAAGATTTCCATAACTGTCGAAATATTCAACATAATTATTAAATTTTACATAGGCTACCCAATAAGATCCCGGATTTGAGGAAATATCTAAATTTATAACTCCACATTCTTTTTTAAAAGGGTGTGTTGAGAGCTCATCTCTCATAAAGACACCTCAAAAATAGGGAATATTTTTTCCATACTTTAAAATGTCAATGTGAGTTAAGGCGCGTTTGGGTAGCTTATATTATAGTTTTTTATTTCTTTAGATACAAAAATGCCAAATCCATTTTTATGAGGCTTAAACTGTAACCCATTTTCGATACAATGAGCTTCCATTTTTTCATTGTGTCTCTTCAATTCAGCAAATTGTTTTTTAGCCATTTTAATTTCATTTATAGTTTTAAGTATACCAGCTGCACTATTTGCTAAGGCTCCCGTAGCCGATAATCCGGCAAAAATCGGAATCAAAGGTAGTACTTCACCAGTTTTTGGTATAGGAATAGTGCGAGGAAGTTTTATAACAGAATTATCAACTAGTTCTCTAGCAGCAGCTATAGCTATCTCAATTGCTGCTTTCTTGCATTTTGGTTTTAATTTTTGCATACATGTTTTCGTTTTTGTAATGATATTATTAAACTTATTTTTAAATTCATTCCCCAAATTTCTCGGAGACATTTTATTACTATTGCCATTATATAAGCCAGCCCCAGTTTTGATTTTTGATTGCATAGCTTTAATAGAATCAGGCGTTACTTTGCGGAAATCCATTATATAAAAGCTTTTACAAAAATTTACTTCGCAAATATCCGCGTTATAAAATAAAATGATGTGTCTTACCTAGTATGAAGAAGCACCTCCCGCCCTCCCTCAATTGCGTGCACTATCCCCGTCACCACTAATCCCAGCACCGCTACTCCCAACACCACTACACTAGGCAAGACACACCACTGACGATAATACGACACGAAGTATGGCTACTTAGCGGTTAGCCACCGTAGAGTCTATATCACCTGAGGATGCCTCGTGTAGAGGCGAAACACGTGTCGTATTATCGTCAGTGGTGTGTCTTGCCTAGTAGAAGCCTTCTTTGTTGAAAAGGTTGAGTAATGATTAATATTATAAGAATTCATAATTTTTTTAAACTTATCGTTATAAAATTCTTTTCCATTGTCGATTTGCAGATTTTTGGGTACACGTGTTTTTAGGAGCTTCATAAAATTATAGCATACGTCTTCTTTACTTTTAGTCTTAATTGGAAAAGCCCAAGCGTATTTCGAAAATGTATCAATAACGGTAAGAATAAATCTGATGTTTTTGTTTTCCTTAGAAACTGATTGCATATCAATTAAGTCTGCTCGCCATAAATCATCTATATCTTTCGTAATAACATTTCTACGTGGGTAATACACCCTAGCATTTCTATGAATTTCATTTACTATATCGGCTTTACTCGTGTTCAAAAAATAATGTATTTTTTTTTATTTTTATGTTGTTAGTTATTAAAAATAATTCATTTATGCTGCTTGTTACTTAAATAAATACAGACAATTTTTTTAGTAATGTGCAACACGAGCAACTTCACTAATACTGAGTAAAATATTTGTATTGCCCGCATCTCCTGAAGCTATTAAAAGTTTTAATTTATCAACTAATTCATTTGGATCGTCCCAATATACAATATCAGTGTTGATTTTATATTTCTTAAGCTTAAGTAAATTACCTCCAAGCTTTTCTTCGATTTTTTTATATTTGATTAAGGTCTCGGAAAATAATGGTTTAATCATTTTTCGATATTTAATTCCCTTATAACCTCTTATTTGACCTCTAGGGTTAAAATGAGCATTAGTATGGTGTAGAATATCTTTGTACACGAGTTTATCAGCGTTTGATACTAAATTCAAATCAGGTTTTTTTTCTAAGTAGAAGTTCTCTTAACCCGATAGTTAAAAATTGTAAGATTTGTCTCCAATTTTTACTAATAATACAGTTTCGTTATCCAAACTGTCAATTTTAGAAAAAGTAACTTCTGAATTTCCCATCATGTAAGTTTTCTTATCCCAAATGGTATATTTAATTTATCATCGTAAATATCATAGATATAATTCCGATCTAGTGAAGCCTCTAAATTATCTTTAATTTCATTTTTTGGGGATGTAATAGTTCTGAAATTCCGATTCAAATGATCCAGCAGAACTTGCGCATGATTACATCGATAAATTATGGTCTTGATTTGGTTTTTGCTTATTTACTATGATTTTAAGGGGTTCTGTAACAGGTTTTAGCATTTTATCTAGGGATAAGTTGAGTTCATGCTCATTATTTTTCATTTTTTTTTATTTTATTCTTTATGGAGTCCACAGATTTAATTAATTCCATTTTAATTTACTTATCCATAATGCTTTACAATACTTAATTCTATCGCGGCTACAATAAAACTAAATAGCTTTATCTAAAAACTCGTTTATAATAGTTTACTCTAGGTTAAAAAAAATATCAAAATTCTTTCTATACCTGCCATTGTTTAACGGTGAGTCTTTGTTAATACAAACAAAATTAAACGGCTTACTCCAAACTATATTACAAATGTTTTTAAATTGATTCCATGACATATCAGAACTAACATGTTCTTCAAAAATATGTTTTATGTTCACATCATCTTGTTTAAATATTATAATAAAATTGGCATTGTCACGCAGCAATTGTTTCGGAATTTTTGAGTAGGTCTGAGATAAATAAAAGCAATCGATTTGCTTGCGCCTGCACATAGAAATGTTGATTTGATTTTCACAAGCAACATCATCAAAAATAAATACAGAATTGTTTAAAGCTTCACTTGGACCTATTACGTCTTTGTTATCATTGAACTCATAAAATGAAATATTAGGCACTCTCTTAATTACTTCTCGTAAAAAACGGTATTTTGGTTGATAGTTAGTTTTTGAATACAAGTAAAGACCAATAAACTTACAATAAACTTATTACAACGTTTGTTTCACCGCAATTAGAGAGACCGTATATTATACAGCGAACGGTATTTGGTAAGAGAATGCTATGTCTGATCTTGTGAGCAGAGTGATCAATATTAATATTGCTAACACTTAGCGATATGGGTTGTTTGATCAACTTCATCGTGCTTATTGAATGAGTTACTAACCTACAAACATAGGTATATATTTAAATTTTGCATGAACAATATTAGAGAGAAATGCATGTCACATCATGTCTGTTCTCCTATTCTCGTGTTACAAATTTCTTAGTAGGTCTATGCTTACTTTGCAAAATAATGCTATTCTGATCTTAAAAATCCTGAGTATATTATACAATTCTCATCTTAGAACACATGATCACGTCATTTCGCTACAGTACTTTATATAAAGAGCACATTTGTTTCTTTAGCTGAAATTTGGAGTCAGTACTTTAAATGAAAAATTTAAATAATAAAGTAACTTATTCTATTTTCTATTGTAATTATAACTCTTATAAATGTAATAAAATATGTAATGTATACTCATTTTTGTTTTTCAGAAACATGTCACATACACCATCTTACAGTCCTGTTTTGGATAGCTTAGAAAATATACGTGAGGTAAGTTACTATTTAGTTTTTTATTATTTTTAATTGATTTTAAATTGATGGGTAGTAATTTTATATCTGGCTTTCAGAATTTGATAGAAGACTCAAACCCAATTACCAATCCATTTTACTATGCTCAAGATAGGCATGGATGGTACAATGAAGTGGCGGCAAAAACGTGCGAGCAGAGCCGTCGCCAAAAATCGGAGGAAGAAATAAAAAAGAAAAAAGTCAAATCAAATTCTTTGCAAAATACATCATTTATCATGCGAAAGGAAACGGGTGATGTACTTCATTTAATAAAAATTATAATACATGATTTAGATGGTCGTAATATCGATGAAATAAATACTGAATCTGGAAATGCAGCTGTGAACGTGCAATATCTAGTGACAAGTGCATATGATGACATCATGGATGAGACAGAACATTTAGTTTGTATAGTGGTAAAAAAACTAAGCAAATATAGTATTTAAGTTTGAAATCAATTAATAAAATTTATGTTAATAAAATGTCTATAAATAAATGATAAATTTTTTCGACATGTATAACTCTGTTGTAAAAGTTAAGTGTATTTAAATCTATTGTTTTATGTAATATTTAGTATTTAAGGATCTAATGGGATGATAAATAAAACAAAAAATGATAATGATAATACAGTATTTTTATTTCAACTTACATATAAAGGTTTTTTATATTTTAGCTAGAGTTATAATAACGATATACTAGTTACAATATAGAACATATTTGCAGTAAAGAATATTCAAAATAAAGTAATTTGTTTTCATTTGCATATTATGTTTATGTTTATATTTTTTTTATAAATTACTATTACTTTATTTCATCATTTAATTCCTCATTATTTCATATTTCATCATTTGTTAAAATATAATGCTATTTAAAATAAATTGCTATAATGTCCCCAAGGCAAAGTTTTATACATATCTTCATATAATTGTCGCTTATCATCATTGCCACTAAGAATGAGCTTATTTATTTCTTGCGTATGAAGTATATGATTCTTAGATCGTATTACGTACATAGTGTCTCTATGGGTTTTCTTAGAATTTAAAATATCTGTATACTTTTCAATAGTTAATTTTTTGTTATATGCTTTTTCACAACTTTTGCTTTTTTAATTGCGGACTTTAAAGTATTAACGCAGTATAATTTTGCTTTCAAGCCTATAAACTCTGTTATAATATCACCACTTAATTCATCTTTAAAATACTCTGGTATTTGTTTATTTGCTTATGGAATATGGTATAAATTATTTTCAGGAAAATTACTTGTATCAAAGTACTTAATAATATCTTTCATTTCTTTATAGAAGTCTTCAGTGTAAATTAAATACAAAAGACTATCTGTCTCAGTGTAACAAAGTTTGATATTATTATCTTTGTATTTTGCCGTGTAGTGGCGGTTAAGAATATCCACTACCCCATATCTTCCCGTGGGTGTCGTAAAAGGCGACAAAGGGAAACAGGCAGGAGATGGGCAGCAGCATCTTCCTGATATTAGTCAAAATAACAATAAAAAAACTGCGGTTGCCAACCCGCTCGCCAAGCGTGGCAACTATGGCAATATACCCCCCATGAGCAATGACAATAATAAACGGCCCCCAGTCCCCGGCGGCCCCGCTATTCTTGGCTACGGTGGCGACCATGGTAACGGCGGGGCAGGGGGTGCTAAGTATCTCCGGTGGAGGTTCGGTTGCCACCTACGACGACTCGACCTGGCAACATACAACGCACGCACCCTGAGGACTGACGAGAAGATTGTGGAGCTGGAAGAAGAGATAGACAAGTTACGCTGGCATATTATAGGATTATCCGAAGTCCGAAGAGAGGGGGAGGACACGGTAATCCTCGAATCCGGCAACTTGCTCTATTACCGGGAGGGCGACCATCTGTCCCAAGGAGGTGTCGGATTTATCGTCCACAAGTATCTCGTTAACAACGTTGTAAAGATCGGGAGTGTGTCGACGAGGGTTGCGTACCTTATACAAACGGAATCACCAAACGGTATTCGCTGAAGGTCATACAGGTTTACGCACCAACCTCGGCACACCCCGATCAGGAGGTGGAGGAAATGTATGAGGATATCTCTAGAGCCATGCATTCCTCCAAAACCCAATATACGGTGTTAATGGGAGACTTCAATGCAAAACTAGGCACAAGAGAGAACGGTGAGCTGAAAGTAGGGAAATTTGGAATAGGGCAACGGAACCCAAGGGGCCAGCAGTTGGCTGACTTCATGGAGAAAGAGGGACTCTTTATGATGAAATCTTTCTTCCAGAAGCGGCCCCACAGGAAGTGGACCTGGTCGAGCCCCGACGGTTCGACAAAAAATGAGATTGACTTCATTATGACGACCAGACGACAACTGTTCAGTGATGTCTCAGTGATCGCGAGGGTGAAAACCGGCAGCGATCACCGAATGGTCAGAGGCACACTGAACCTAAACGTTAAGTTGGAGAGGTCTCGTCTAATGAAGTCAACGCTCTGTCCCCCTCGTGCTCTAATCCAAAGTCCCGAAACCTTTCAGCTCGAGTTACAAAACCGTTTTCAGTGCCTAGAAGACTGCAATGAAGTGGACGATTTGAATGACAAGCTCGTGGAAACTGTCCATGCGGTCGGAGCTAAGTTCTGCAAGACCCGCTGCAGAAGAACACAAAAAATCTCCGATCACAGTCTTAATCTCATGGCTGTTAGACGGGAGATGAAGCTACATTCTTCAACAGATTTAACATCATACAGGCAACTGAACAGACAGATCTCCAAATGCATGCGGCGGGACTTACGCAACTTCAATACAGCTCGTATTGAAGAAGCGATCGAGCGGAACCAAGGCTCCAAAGTCTTTGCCAGAGATCTGTCTGCCAGAAAGCGCCAACTGTCAAAGCTGAAGACAGAATGTGGCAGCATCGTTTCCGGGGCACCTGAGATTTTGAGTGAGATTGAGAGGTTCTATGGGCAGCTGTACACGTCATCGTTGGAGCCGCACGCAAGTGTGAGCAACGATCCAAGAGCGAGTCTTATCCGACATTATTCCGATGATATCCCGGACGTCAGTCTGAGCGAGATTAGAATGGCTCTCCAGCACCTTAAAAACGGCAAGGCCCCAGGCGAGGATGGAATTACAGCGGAGCTTCTGAAAGCGGGTGGAAAACCGGTACTTGAAGTCCTTCAGAAGGTCTTTAATTCCGTCCTCCATGGTGGCAATACACCGGAGGCGTGGAGCAGAAGTGCGGTGGTCTTGTTCTTCAAGAAAGGCGACAACGCTCTCTTGAAGAACTACAGACCGATTTCCCTTCTGAGCCGCGTCTACGTGCAGTTTTCGAGAGTCATTACGAATCGTCTCGCGCGCAGACTTGACGACTTCCAGCCTCCCGAACAAGCCGGTTTCCGAAAAGGCTTTAGCACCATAGACCACATACTTACCCTTCGGCAAATTGTACATAAGTCCGTGGAGTACAATTTGCCACTATGTCTGGCGTATGTGGACTATGAGAAAGCCTTTGATTCCGTCGAAATTTGGGCGGTGCTGCAGTCCCTTCAGCGATGCCAAGTTGACTGTCGGTATATCGAAGTGTTGAATTGCTTGTACAGTAGGGCTACGATGGCTATCCGAGTACAGAACCAGAGTACGAAACCTATCCAATTGCAGAGAGGTGTAAGACAGGGTGACGTCATATCCCCGAAACTCTTTACCGCTGCATTGGAAGATGTTTTCAAGCTTCTGGACTGGAAAGGATACGGTATCAACATCAATGGCGAGTACATCACTCACCTTCGATTTGCCGACGATATAGTCCTTATGGCAGAATCGCTGGAGGACCTAAGCACTATGCTCAATGACCTCAATAGTGTTTCCCAACGGATAGGTCTTAAGATGAACATGGACAAAACAAAGATCATGTTTAATGTCCATGTCACACCTATGCCGGTAGTTGTTGGGAACACTAAGCTCGAAGTTGTTGACGAGTATGTTTACCTGGGACAAATAGTCCGACTAGGTAAGTCCAACTTCGACCGAGAGGTCAATCGACGGATTCAACTCGGTTGGGCAGCGTTCGGGAAATTACGGCACATCTTCTCGTCAGGTATACCTCAAAACTTGAAAACGAGACTGTACACCCAGTGCGTGTTGCCAGTGATGACATACGGAACTGAGACGTGGTCCTTCACTGCTGGCCGGATGAGGAAGCTCAAGGTCGCTCAGCGAGCTATGGAGAGGGCTATGCTCGGAGTTTCTCTGCGTGATAAACTCAGAAATGAGGATATCCGCAGTAGAACTAGAGTGACCGACATAGCCCAACGGATTAGTAAGCTGAAGTGGCAATGGGCCGGCCATATAGCTCGAAGAACCGACAACCGATGGGGAAGAAAGGTTCTCGAGTGGCAGCCTCGTACCGGCAGGCGAAGTGTAGGGCGTCCCCCCACTAGATGGAGTGACGACCTGGTAAGATATGCAGGAAGTCGATGGATGCAGGTGGCTCAGGACCGTGCTTTGTGGCATTCTTTGGGGGAGGCCTATGTTCAGCAGTGGACTTGTGAAGGGCTGTAATGATGATGATGATGATCTTTGTATATTTTCTTCATTACAGAATAATGAAAATTATATAAATGACTTTTTGCAAGTTGCAAAATAGTAAAGCCCACATATATTGGGCGATCCAAGATCACTTTTTATGGTCGGAGTTGAATAGCTACGAGGCTATCAGAAATAATTTTAAATTTTTTAAAATTAGGCGCACTAACATTTATTTTTCGGCACCACAGACTTTATTTGTGTTATTAAAATTATCTTTCCATACATTTACTAGCTAAACATCGACTTGTTTTCTTTTGTTCTCTATAGTTTTTCCAAAAATTGAATTGTTTTGTTTTTTAAAAAAAGTCTCTTTCAAAATCAGATGTAGCATTTTGTCTTAAAGATAAATTTAGGGAAATATATGACTCTAAAAATGCTTTTTGATTGAAAGCTAAAATCCTATGAATTTTGAATAAAACAAGTCCGTTTCTTAGGCATTCTTGCAAACGACGGTAATGGATAACATATTTATATTTATCATAGAAATTCGCAACCAATTTCTTATTACTAAGGTTTGATGATATTGGAACTGTTAACTTTTCTGCTGCAAACGGTAAGTCAGACGGTTCATCATGAATATCGCGTGGATATTGCATGTCAACTTCGAGTATATATCCTTCATTACTATTAGAACTAATAGAGTTAACATCAAAACTTCTTAATTCTTTTTGTTTTATAAACCGGAAATTTTTATTAGGTAGTTGCTGCATCATAGCATAACCATACAAATTTACACAATCTAAATAAACTAATAAAGAATTTGGATCTTCTTCATTAAAATTTGGTAAGTATTTTTTATTAGCCTTTGCATACCTTAACGAGCATTGAGATAGCCCTCCTCTTATACCATTTTCTGAAAATTGATAAATTTGTATATCAGTAATTAAATTCAACTCAATACTTGTCAACAATAGCATAGCATTCCAACTTAGTGAAGGTGATGAAACATAATGACAAGGATCGAGACCATAATAATTCAAACTCATGGATCTAAATTTCTCAAAAACGTCGCAAAGTAGTAAGACATCGCATTTCAGATATAACTCGGTATATACACCTAAGTTTTTAATACCACAATTTTGCCACACAGTTAAAGCATGATTATAATCTTAGCTTGTTATAGATTCTGATGTTTATTTATTGTAAAATTTTGATTGCTCTGGTAACTGAGTTTCTTTATACTGTTCCCAAGAGTCTACATAGTTATAGCAATATACCCTTTCTATCACCCTTTCTAAAACATAATCGGAATAAATTTTCATCTGGAAAGAATGTTCGCAAATGTTTTAAGTCTTCAGGATTTAGAGTTTGTGCTAAATGATCTAAACTTGAACTCAATAAATTAAAGGAGTCTGTAAATTTTAATTGCGCTGACTTCTGCATATCGATTGGAAAAAACTTTGTAAAAGAAAGAAATGTCTCTTTGTTTTTTGGAATTAAATTTATACGACCGCATACACTTGCAAGTTCTTTTATAAATAAATGGCAATCATATCCAGAAAGATTATGAAATATAATAGGAATGAAATTACATTTTCTATTGTTTAAATTACTTGAATTATGAGCTGGACCTCTGTATTTACCTGTGAAATGGTCATGATAATATACTTTGTAATCAGAAGCACAAAATTTTTTTTTTACAAATATATCACACTTCTGCACTTTTAAAAGAGCTCTGCTCTTCACTATTAAGCGAATTCATGTCTTTGCAAATATTTAAAATTTTATATTATTTTTCTAGGTATATCCTTATAAATTTAATTTACAAATTTTTTTGAGCAATTAGGCCCTCTATAAAAAACAAAGTCATTCAATTCGGGATTGGATTCACAGCATATATAATAAGCAAAACAAGTAGCTTCATAAATCTGAACATTTTGTACATGTTGACTTTTATTTTTGTCAGAATATTCTCTAAGTAAACTTTCAAAGTCACCATAAATAACAATTTGAATTCTTTGAGACCTTTCTGGATTAGAAAATCGTAGTTTTGAATTCGTTTCTGGAAGGATAGTTTGCATGCGAGCACAATCATGTGACTCTAACTTTATCTCAGAATGAAAGTAAAGAAAACATTCATCACATAAATGAAATTTACATTTGTGTTTCGTAAGTTGTTTATGTACTAGCTTTTCAAAATGTTTGATTAAAACAAAATAAGTCTTGTTTTGTTTATTCAAAAGCAATAAGTTTACATGCATTAACTTTCTTTGTGATGTTTTGTACAAAGGTCCTGTTACTGTATTATATTTTTCAAATCCATATATATTGACACTTATGTTTGTATTCTGTTTTTCAAAGGGTTTTATATCTTCAAATGTCGGTGGAAAAGACATACCGAACACATTTAAAACTTTAAAATAGTGTGGATAAGATGTAACTTGATTTGAATTACATTTCGCTGGATACATTTGTGCTATGATACACCAAAGGAAGCAGTGACTGTCTGTATTATGAATATTAAGACATGACTTTGTTCTGACAATACTTTTTGGTAATGAAATAGAATGACCAGCTCTTAGCGGATTATATTTAGCTATATTTAGTTCTAAATGGATAATTGACTCAATTGTTCACCCAGATTGAGATAATTCAAACTCCATGCATTTGCTGATTAAATTCTTCGAGTATTCTTCAAAAAGAAACTTTAAATCAGTACTTTGTAATATAGGCGTATATTTAGTATTGAAGCTTTTTAATGATATTTCATCATTCTTTGGAAGCTTGTACAACACAAATAATTCAAAGTTTACCTTGATTGATTTGTGCGTGGTTAGTAATGTTTTAATTATATTGCAAACAGTGCTGTATAACAGTATTTCTAATACTAGATAAGAATAACTCTTGCATAATTATGTCACTTGAATTTGGATTTACTCTATAACTTGCAATCCTATTTTTGAAAGCAGTAGCTATTAACTGAATATTATCAAACCCAGTTCTAAGTAAACAATTAATTTTATGTATATTACTCTTCTTATGTGATGAATTATTTGATGTATATGCATTACAGTCCTGGCAGAATTTCATTTTCATTCATATATATATTATTGACGTTTAGTGTAATACTGCTCAAAACTTGTATATAAATATGTATTTCAATCTTTATTTATATTTGTCTTATAGATTTAAATTCTTATTAACAACTCTAACTTATAATTACTTTGTCTAGATTTTAGGTATTTCAAAATTTAAGTTTCAATCCAGCTTTTTTGTTCTTTTAGATTCAGATTTTTGTTTTTAAATTTTTCGTTGCTGTAATGAGAAACACAGTTTTGAAAATAATATGATATATCGCACAGTAATATAAAACATACATAACATAAACACTCACGCCTGTCACCCAGAGGGGTAGGCAGAGATTATGGACTTCCATTTGGCACGATCCTGACACACCTCTCTCGCTTCTTCCACATCCATATACATACGCATACACGCTCGTCGGTTAAAGGTACTCTTGATTTGGCCCATTTTTAATATATCGCCAATTTGGTCGATAAACTTTCGCCTAGGGCGACCCTTCCCGACTATGCCGTTCACTTCTGCAACATAAATTTGCTTTGTCACTCTTTCCTCATTCATTCTTTCTACATGTCCAAACCACCGAAGCATTCCTTTCTTAATCCTGGTCACAACATCATCTTGCAAACCACACTCTTCTCTTATTAAACAATTTCTCACTCTGTCATTCAGCTTCATCCCTAACATACTCCTTAATGACCGCATTTCTACAGCATTTATTCTACTCTCATGCTTCTTCTGCCACACCCAACTTTCACTACCATACATTAAAGTAGGTACTAACACAGCATTGTGAATTGCCATACGTGCCTTTTTGGACACATTCTGACTTTTCACAATAGAGTGTAGAGCCCCATTCACTCCATTTCCTGCATTCAGTCGTCGTTCTATATCCTTATCATATCTACCATCCCTGCTAAACACACATCCCAAATATACAAACTCATCTACTTGCTCTACCAACTCCCCTTCTATTCTTATTTCACATATCGTTTTACTTTCTTCTCTTTCAAAAACCATAACTTTCGTCTTACTTGCGTTCACTTTCATTCCCTTTTTTTTTAATGTCCTGTTCATTAATGTAACCATCATTTGCAACTCGGCTGCCGACGACGCAAGTATGACTTGATTATCGGCGTACAAAAGGCATTTGACGGTTAACTCACCCATTCTTAACATGCATTCTTCTACTTTCAAATTTTCCAAACAACTGTCCATAAATAGGTTGAACAACCACGGGGAAGCCACACAGCCCTGTCTGATACCTTTATGGATGTCAAACCAGTCCGAGTAGGCCCCGTTGATCTTGACACGAGCACTAGAGTCCCTATATAGAGACTTCAATGCCTGTATCAGACCAGCGCTCAACCCAAATGAGTTCAGTGTTTGCCATAACACATCCCTGTCCACTCTGTCATAAGCCTTCTCCAAGTCCATGAACGCACAAAAAACTTTTTGGTTTTTGGCCAAAAACTTCACTGCGATCATGCGCATGGAAGAGACCTGATCCGTACATCCCATTCCCTTTCTAAATTCCGCTTGCACATCCCAAATTTTTCCGTCAGTTTCTTTCATAACTTTTTTAATTAGTACCTTAGCATACAGTTTTCCCACAATGCTAAGAAGGCTGATACCACGGTAGTTTTTACAGTCCTGCTGTGATCCTTTTCCCTTATATATTGGGACTATCACGGCTTTGCACCAGTCTCCCGGTACCCGCTTAAGTTCCCAACATAAATTAAACAAGGTGTACAGCAGGTCTGCCACGACTCCTTCTCCAGCCCTTAGCATTTCGAGAGATACTCTATCATAACCGGCTGCCTTACCTGCTTTCAACGTCTCATCACTCACAAACACGCTTTCAAAGTATTCCTTCCATCTCCTTAAACTCAAAACTTCGTCATTCAGAATACAGCCATTCTGGTCTCGTATAGCATTCATTCTAGGCTGTTGTGAATGTGAATGTAATATAACAAAAAGTAATATAATAAATGATTCACAAGTTTAAATTATAATTACTTTATCGAGGTATTTCAAAAAATCTAACTTTCAATATCTGGCTTTTTGTTTTAGATTAAATTTTTTAGTTCTTAGTTTTTCGTTGCTGCAAGGATACATAAATGCAATTTTTAAAAATAATTACTTCATTCAAGTATTTTAAAATCAAACTTTCAATGTCTGGCTCTTTGTTTTTAGATTCAAACTTTAGTTCTTAGTTTTTCGTTGCTGCAAGGAAAAATAAATGTACTTTTTGAAAATAATTCCTTCATTCAGGTTATTGACATTTAGTGTAATACTGCTCAAAACTTGTATATAAATATGAGATTTAAATTCTAATAATTACTTTGTCTAGATTCTTGGTATTTCAAAGTTTAAATTTCAATTCAGCTTTTTGTTCTTTTAGATTCAGATTTTAGTTTTTATTTTTCGCTCCTGTAAGGAGAGACACAGTTTTGAAAATAATATGGTATATCGCACAGTAATATAATTAATGATTCACAAATTTAAATAATAATTACTTTATCGAGATATTTCAAAAAATCTAACTTTCAATATTTGGCTTTTTGTTTTAGATAAAAATTTTTAGTTCTTAGTTTTTCGTTGCTGCGAGGAAAAATAAATGCAATTTTTGAAAATAATTACTTCATTCAGGTATTTTAAAATTAAACTTTTAATATCTGGCTTTTTGTTTTTTAGATTCAGATTTTAATTCTTATTTTTTCTTTGCTGTAAGGAAAAGACATAAGTTAAGAAAATAATGTGCTAAAAGTCAATAACATTTAATATTAAGCTATTATGAGCGCAATTACTTTATTATAGGCGCCTAAACAAAGTTAGAAAACATTAACAGGGTATAAAATTGGCTGTATAGCGGCGTACTCATCCTTTGCTGCTGCTACTAACTTTGTCACAGCTTTCCACGTAAGGCTGTTGTCTTCTACAGCAGACTTCAGAGTGACGAGCGAACGCTTCCACCGATCGGAGCCAAGCTTTTCGGCTTCTTTCGTGTTGTACACACGCAGCTCTACATAGTAGTCGCCCATCTTTGCAGGATCTGCCCTCTGCAGCGTGTAGCCCGAACCCGCACGCCGCGATAAATAACTTCTCAGCGCCGTCCCTTTAATGGGATCTTGCAACTCGTTATCTCCCTGTAATTATTTCAAATATTAATGTTAGTATTGTATAGAAAAATAGGCTCATAACATTTATAACTAAAAAATATTACTTTTATTCTGATTAGATAACCAGATGAAACATTATTCATTAAAAAGTTTCATTTTGAAAGAAATAAAAACATGATGGCTCAATTTATGATGGTATTAGTAGTTTGAACTTCGTAACCAAATACATTTGAGCCATCTAGTATGCAACAGGCTCCTACAGGTTAACTTAAAATCCATTTTTTTGACTTTTATGAAAGTTTGAAATGAAAACTTTTCTATGCTCATCGATGCTTGATTTAGGTAAACTATTTTTATATGCATTTACTGTTTAAATAAGTTATATAAGTATTTTACGCCTTTCAGTCTAGTTGGTATGTAATAACATACTTATATTAAGGACATACCTACCTACATTGCACAATTCCTTTATTGTGAACCACTTTTATTGCAAAACGAAAGTATTGTATAATTGTACCTATCAAAAAAACCTTTCTATCGCTGGATTTGGCTGCAAAAAATAAAATATTACACATAAGTGTTAGCATATTTTAATAATATATATTGTTATAACTAGTATTGTGGGTAATTAATTATTTTCTTACAATAAGTAGTTTCTTATAATAGCGGGTACATTAATATTTTAGATTTAGTTGAGCTATTTATTTTCGCTCATATTTATAACTGTGATGTAACATTGTTAAGATAATTAAAATAAATATAAATCATGTTTTGTAATGTAAAAACACACTTAATAATATCCTATTTTATTGGAAACTTGTAACGGAAACCAAACAAGCGGCGCCATCTGTAGTTTAACAATGGTAAATTACAAGCCTATAAAATACAGATGTCGGCGGCTTGTGGGGGGTCATTTGGAAGAACTGTTGAGTAGAGAGAACGTACACGGAAGATAAATTGTGAGTATTAATAGGAATTGTTATACTTACTTTGTTATTCTATGTGTCTAATGTACATTGATGTTATGGTGGATATCTATAACCTTGTTTAGATTTAGTGATATCTTGTACAATTAAGAAAATATATGATATTAGTGATGCATTGAGTGACTTTATTTAACATAAGTTAAGCTCAGATATATATAAAATGTGTCAAATATCCATCTCTAGTACGCAAGTCCAAGAATAGATAGGATATTAAAAACGACTGCAAGTAGCGATCGCTTCTAGACAACCAATTGACCAATATAAAAGAAATCTCCCTATCGTCCTATAATTAATAATATGTAATACCTAAATGCTAGCACACTAAATACTATAATAGTTACCCTATATAGATAAGGTAATTTTAAATAATTATGTTATTTAATGTCTTAATTAATAGCATGCATAAATACTTGCTTTAAAAAACCCTCGGAAAGGTTCTTATTCATTAATAATTAATTCAAAAATTTATTTATTCATTCATTATTTATTAACTCATGAAGACTGAACACAATGCTGTTTTCATATGGGAAAAAAATATGTTATTTGCTAGGTATGTTTGTATATCTGCGCAAGCGAGCCCTAGGGCTGGAGTCTCAATTGATCTACCATGGTAAAGTCTCCCTGAATCATATAAAAAAATCCAACATCGTTATGTTAGTCTACCTATTAAAGTATTGGTCTACTAAAAACATGCATGACAATTGCAATCATCAATAATATCGATTGAGATCAAATTTTTTCTAAAAGGCCGCCAACGCTCCTGCATGTCCCCTGGTGTTGCAATTTTTTATGGGCGACGGTGGTCACAATCAGATGAATTTTGCTACTTTGTTATACTTATTCTATAACAAATCTGCAGGCCTAATAGTTACTTTATATGAACTATCCTGTTTACTTTATGAGCAGTGTTAGTTCATAACAAAAGCTATATAGAATACGCAATGTACTGCAAATTGGCTAATATATTAATATGATGGAATTAAGCAAATAGTCTGGTCAGATATAGTACGGTTATTATATTTCAATCTGTTTTGATGTTCGTGAATTTGACCTTTATTATCTTAAATATATGAGCTTGAATAAACATCAACTTACTTCGCGAAAGTTGAACAAAGATTAATGCACTTATTTTCTAAGCTTTCCTTTCAAGTTTATTTTTCTTGATTCATTTCTGTTTATATGAACTTTGTTATAGTATAAAGGTGACAAACGAGCATACAGTCCACTGGATGGCAAGTGGTTGCTGTTGTCCATAGACATCTACATCTATCCTCGAATAAAAATCAAAATGCAGATGCGTTACCAACCATGAGGACTAAAATGGAATGCCTCGTTTCCAGTAAAAATGGTATCCGGTTCTCTACACAAAGATACGAAACACAGTAGCGTCAAACTGCTATTTTACGGGGTTACGTTTACGTTACGTTTTACGGGTATTCTGTGAGAACGTGGTCCTACCCCGGTCGAGCCGACCCATTCCTGCTACAACTATACTACTAATATAGCTGGGTCATTCTACCGTGAGGTGAAATAAAATAAACAAAAATAAAAATTAACGATTTGTTTATTTATAAAATAAAAATATTGGCATTTAAGGAACATGTAAAAAATAATGACATAGTTAAATATACTAAGAATTTTTAAAAATAATAGCTTTTTCCGTTTTTAACAATAGACAGAAGTGACCACGAAATCGACAGGAATGAACATTTTCGGCCTTAAAGTCTTAAACTTAATAACATAACATCAACACAAATTTCTAACAACAAATAATTAATATTATCAGTCTTGTAATTATTCTGGACACATATTAACTAATCAAAGTAGTACAATAAAAAATAAACAAAAATAGACAACATAAGTGACATCATTTCTGTCGATTATTCAAAAGATTTTTTCGTCACTTGAGGACGATAATATACGAAGTTAATTCCAATACCAATACAATCCCATTTCAATCCAATCCAATACAATATCCATTTAAGATCAAAACTTGTCTTGGGTGGATATTGTAGATGTAATCATCAGTTGCCGAAAAACTTTCAAAACGATTCTCTTCATCGTTTTCATCCCTTCTAGATTCAGGGTTGTCGAAGATTATTAATGTCATCACTTTTTTCGTCACTCCCGTAGCACACCTCGTTGAAATTTAATATATTATAAGTATTCTGCGTATATATAGTCCAAGCTGACGATAACGAACGCAAACTATGATGATCCCTATTTCTTGAAACTTGTGAGTCCTGGAGGGTTAGATTAGACAAAGGAGATTTTAACAGTGACTCTGGTAAACCAGTAACAACACAACTTCTGTTTTTTTTTTCTGTTAAAAAGATGACTATGTGATGGAAACATTTTTCATCAGGCCCGTAATCAGTTATATGGCATATAAACAAAGTACCCTTGAACGTAAATGTGGTACCTTTATTCGAAATGGCAAACATATGATCATAATGTGCCTCAACAACAGGTAATATTTGGATATTTTTTTTATAGGATAGGGTGACAAACGAGCACACAGTCCACCTGATGATAAGTGGTTGCTGTGGCCCATAGACATCTACATTTACCCTCATTTGCGAATCAAAATGCAGATGCGTTGTCACCAGTGAGGACTAAGATGGAATGTCTCTTTTCTAGTAAAAAGGGTTTCCGGTTCTCTGCACTCACCATATGAAACAAAGCAGTGTTAAGCTGCTATTTTACGCTGGTATTCTGTGAGAGCGTGGTCCTTCCCCGGTCAAGCCGATCCATTCGTGCTACAACAATACTACTAATATAGCTGCAGCATGGCTATACCACGTATAACATGCCGGTCCCTTGCAAACACGTAATTAATGATTCGCGATCAGACGTATCGCCCAACTACTGCTTGAGCATCTCCTGTTCTCTTGACGTATCTTCCCATGCCGTCTGGGGCGCCTTGTTGCGATTTTTGTAGCATTCTCATCTTACAGCTAGCTAAACAGTTTTCAAGTATCAAAATCCTCTCTCTTAAATATTTTTTTCAGCTCTTATTTTCCTTCTATTTTTCTCTGCAATCTGCTAGCCCATGACATTTCTTAAAGCTCTGGAGCTTTGCGGTACTGGTTATAAAGGCGGTGTTTCATTTGTAAGTCTAATGTCAGTTTCTCTGAGTACTTTTTCTTTTCACGGTGTTTTCGAGTACATACTTGTCGTTCTTTTCGTACTCGTTTTTGTATTTATGGAGTCAGATTAATGATACCTTTATATATTTTACTAATCCCTACTCTTTCCTATTTTTGTGGTTTTCCCAACTAAACTACTATAGTATTGCTGCCTACGCCGATCCTTCTTCTCTTTGTCTGTCAACATCCTTTTAACCACCTATAGTGTAGTGGTAGTAGTAACTATAGTTTTGAAGATTTCGTGATTACTCAGTCAAATTGTGATTTAGTAATGTTTTAAAGTTTGATAGAATTTATGTCAGATCCTTGAAATATAACTAAAGGAGAATGGGATTTTTGGGCCTGAAGTTAACTAATTGGTTTGTACCTTAAAAAATTGGCCATAATTTTCTTAAGTAAAATACAAAAAAGTAGCTCGTTTTACAATCTAGATTTCGAAAAAAACAATATAATAAGAAATACGTTAGAAAATCGATTGTAGTGCATTATTTATGGCAATAAATCGATTACCATAAAGAATACACTAGTGAAATTCTCGTTTCTGAATATTATCTTCCAATAGAAGATTTATCATTTCGAAATTGACTTGACAGTTCAACCTTCAAACTAATAACTTAAAAGAAAAAGACAGATTTTCGATTCGATTTGAAACGAGCGCAATATAATCGATTCTCGATTAAATAGAGCATTTTAATATCTATTTTCGATTATATTTCTGTGTTAACTAGGGAGATAAAAAAATTGCATACATATCTGCAAAATAATAATAAAAAATATAAAACATAAAAATTCCAACAAGTAACAGTTACAACAATAATTCAAGTAATCGATCTCAGATCGATATCCCTAATATTCACTTAGCTGTTGTTGTTTTAACTTTCGTTAATCTTTTAACCATTTCGTTTTGTTATTAACCACAGCTTTTTGGTGATTTTATACTAATCCTGCTTTAATATCTTTAAGTAATTATAGTGAAATATAGCCTATTACAGTGTAATAATAGTGAAAAATCACCTGTTACAGTGTAGGTAATAGATATTCTCACTTTTACTTATTCTACAATAACTCAGCCCCTAGATTGACAAATCTTGCCAGATTTTCAGCTATGAATTGTTATATACACGCTTTCAAATGGTCCTACTTTCATCTTGTTAACACTTGGGCCCAAGAATGTATGGAGACGTCTCCTTCTTCTTTTGTCGTAAACTTTATATAATAAAATAAATATAAATAGCAATAAATTAATAAATCCTATCAACGCTAGGAAGCTCAAGGTCGCTCAGCGAGCTATGGAGAGGGCTATGCTTGGAGTTTCTCTGCGTGATAAACTTAGGAATGAGGATATCCGCAGTAGAACCAGAGTAACCGATTAGTAAGCTGAAGTGGCAATGGGCCGGCCATATAGCTCGAAGAACCGACAACCGATGGGGAAGAAAGGTTCTCGAGTGGCAGCCTCGTAACGGTAGGCGAAGTGTAGGGCGTCCCCCCACGAGATGGAGTGACGACCTGGTAAGACATGCAGGAAGTCGATGGATGCAGGTGGCTCAGGACCGTGCTTTGTGGCATTCTTTGGGGGAGGCCTATGTTCAGCAGTGGACTTGTGAAGGGCTGTAATAATGATGATGATGATGATATCAACGCTTAAATTTAGTAGAATTTTAATTAAACGAATAATATACGAATTCGATAGTTATTTTTACGTGTTTTATAAATTCATAACAGCTACTTCAACACAATATATTAAACACACCTTTTTTCTTAAATTACGCGCCACACCTGGTGGAGACAACCATGGAGATAACGAACAAAATCGGCTTTATATTTATTATTATTTTATGTAGTACTTTATTTGCCCTGACAAGCATTCATTTAATTAATGCAATCAGTTAATTAATGCATAATAAACATAGGCGGTAGTCACTTCGGTCGAGAGTCGTCATTTTTGTCGATAAAGTAGTCGACAGAATTGACTTCGACAGAAGTACCAAATTTTAATTTACTGAAGTTAACACCTACAATTGAGAGGTAATAATATCCATTGTTGTTTCGGAACTACGTGAAAACTTTTTTCAACAAAGCTGTGTGTGGCGATTTATTTTATCATGTTAGTAACCTTTTATTTTTTCCTCTAAGAAGTGACTCTTCAACTTTGACGCACTTGTAGAACCTCTTTTCAATTTAAAATTTTCAGCAGCTCGCTTTTGTTCTATCAAAAAATGTGACTTATCACTGACAGGTATGCACTAATATTGCCATAAAAAGCAAAGCAACGTTGAAATAATAAGCTTTCTGATTTTAGTATTCTAAACTTTACATGTCGACAGTTGTGACAAAAAATTTATAACGCTTGTAGAAACATCAATATTTTTTATAATTGTGTGACATAATTTTTAAAAGTCTTTTAATCTTAATGTAAAGGACAGGAATCGTTTCAAAAATTATAAGATTAGCTAGTAGCTTAAGGATTTCTATTTTTAAGTGGCTGTTAAACCTTCAGAGGATGTCGGCGAAAAGTCGACAGACCATGACACGTCACGTATTGTCGACAAGTTTATATTCATTAAATCATCACTTATCTACAAAATAATGAATGTCAAATATAGATGGTGATGTCCCATTTAATATAACAGCATATAATGAATCACGAAATCGTATTCGTGAAGTTACATTACGCGAACATAAATTTCTCAGGTTCGTAGAATGATCCAGCTGCAGCGTGGCTCTACCACGCAAACGTGGTAAAAAAAGTTTTTGCGATAATATTAAGAGTGGTGTTACATGGTTTTCTCCATAAGTATCTCATATTATTTCGATGTTATTAAGTCCTGGTTTCGAACCCGCGGCCCTTAGCGCTGCAACTTATTACTAAGCCACTGCGCCACGGAGCCGTCACTTGTCTCTCTCACATTTTTTGGTATTTACAAACATGCAACACGCGACTTCATTATTAAAGAAAAAGGGGCAATGAGAAGTGCTGCTACTTTCAATCTTTCCTTTATCGACCAAGTATTAAAAATAAAGCAGTATATGTTAATATTGCATTAGGAGGCGATCACTAGTATTGGAAGGTCTACTTACACTGAACGTCATGTTAAGGTCATTAGCATTATATACAAAAAAATCGAAAACTGCAAAGCAGTGGTCGGGTCACTAATCAAATAGTAAATCTGTAATTATGGCGTTAGTAACTAAGTACCTAATTATCTAGATCTACCTATAAATAATAATATATTAGTTTTCGGTATCCTTAGGAACAGTAAAGAATGAAAAGTCGACATTCCTATGTTCATTTAAGCACCCGTATACTATGCAGTACCTTTTGGCTTTTTGAGAGGCCATACTTGAATAAAAACTCAAAAATAAATACCAAAAGTGCCTAAATACTTATTACAGAAATATAATATTTATGTTAACGTAAGGCGCGCTTCAGCTCGAGCGGGTGCGTGACAACCTCACGGAACTTACTTAATTATGTGTGAAAATAAATACTCGAAACATAGTAATTGAAGTAATGTTGAAAACACCTTTCGCAAATTCATATTCATTTTTATCATATGAGAAAAATAAACATAATCGAACAGTTCAATCACAACTACCAGCCAGTGCCCGGCGAAACCCTTATGAAGTTGTACACAACATGTTGTTTGCTCCAAAATTGTCCTTGCTTTAGTGCTATTTGCTTGACAATTTGAGGGAATGAATAGTGAATTTTCAGCCATCATACCGTACTAAAAGGCGGCTTTAATATTATCTGATTAACCACAGGCTATGCGATGGGGTAAATATGATGAGGTTTGACGATTCCATGACGGCGGCATGGATTAAGTTCATCACAAATAATAGTTCCTAGTCTGATGGTACTTGTGAAAATTATGTATGTAAATTTTTCCACAGGAGACCGCCGATACAATTAAAAAATCCTAGAATGGGTAACATTTAAAAAAAAAGAAGCTAGAACCTGCATATTTGAGAAACCAATGAAATTAAAGAACATTTCAAGGCCTTCAATATAAACTGAGCTCTCTATCATGTCCTTGAAAACCCTCACAGAACTAAGAGTAGTCCCTTCGTGGGACATTTCTTATTTGAATTTACTTAATGATTTTTTATATTTACGCGAACACTACACATTTAAATAAAACTAGTTTAACGGATTTTATCGCGTATATTAACTTATTTTATATCCTCCGACGTTTCGAGTACTTTACAGCACCCAAGGGGGGGGGGGGGGGGGCTTGAGGTGTTTGACGTCATAGTTAACCAATGTCATAGTTAACCACGGCAACCTTCAGATTAAAAAGTATAAATTTTTGTTCTGATCTACGCAGTATGAACAATTCTTTAGCTTTTCTAGATGCTTTAGTAATTCAGAATCCTGATAACACCTTGAGCCACACTGTGTATAGAAAAAAGACCCATGCAGATAGATATTTATACAGTGATTCTCATCACCATCCTTCACAGTTTGCTACCGTGGGTAAATCTTTGTTTCAGAGAGCACGAGGGACCTGTGACAGTAAAGACCTGGCCGCCGAGCTTTAACACGTCAATTAAGTTTTGCACGACAATAAGCTTCGGGCCCCGCGCCTACGTCACAACGAACGAGTGAAGCCGGCCACAGTCGAGCGAATGCCTGCTGTACTGCCATATATCAGAGGTGTCACTGACAAGATTGGCTTGTTAAAGCGTGCTTCCATTAAAACATACTTCAAGCCGCCGAAGAAGATAGTCAGTTTTTACCATCAGTCTAGTGTAATGTTCCTCTGTAAGATGCAGTGTACAAGCTTGATTGTGAATGTGGTCTCTCTTATATAAGACAAACTAAAATATCAATAAAAACCTGCGTTAAAGAATACATGCTGATGTGAAGAATCGACGCTCCGAAAAGTATGCAGTCCCTGAACACGTACAGGATCTCCTCTGCCACTATATTAAATTTGATAGGCCACAAATACTCGCTAAAGAACACCGATTCCTTCCAAGGATGATTCGCGAGACTATTAAAATCAAAAAACATCCTAATGTCAATAGAGAAAATGGCTGGGTGCTATCGTCTGCTTGGGATCCTATAATTAATAAAATTAAATCCCAACCCAAGCATACAACTCCAAGACTTTAAGATACTGTAATTTCATACTGCGTAGATTGGAACAAAAATTAATAATTTTTAATCTGGAGGTAGGTAGCCGTGCTTAGCTATGACATTGGGACATCAAACACCTCAGTCCCCCCTCCCCCCCTCCCCGTGACAATGGGTGCTGTAAAGTACTCGAAACGTCAGGAATATAAAATAAGTTAATATACGCGATATAATCCGTAAAACTAGTGTTATTTACTTTTAATTTACTTGTTAAATACGATGTTTTGCCTATATTTCGCTTAAAACCATTTTTACAGCGGGTAGGTTGTTTTACAATTAAAAGTCAAAATGTAATTTAGGTCTTATTAATTGTTACAATCTAAATTTTAATTACCTTAAAAATAAAATTTAAATTTTGCATTTATATCACATCCTTCAAAAGACCCTTTGTTTTATCTAGTAAGTTATCGAAATTTGCTTACATATTAATACTACTTCATAATTTTATTTAAAAAATTCTAGCAATGTTACATTACTAATATTCTCTTTAACCACTCTTGGTAAGCTTAAAATGCTTGTGTTAGCAGTTGTTCACGACAGTAGTTGGATGGCCGATTCGAACTCACGACCTTTTGAGTTCGTGGTCCGCACTCAGCCATTAGGCTACTATCGCTTGACACATGGGAACTCTCAAGAAACACAAACGTTCCACAACTAGGCGTATGGCTTCTCTCATTTTGAAGAGGAGGAGGGGGAAAAAGTCCACCTCGGTATTGGCAGACCAAGTGCATGAAATTATATCTTATATATAGTCTTATTAGTCCATTGTCGGACGTAGACCTCTTTGATTGCAGGAAAGATTTTCCCTTGGTAATTACAGTACCGGGAATTTTGCACCGTTACGAGTTAACTACTATAGTAGAGTACGTGCATTTATGACTACTCCACGTCCGCAACTAACCTGCTGTTTACCTGAACTGAACATTAAGATAATTCATTGAACAATTTACTAAGTGGTAAGACTAAAAAAAACATAGCCTGCTGGTAGTATATAAAATAGTAAACGGATGTACTGCCTGCTGTGAACTACAGCAAAATATTTCTCTCTAAATCTACCATATAATATCCCTCGTCGTCAAATAAGAAAACTTTTACACACTCTACTGCCAGGACTAACATGGGGTCATACGATCAGGTACCGCGAATGTGTGACACCTATAATAATTCTCTCTATGGTGTATTGCCTGCTGTCGATATTTTTTATGATACTTTCCCTAAATATAGGAGAAATGTATTAGAATCACTGTTATAAATTATTTGTGAAAAGTTTTGTTATAATATCCATGTTTCTTAAAACTGCTGCTTGGTTATATACATGTTTTTATTGTGTTAGTTATATATTATCTTCAGGTATTATTTTATGTGACATATTTTAACTACTTTGCTCTGTCTTAATTTTTATAGTGTTTTGTAATACTGTGACACCTATAACGGTGCACACATCAGTCCCTAGATTAAGTCTACTTTAAATAAAAAATGTAAAAATTTGTGCATTGCTTGTGTTCTATGAATAAATAAATAAATAAGACTACTTTTCTAGCTAGAAGTTCGACTGGGTATTGGGCAGTACTTGCACTGCTGAGTTCCAGTCCAAATGTGAAACCAGTATAATTGCAGGTTGTGAGGCATTCATCAGGTGTCAATGGCCCTAAAGAAACCACTATTAATTAATTGTACTGTAAGTCCTTTGTCACTATATTTAAAAAATATATGAACTATCCGGCAGCACGCGTATTTAATAAGAGTGATCATCATCATCATCATTACAGCCCTTCACAAGTCCACTGCTGAACATAGACCTCCCCCAAGGAATGCCACAAAGCACGCTCCTGAGCCACCTGCAGCCATCGACTTCCTGCATATCTTACCAGGTCGTCACTCCATCTAGTGGGGAGACGCCCTACACTTCGTCCGCCGGTACGAGGCCACCACTCGAGAACCTTTTTTCCCCATCGGTTGTCGGTTCTTCGAGCTATATGGCCGGCCCATAGCCACTTCAGCTCACTAATCCTTTGGGCTATGTCGGTCACTCTAGTTCTCCTGCGGATATCCTCATTTCTAAATTTATCACGCAGAGAAACTCCGAGCATAGCCCTCACCATAGCTCGCTGAGCGACCTTGAGCTTCCTCATACGGCCAGTTTCATAAGAGTAGGGTGATAATAACGTCGATTTCATTTGCAGCAGCTTTTACGTAAGTTTTTTGTTTCTTTACTGAATGGATGTGTATTCTGTAGTTAACTAATAATATTGTATGTATATAATATTCAATGATTCCGTTGATTTATGTTATTCTAACTTTTGTCCGCGGTTTCGACCGCGTGGAGGTAGGAATTTATTATATATTATTATATATATTAATTTTATTTTTCATGAACATGACCAACTACTGTTGGATAGATCTGGTGCTTAATTATGCTAGTTACATAGTTAAGCACCAGATCTATCCAATAGTACTTGTTCGTTTTTACGAAATAATATATAGCTTGTAACCCTCTAGTCCACTCTCTATAAGCAAAATCATGTCCGTTGCTGCGTGAAAGTAGGTGAAACCCAACAAACATACTTCTGCATTTATAATATTAGTAAATATTGCGATTAGGATATGTATTTCCCACATATAAAGTTAGTTTGGTATGTAAAAAGTGAGTTCAAGTTGACTTTTTTGTGTATTCACAAAGTTTGTATGTGTGTGTGAGTGTGTGAGCTTTGTCTGCTATGTCCTAAGAATCCATGCTATAATCCAGAATTTTGGTCTTCCATATTGGCAACAGGTGTGTAATTTAACAAGAGGTTTTGATAGTTTTTGCGCTAATGGATGCTTGTACGGTGGTATAAATATAAATGTCTTTTGAAAACGTTCAGAAGCACACCTCATGTCTGAGTGTGTCTTCTTTTTTTAGATTTCAGCTAACAAATAATTTGAAGTGCCGACTGAACACAGTGTCGTTGTGATAGGCGCGCGTACCACTGTAAGTTAAAATCAATAAATTCGTTTTTATTTTTTTATTTTTGTGAAATTGGTCGAGTAAGTGGCTTGAATTGCGAATATAGATAGTGATGCTTTTTTTTTAATTTTATATCTCAACCGTTATAAATTTTTTCTTATTGAAGTACAGAGCTTATTTTTAAAAAGCAGTTTTGAAAGCATTTGTTGCGAGACAGCTAACATTCATTTTCAATTACGAATTTTGACGCAAATTATATTTCTTTGCTATGAAAAGTAGGTGAAGGTGAATTTTTGAGTGACACTCCGTGCGTTATTAGCTGATTATAATTTAATTTTTTTTTAAATGTGCCAGTACCAATGCTTGGACGGTGTGCAAATAAATATTATTATTATTTTGAATATAGAAGTGATCGTGTATTACTTTCATATATCGAGCAGTAGATTTTTAGGAGTACAGTCAAATATCAAAAACTGGTAATTTAATATTATTCAATAATATCCAAATAATATTGATGAGTAATGCAATTGGTGAAATTCAATAAAATATTATTGTAAAATGATGATTATAAAATAAATGAACGTTAGTGATTAACAAAAAGTGATGGATTTGTAATGATACCGATATTGATAATAATGGACTCAGTGCTATATAAATTATCAATGTAACATTATTATGAGAAATAATGATGTTCATAAATATTTTGAATTCATTTGTTGTTATTAATAGAAAAGACTGCGCTTAACAAAATAAAACGAAAAACGATTTTCACACTGTCAATGTATCCGCCAAAATCGTTTTTCGTTTTGGATTCGAATTTGAAACTCTGGATTTACCTTGACATGTACTCATTTTTCGGATGCGTATATTAATGTGTGGTGTCTCTCTAAAAGCATGGAATAATGTTTTGCCCTTCATTCGTTAACTTCATTACCGCGAATAAAAATGCTGAATTTAGCCCCCCCCCCCCTCCCATAGATTGCCTATCTTGCCACGTCTTATGAAAAACTTTTCCTTTTGCCAAAATTATAAAGATAAACTTTAAATTTAATACAAATTATATTATTTTAAACACTACATACAACACCATGTATAACACAAAATTTTACCTTTAAAGTCAACAATGTCACGTTCGTTCACTGGCTTTTCTTATTTTTTTACGCCTATTATGTCATTCAGAATAGGAGGTAGATATGGTAAGGTTACTTTTCTATTTTTCAATCACACGTCATTGAATTTGTCGATATTCTCCAAATTAAATGTTTTCCAAATTTACAATATGTACAAAATTTAACCGATCTAATTCGGCTTGGCTGCGCTCAGGAGATAACACATATTTTCATCACGTATTACTTAAAACTTGAAAAATGAGCACAAAGCCAACCTAATGGTAACCAACATTTATACTCTATTCAGAATCAAAATTCAGATGCTTTGTTACCCCTGAGATCCCCATACCCATACCCATGTGATGGAACGCCTCGTATCAAATAAAAAGGGTCTCCGGTTCTCTATATTCACCATATGAAATACAGCAGCATTGAGCTGCTACTTTATTCTGGTATTCTGTGAAAGGATGGTCCTTCCCCGGTCGAGCTGACCGTTTCGTGCTACAACTATAATATGGCTGCACCATGGCTCCACCACGTATGCAAAAGCTCAAAGTCGCTCTGTGAGCTACATGATAGTTTCTAGAAAGTTTACAGATAACTGGTTTTACGTGGTAGAGCCATGCTGCTATATTACTGGTATAGTTGCAGCACGAATGGGTCGGCTCGACCGGGGAAAGACCACGCTCTCACAAAATACCAGCGTAAAATAGCAGCGTAACGATGCTGTGTTTCATATGGTACTCACCGTAGAGAACCGGAGACCCTTTTTACTGGAAACGAGGCATTCCATCTTAGTCCTCACGGGTGACGACGCATCTGCATTTTGATTCGTAATCAAGGATAGATGTCGATGTCTATGGGCTACAGCAACCACTTACCATCAGGTGGACTTATACTATAAAAAAAAACTGTAGGATATAACCAAAGTAACCGTCATAGCCCAACGGATGAGTAAGCTGAAGAGGGAATGCGTTGGCCATATAGCTCTAAGAACCGACAATCGATGAGGAACAAAGTTTCTCGAGTGGCTCCTTTTAAGTAAATGGTAAGTCCATTAAGGGCTCTAATGATGATGATGGTGTTCATTAAGTAGTTTTTAGTTCGAGATTTAGAGCATTTTAGCCTTTGAAAAGCCTATGTCTTTGAGTCTTAAAGAAATCGAAGATTTTTTGGTCTGCGAACAGATATATAATAAAATTAAGATATTTCGTTTCTTTGTGAGTACTGAACATTTCTCAAGTAATTATAGAGACGTGATGTAGTTGTATTATGGTTGCAGCAAGGGTTATCTCGACTAGGGAATGATCACGTTCTCACAGAAAACCAGCCTAAATTAACACTATAATGTTGCAGTAGTTTGAAAAATTCTGGATTTTTTTACTTCTAACAAAGTGTCCATTATAAGATCTTAGAGATGAAAAGGCATCTGAATTTTGAGTCTTAATCGAGGTTACATTTTGGTGTCCTATATTCTACCTAATCTTGCCTTCATAAAACTGTCATACAAGCAATTTTACATTTATATTGATATTATTTTGTATAAATGCAATATAATCTGTCTAAAAGTACAGCTTTTAAACGTGGAGGTGATATATAAGTTTTCATTTAAAAAAGAAATACACTGTCATTTAAAGAATGCTACGTAATATAGCAACAAAGCAATGACTCTTGTGGGTCTTTCTCAAAAGTAAATCAAGCTATATTTTTAAGCCTCGAGGATTGATTTGTATGAGGTAGAGCGAGTCAGTACGTCTCTCGGTTTGGTGCATTCCATGCAACGCTTTTATTAAGGAGATATATCGAAAATCTCTTCACATATTATCTCGAAAACAAAAAGTAATATCGATGTCAGACTAATTGCATTCGACGCAAAATTATGTTAAAAGAACTACATTAAATCGTTCCAGATGCTTTTGTTAAGTATAAATGGATTTAAAAAAAATACGTACAGAATTTCCCAATTTCATAATTTACTTCACTTATGCAGGCTTCAAAATTGATTAGAACAACTTTTAGTATTTTTTTTTATATAATAAGGGTAAGAAACGAGCATACAGTCCAACTAATGGTAAATGGATACTATGGCCGATAGATATCTACATCTACCTTTTTTTATAGGATAGGGTGACAAACGAGCACACAGTCCACCTTATGGTAAGTGGTTGCTGTGGCCTATAGACATCTACATTTATCCTCGTTTGTGAATCAAAATGCAGATGCGTTGTCACCCGTGAGGACTAAGATGGAATGCCTCTTTTGCAGTAAAAAGGGTCTCCGGTTCTCTACACTCACCATACAAAACACAGCAGCATTAAGGTGCTATGTTACGCTAGTATTCTGTGAGAGCGTGGTCCTTCCCCGGGCGAGCCGACCCATTCGTGCTACAACTATACTACTAATATAGCTACAGCATGGCTCTACCACGTGTAAGAATCAAAATGCAAATGCGTTGTCACCCCTGAGGACTAAGATGAAATGCCTCTTTTCCTGTAAAAAGGGTATGTTTAAGTTTAATGGTATTTATATTTTAGTGTATCATATTAAAAGTTTCTTACTTTTGACACTTCCTACTAGAAAGTTTGTAGTGTGAACCTCCGGGGTCGCACCCAATTTTTATTTTGATAAACATTATGATAACGATATAGCTACTGTCCTATTTCAATCACAGCTATAAGTGCAATATAGTAGATTGTGCAGAATATATAAGACAAAACGTATTTATAAACATGAAGCCATTCATAGTGTACCCGAATTCAAACTAACGATCCATCCAAACTATTAGCGAATACACTTCTCAAATTAATTGAAATTTATTTTCGCATTGATATATATTGTACAACCTGAAGTGTAACTACGTAGTAGTGTAAACAAAAAAGCACTTATTTGTCAAGATTTAACCGTGTTTAATAATATTAATGCATGCAGGCTTCGAACATCATTTTAAACAAAATATCAGCGATAAAACTGTTAGAATAAGAGTTATGTTAAATAACCGTTTCAGTTAAAACCTAATAAAATTCATTACTGAACATAGCCCTCCCGAATAGATTGCTTAAAAGGAGTGATAATTGCCATAGTTATCACGCTTGGCAAGCGGGTTGGCAACCGTAGTTTTATAATTTTTAGTTGTTATTAGGAAGACCCTGCTGCCTACCTCTTGGTTTGAGTTCCTCAATCTTCTTACACCGCCACTACACGGCTATTATAAATAATGACAGGAAATTTTCTAAGCTCTTGCTTGCCCAAAATTTATTTCGGGTAAAGGAATTCTGCCTCAACGCTTTTTTGTTAAATCCGTACTATGAGTACAAATCTTATCTCATAATTTATATCCCTTCAGCTTAAGGAGATAATATTACAGTATTCTTGTTTTCTATATAATGCTGAATTTACTATGGTCCGATTGAGACAAAGATCTGTTAATGTTGATTTTGCCCTTGACATATTTTGTTTTGTGTTTTTATAGATCTACGTATCTATTTATAAGCGTGTATCCTGAAATAACGAATCGTTCATTTAACTTGAAAATGAGTGAGTAATTTCGCAAAATAAGATAAAACGCAGATAAAAACACACGCGAAAAAAATAACAGTCGCCTGGGAAAAAACATACAATTTATACTCAAGATTTTGTCCTCTGTTTGAGTAAATGATTTAACATGTACTTGAAATTTACTATAAATTATAGATAGTATAATTATTCATACATTGCGGATTCTGTTGTGGATATTAATAGAATTTAAAAAAAACTCAGATATCGAAAATAAATATAACATGTTAATACAATTGGCTGTAGGTTACAAATGGATAGAATATTCATGTTGCGTTATTTTAAGGCGTGTTTGGTTAAATACTATACACAATAGCTTTTGGACAGATGATACAAAACATTCATCATCATCATCATTACAGCCCTTCACAAGTCCACTGCTGAACATAGGCCTCCCCCAAAGAATGCCACAAAACACGGTCCTGAGCCACCTGCATCCATCGACTTCCTGCATGTCTTACCAGGTCGTCACTCCATCTCGTGGGGGGACGCCCTACACTTCGCCTACCGGTACGAGGCTGCCACTCGAGAACCTTTCTTCCCCATCGGTTGTCGGTTCTTCGAGCTATATGGCCGGCCCACTGCCACTTCAGCTTACTAATCCGTTGGGCTATGTCGGTCACTCTGGTTCTACTGCGGATATCCTCATTCCTAAGTTTATCACGCAGAGAAACTCCGAGCATAGCCCTCTCCATAGCTCGCTGAGCGACCTTGAGCTTCCTCATACGGCCAGCAGTGAAGGACCACGTCTCAGTTCCGTAAGTCATCACTGGCAACACGCACTGGTTGTACAATTTCGTTTTAAGGTTTTGAGGTATGTCTGACGAGAAGATGTGTCGTAGCTTCCCGAACGCTGCCCAGCCGAGTTGAATCCGTCGATTGACCTCTCGGTCGAAGTTGGACTTACCCAGTCGGACTATTTGTCCCAGGTAAACATACTCGTCAACAACTTCGAGCTTAGTGTTCCCAACAACTATCGGCATAGGTGTGACATGGACATTAAACATGATCTTAGTTTTGTCCATGTTCATCTTAAGACCTATCCGTTGGGAAACACTATTGAGGTCATTGAGCATAGTGCTTAGGTCCTCCAGCGATTCTGCCATAAGGACTATATCGTCGGCAAATCGAAGGTGAGTGATGTACTCGCCATTGATGTTGATACCGTATCCTTTCCAGTCCAGAAGCTTGAAAACGTCTTCCAATGCAGCGGTGAAGAGTTTCGGGGATATGACGTCACCCTGTCTTACACCTCTCTGCAATTGGATAGGTTTCGTACTCTGGTTCTGTACTCGGATAGCCATCGTAGCCCTACTGTACAAGCACTTCAACACTTCGATATACCGACAGTCAACTTGGCACCGCTGAAGGGACTGCAGCACCGCCCAAATTTCGACGGAATCAAAGGCTTTCTCATAGTCCACATACGCCAGACATAGTGGCAAATTGTACTCTTCGGACTTCTGTACAACTTGCCGAAGGGTATGTATGTGGTCTATGGTGCTAAAGCCCTTTCGGAAACCGGCTTGTTCGGGAGGCTGGAAGTCGTTAAGTCTGCGCGCGAGACGATTCGTAATGACTCTCGAAAACAGCACGTAGACGCGGCTCAGAAGGGAAATCGGTCTGTAGTTCTTCAAGAGAGCGTTGTCACCTTTCTTGAAGAACAAGACCACCGCACTTCTGCTCCACGGCTCCGGCGTAATGCCACCATGGAGGACGGAATTAAAGAGCTTCTGAAGGACTTCAAGTACCGGTCTTCCACCCGCTTTCAGAAGCTCCGCTGTAATTCCATCCTCGCCTGGGGCCTTACCGTTTTTAAGGTGCTGGAGAGCCATCCTAATCTCGCTCAGACTGACATCCGGGATATCTTCGGAATAGTGTCGGATGAGACTCGCTCTTGGATCGTTACTCACACTTGCGTGTGGCTCCAACGATGATGTGTACAGCTGCCCATAGAACCTCTCAATCTCACTCAAAATCTCAGGTGTCCCGGAAACGATGCTGACACATTCTGTCTTCAGCTTTGACAGTTGGCTCTTTCTGGCAGACAGATCTCTGGCAAAGACTTTGGAGCCTTGGTTCCGCTCGATCGCTTCTTCAATACGAGCTGTATTGAAGTTGCGTAAGTCCCGCCGCATGCATTTGGAGATCTGTCTGTTCAGATGCCTGTATGCTGTCAAGTCTGTTGAAGAATGTAGCTTCATCTCCCGTCTAACAGCCATGAGATTAAGAGTGTGATCGGAGAGTTTTTGTGTTCTTCTGCGGCGGGTCTTGCAGAACTTAGCTCCAACCGCATGGACAGTTTCCACGAGCTTGTCATTCATATCGTCCACTTCATTGCAGTCTTCTAGGCACTGAAAACGGTTTTGTAACTCGAGCTGAAAGGTTTCGGGACTTTGAAACAGAGCACGAGGGGGACGGAGCGTTGACTTCATTAGACGAGACCTCTCCAACTTAACGTTTAGGTTCAGTGTGCCTCTAACCATTCGGTGATCGCTACCAGTTTTCACCCTCGCGATCACGGAGACATCACTGAACAGTTGTCGTCTGGTCGTCATAATGAAGTCAATCTCATTTTTTGTCGAACCGTCGGGGCTCGACCAGGTCCACTTCCTATGGGGCCGCTTCTGGAAGAAAGAGTTCATCATAAAGAGTCCCTCTTTCTCCATGAAGTCGGCCAGCTGCTGGCCCCTTGGGTTCCGTTGCCCTATTCCAAATTTCCCTACTTTCAGCTCACCGTTCTCTCTTGTGCCTAGTTTTGCATTGAAGTCTCCCATTAACACCGTATATTGGGTTTTGGAGGAATGCATGGCTCTAGAGATATCCTCATACATTTCCTCCACCTCCTCATCGGGGTATGCCGAGGTTGGTGCGTAAACCTGTATGACCTTCAGCGAATACCGTTTGGTGATTCTGAGTATAAGGTACGCAACCCTCGTCGACACACTCCCGATTTTTACAACGTTGTTAACGAGAGACTTGTGGACGATAAATCCGACACCTCCTTGGGACAGATGGTCGCCCTCCCGGTGATAGAGCAAGTTGCCGGATTCGAGGATTACCGTGTCCTCCCCCTCTCTTCGGACTTCAGATAATCCTATAATATGCCAGCGCAACTTGTCTATCTCTTCTTCCAGCTCCACGATCTTCTCGTCAGTCCTCAGGGTGCGTGCGTTGTACGTTGCCAGGTCGAGTCATCTAAGGTGGCAACCGAACCTCCACCGGAGATTCTTAGCACCCCCTGCCCCGCCGTTACCATGGTCGCCACCGTAGCCAGGAATAGCGGGGCCGCCGGGGACTGGGGGCCGTTTTTTTGTTGCTCTCATCATTGGGGGGTATTTGCCATAGTTGCCACGCTTGGCGAGCGGGTTGGCAACCGCAGTTTTTTTATTGTCATTTGGCTATTATCAGGAAGATGCTGCTGCCCATCTCCTGGCTGTTTCCCTTTGTCGCCTTTTACGACACCCACGGGAGGATATGGGGTAGTGGATATTCTTGACCGCCACTACACGGCATTACAATACAAAACATTACAGGAAACAAACTAATGGAACAGGGCTCTTTTAATATAAATGAACTCAGTAAACGGATATGTCGAAGTTACCTCCTTGATTTTATATGCTAGAAAACGGTAAAATATGTGTGTAGGATTTACTAATATAACTGATGATGTAAAGTTTTATTTAATTTCAACTATGCTAATATTAACTTTTAAAAATGAAACGAAACTCATGAAGATGTTCAATGATACAAATATAGAAGTAAATAATTTAATACTGTTAAATTCGGAAAGATTTCAATTGATTGTTATAGTACGTAACTAAACCGTATACATACTAGATACCATTTCATTCAATACTTAGTAACATAACTAAATTTTGAGTTAAATGCTTACAGATAGTGTAGGTGGTAGAGCCATGTTGCAGCTATATTATGGTTGTAGCACAAATAGGTCGGCTCGACCGGGGAAGGACCACGCTTTGACAAAATGCCAGCGTAAAATAGCAACTTAATACTGATATGCTTCGTATTGTGAGTGAAAAGAACCGGAGGCCTTTTAACTGGATGCGAGGTATTACATCTTATTCCTCAGGGATAACAACACATCACGGTACGGCAGGGCATTTTGATTCTTATATATCCAAAATATTTTACAAAAAAAAATTACGTCTCCTTGTATCAATTTCACTTTGAGCTAGCAATCTCTGTAAGTCGTTCGAAATATTTGCACAGCTTAACACGAATATTGAAGACAACTTATACGTGCATTTCGTACACGAATGTGCACTTTTTGCAACATTACTTTTTACTCCTGTTAGTATTTATTATATTACTTTTTTATTTACTATCAGGTAATACACCTGATTGCGTGTGAGTGTGTTCGTTTTTCAACCTTATAAAAAAGCAATAGATAATTGTCAAAGCGATGGGGTAGCTCTCAGACGTTTAATTATAATTCTCTTCGAATTGATAATGAAAATCATTTGACTTGATTTCTATTGGTAGTGGAGTGTATTTTTCGTAGCTAACACGTGACTAAAACGTGTACAGGCTGACATTTAACACAAGTCACATGCGGGTTTAGTGACTTCCTTATTCCTTATTCTTCCTACTAAAAAGAACGGAGTATAGCTTAACGTAATCGAACGCTAAATTATATTTGATTTCATTAGTTGTACGCCCTTCATATTTTCTATATGCTCATATTATGCTCTATCTTCTTTTAGTTTGTACTTACAATTGTTATCACTTGGTGAAACCCAGCTTAATTTTTGTTATTTAGATAAACAATTGTTTCAATTTTACAATATATATATATATATATATATAAACACATCAACAGAATCTAGGGATATTATATTTCATCAAATATCCAAAAAATGTATGAAGAATTTCTGATATAGTAAATAGAAGAATGATAGGTTATTTATAAATCTATAATAAAAAATAAAAAACACTTCGTAATTTTTATGGTTTAAATAAAAATATTAATTTTTTTAATCGCCGTAGAAAATTAGTATGATAAAAAAACTTGATTTCTACTTATAAAACTATTAATTTTTATTAAAATTGAAAAAAAATCTTATAAAATCCAATTATTAATAATTATTGTTACCACCTTTTACATTTATTACACATCGACATCGATTGTTCATACTTAAAATTAAATTGTCAATGTCTTGCGGTAGCGGTATGAGGTCCCACGTTCTTTGCAAGTGTTCGTAAAGTTGTTGTTTAGTCGACAAATTTGGCGGGTAATCTCTCAAAGCTTTTTTAGTGATTCTTTTGGTGAGTGTAGAGAATCGGAGACCCTTTTTACTGGAAACGAGGCATTCCATCTTAGTTCTTAGGGGTGACACCGATAGCATTTGGTTTCTAAATCGAGGATGTAGATGTCTATCGGCCACAGCATCCACTTACCATCAGGTGGACTGTGCGCTTGGTTGTCACCCTTATTCTATACAAGAAGAAACTTTTATTTATATTATTCATATTATGACGTCCCATTTATAATCAAAGCGTTTGGTATCGTAAGAGACATATTTAAGCGAGAAAGCCCTGAGAGACAAGATCAAGGATAACAGATTAATATTTCGGCCGTAAATTAAATAACGAACTTAGCTAAGGACGGATCAATGAGGTTACGAAGAACCTTGGAGGGTAATTTGGCCGGTATTATTAAATTTATTAATTTTAGCCTTAGAAGGGAATAATTCTTCTGGGGTATGTGACATAATAAAATTATCTTCTTTATTAATAATTCTGTATCATATTAAAATGAATGAAACATGAATACTTACATTTTATGGAGAGTTTAAGTTACAAGGGTAATGTGCCGGTAAATGGTTATAGGGTAATTTTATTCACCCTTATCACGCGCAGTTGTAAATTAAATATATCTTAAAAGTACAATTAAAGATGGCAGTGTAATGAGACTTCACGAATTCTAGAAAACAATCATTGATCATCTATTCAATCCCGTTTAAGTGTACGTGTGCGTGTGCGTGTGTGTGTGCGTGTGCGTGTGCGTTTGCGTGTGCTTGTGCATGTGCGTGTGCGTGTGCGTGTGCACGTGCGCGTGCGTATGCGTATGCGTGTGCGTGAGCGTGTGCGCGTGCGTGTGCGTGTGCGTGTGCGTGTGTTCATGCGTGTGCGTGTGGGTGTGCTTGTGCTTGTGCATGTGCGTGTGCGTGTGCGTGTGCTCGCGCGCTCGTGCGTGCGCGCGTGCGTGTGTGCATGCGTGTGTGCGTGCGTGCCTGCGTGCGTGCGTGCGTGTGTGTGTGTGTGTGTGTGTGTGTGTGTGTGTGTGTGTGTGTGTGTGTGTGTGTGTGTGTGTGTGTGTGTGTGTGTGTGTGTGTGTGTGTGTGTTTGTGTTTATATGTATAGGTAGATATAAACATGCAGTCTATGTTCATCTTGATCAATTCATATACAACACTGCGACATCATCCACAGTAGGAACATTTGTTGTAACTATCAATCTTGGCTGCCTACCATTAGAGGACACAGTACCAGACGCCTCGCAACTTTGACCTTTCACCTTTGACTATGGTTATTCCTCGTTTTTCTAGTGCTTTTAAAGGCGACTGATGATTTAGAGGTCCCGGGTTCGATTCCCCGGTGGCATCAAAAGCAGTTATTGGGTTTTTCTGACAAGAAATTCTCAGTAGTAGCCGGCAGTCAGGAAGTTGGCGGTGTTACAACCCATGCTCGGAAAGCACGTAAAGCCGTTTGTCCTGTCCTTTCGCTTGTGTCGGTTTACCGTCCCAATCGGACTATGAGAATGAAGGAATGGATAGTGCACCTGTGCTTGCGCATACACTTGGGCATTATAATCATGTTCTGCGCAGATGGATAGTCTCCGTGGAAACTGACCACCGTGACTGATAGTCGGCCTGAAGGAAATCATTATTATTATTCCGCTATCTACAGGAGAGTTGCTTAATTGCATATTACGCTCAGGTACCCAAAACGATATATCTTTTGTGACAAAAATGATTGAGAAGGACTAAAAATAAGTAATTTAATTTCTACCATTTTTAGCACTATTTGTCTTTCTGTTGTTTATGAACGCATTACGTCTACAGTACCTACTAATATTTTTCTTTAAATGCGTCGCGGGCACAGATAGTGATGAATAAAGTATTCATCATTATCATGATACTACACGTCCACTGTAAAACAAAGACATGTTACAATAACAATACAACTTGAGCCACCTGCATCTTTCAAATTCCTAGATTTCTTAACAGGTCGTCACCTCATCTAAAAATAATAATACTTAATAAATAATATTTATTTTTTGTCAGGTACGTCGCCATAGATTTCAAGAAAACACGCGTTACCGTGAGAATACGCAACATGCTACAGTGTTTCGTGTAAGAGGTAAGAATAAGATATTTTTCCACACCCTACAAGTTGTGAGTTTTCCTCCTTACAGAAACCTTTTGTTTGCAAAAAATCTCACTTAATTTATGTTCTGTCGACCCAAAATAATTATCTCTGTAATTACCTTTCAATTATATTTTTACGTTTCTTCAACTCTAATTTGCACATAATATTATTTATAATGGTTAGAAACATATTGCTGCACCTTATAATATGATTCAGCATGATTGAAGTTGTAAAATTCTGTCTTCTATAAACAAATGAATAAATAATGAGTTTAATATTAAGCTTTGTAAAAGAATTTAATGTCTAAGCTATATTTTTATTAGTCTTTAGTCATTTATTTCTAAAAATTTAAGAATTTACTCCTATAATAAAGGAGCACATGCACACAATAAAAATAATGTCTGTAATGGGGTAATGGAGAAGAAAATATAAGAATTATAACAGAATAATATTATTATTTTTCTTCGTATTGTTCTGTGCTCGTATAGCTCATTAAAAACTTTATATGTGTCAGTATTAAATTCTTAAAAAATAGTCGCTAAGTTACAAACTAACAGCTAATTCAATTATGAAATTAAAAAATTGCGAGCCGCGCCCCGGGTTTACACATGGGTGATTTCAGAATCTCGACAATAGCGCCACCGACCGGATCACTTTTGTAAACGCGCCATCCAGAAACTTACTCAAATCAAACCAAAACTTCATCAAAATTTTCGAGTTTTAACGAGACTAACGCACGGCATTTTATTTTTATATAAATGAATAAAAATATGTTCGTTTTTTCTTAAAAAATCTCTTGTATCGTGCAGGCATTTGGTATGCATAAATTCCTCATGCAAAAACCAAAACCCGAAACATGTATTGTAAGCCATACGAAGCCATACATATAATATTTGCTCCCTGCGGAAATCAAACCTACATCTGGTGGCGCTGCAGCCAAATACTTTGCTACTACGCTACGTAAGGTCTAGTAAAAATATAGATGCAATGAAGATACTTCTAATTCCTACGTCAAAATATGAGCGTTGAAAACGAATGCATCGCTATGTTAAAATATCATGCGTTCTTAATATAAATAGTAACAGTACATCTTGTGACCCGATCGAGTGACTCACTACGAATTTGGCACGTACGTGTGTTCCGCGTTTCACCTTTGTAACATTTATTTAGCATATGCGTTCCTGGCTCGACCCACGTTATTATCAGTTATAATTAGTGTAGCAACGAATACTACCTTTACGAATACGAATATCAAATCTACTATTCGGCAAATTCGAATACGAATACAAATATCTCGCCATGGTAATAAAAAACTAATTTATTTGATGATTTTCTATTGTTCTAATAATTAAAATTTACAATAGAAATTTTTTATTTAAAAAACATAAAATTTGTGGATTTTTTGGTTTAAGGCGATTTCTTTTTTCAGTTTGAATGTTCCCAGCCGTTGAAAAATGTCTTTCCGAGGCGACTGTACATAGTTTAAGTGAAAAATATTTTTGGGAGTCCCCCGTCGTTGAGGCTAAGGGCCAAGACACACGTATTTTTTACGCGCCGACGACGCGCGTTATCCAAGTCCGCCAGTAATTAGAGTTGCTTACAAAATATTAGTTTTTAAATATTCGTGATCAGTATTCGTCGAATACGAATATTCAGTAAAAGTCTACTATTCGGCGAATACGAATATTCGTATTCGTATTCGTTGCATCACTAGTTATAATGGTGCTGATAGTTTAAAGGTATATTTTTAAAGAAGTAGGGATAATCGTGTAGTGGTGCTGTAAGAATATCCATTAGGTAGGTACCTCATATCTTCCCGTGGGTGTCGTAAGAGGTGACAGACGAAAAATGAAACAATGAAAAACTTAATTTATAAATGTGCTAAGTTATAAACATGCATAGACACTTATTTTAAACTAAAATATTACCATTCATTAATATCATTACAATTTAGATATTTTTGTAAAAAATCCTTCGCTTTTAAAACTTCTACGGGTAGCTTACCACGGTACTCGATATTGCGGACGAAAGCGGACAAGCACGAACCGGCGCACCGTAGTAAGTGTATCCACCCACCACTGCGCAAGCACGTTCGTACATGTGCGTCGGGTCCGCCGCGAGACAATAACTACAAAGGTGAGGTGCGAACTCGTGCTAGGCGGTCCAAGGTCATTCGTGTAACACGGACGGGATAGGAAAAGCCTTTTTATTTGACTGACAGACGTGCATGCGAGTAATGGAATGAAAGAATAATCATTTTCTTTTATATCTGAAGAACATAATAATATAATTATTATGACTATATACAAAAATCGCCTTAATGTAACTATATAAAAGAATACATTACCACATTTCGATCAGTTGGTGTCTTAAGAGGTGACTATGGAAATGCCACAAAAATATTATGATGATTGATTACAGTATAACTATCTTGTATGCGCCAGACCTAAAGCCCTTAGAATGATGATGGGCAGCAGCGTAAAAGATGTTAGACGTACTGCAATCGTCAGTCCACCTGCCAAGTGTGGCGATTACGGCAAAATCACCCTACCACGGGAGAGGCTCTTATACAGCAGTGGATTTTAGGGGCTCATAATGAATAAGAAGATTACCACAAGAGCGGCAGCTTCTTTTTAATATAATTGAAGTGACAAAAAAACGTACAGTCAACCTAATGGTCAGTAATTACTGCAGCTAGGATAGAATTGATTAGAATAGAATAAGTTTTCCCGATACCATCCACACCATCTGGACGATTGGCGGTCCACCACTGTGCGATATAGAAGATTTTTTTCTTCCTCGCACGACTTCCTTGTGGAATCGATTACCATGAGCAATTTTTCCGGACTGATACGACTTAGGGACCTTCGAGAAAAGAGCGTACTCCTTTTTAAAAGGCCGGCAACGCATCTGCAATTGCCACTCTGGTGTTGCAGTTGTTCAAGGGCGGCGGTAGTCACTTACCATCAGGTGAGCCGCATGCTCGTTTGCCCCCTCTCCTATAAAAAAAAAGTTTTTATTCAGTATAGATCACATGTGTAATTCTTATTGAAAGCAATTTTTTTTTACTTTAGCACTGCTCGCAGACATCTGCAGTACACTTAAAATAAAGAAGTCTAGAATTGTTATCTCTGAGCACTCAGATGGAATACCTTATTGTCCGTTATTATTATACCAGCTCTTTACTAGTTGCTTCTTAGCGGCAGAAATTTTTAGAGTGTTGTGCATACTCAGATGAATTTGTAACGGAGATATTGTCCATGGTTGTTAGCTATCGTCCGCAATATCACGCATCGTGTGTAACCACTTTAACCCTTAACTGGTAAACATGGGTCAAAACAAACCCGGACTAACCTTTGATCAATCATAAGTCATTATTAGTTCGATATTCACTCACACTGCGCGCGGTATTCCTCATTCGTACAGAACACTACAACGTAAGTGCACGCGTGTCTAGTTTTGTCGCGATTTTTTGGAATTACGTAGGCCCTCCGGTCGAATTTGACCCGTGTATAGCTTAAGTGTAACTTTTTGTTTCGGAGGTGAAGTTTGAAAATGGCGGAAAATGAAGAAGAACGAATACTGCGGTGGCTTGATAAGTGTGACAGTGACTCGGACTATAGCGACAAATGCTCCGAACATAATGATCATGACTTAGTGTCTGAAATAAGTGAATTGGAGGATAACTTGGATGAGTTATCACGTTTCGATGATGCGAGAAGTTTTCCTGAGATGGTTCCACAAAATGACGAGTTCATTCACGATGAACCACTACCATCACCACCACCACCACCATCACCATCACGATCAATCCAGAGGTTACTGGTACGGACGTAATCAGTTTAAATATTCGAAGACGCCTCCATCTTCTTCGAGAACTCGACGTGAAAACGTTGTTACCCAATTACCTGGTTTGGCAGGGGAAGCACGTCGAAACAAGCCTACATCTTCACTGCAGGCACGGACAATCCTGTTTACTGACGACCTCGACATCTGAAGATCAGACCCAGTTAGTGGCGCGAGACAGAAAACGAAGACTTTGTCAGATTTGTCCTTCGAAAAAAGACAATAAAACTAACATCATTTGCTCAAAATGTAATACATCTATATATGTAATATAAAAATGAATCGCTGAATGTGTTGCTTAACGCAAATCTCGAGAGCAGCTGAAATGATTTCGCTAATTCTTTTTTAAAATATTTCTTGAAGTACGAAGATAGTTCTTACGGAGAGAAAAGTTTAAAAAATTGCCTGAAAAAGTCTAAAACAACACTTTTCTATATTCCCATACAAAATATTCGTAATAATACTTAAGAGTCAATTTGAACTTTAATACCATACCATAAAGTTTAAGTGTTAGTGGAGGGGTTCCGGAAAGGCAAAAAAATTGAGTGACGTTAGTATTGTATAAATATTAATGTCAATATTTGTCAATATTTATAAGATGGTAACATTACTCAATAATTTAAAATTAAACATTTTGTACAGCCGATTTCAATATAAGTTATTAAGAATAACTCAAAAATTATTGGTCTGACCTTGATGAAATTCATATGAGATCACACGAGAAGTACCAGCTTCCAAATAAAAAAAGAATCGTCGAAATTGGTTCACCCAGTAAAAGTTATGAGGTAACACACATAAAAAAATATACAGTCGAATTGAGTACCGTCTCCTTTTTGGAAGTCGGCAGAAAACAAAATTAAAGTTCCACGCAAAAAAATTTATATCTATGAAATCGTAGTAAATTGCACGCGGGCGAAGTCGCGGGGCACAGCTAGTTTGTATATAAAGTCCACTGTATTATGCTTGCAATATATCGAAATTGTATGTAACTTTATATGTTTTATTTATTTCATAGATATTGTTTTCTAAGGTAAGAATATTGCAGTTCTTTTAGTTGGAAATTTCAACAGAAACGATGATTGTTACTTTTTTGTTTTTATTTATGATGAGAAAAATGAAGTGATTTTATTTTTCCAAAAGTCTTAATTTTAGTTTTGTAGGGGAAATATTTTGAGTTTAAAAGATTTAACCAGGAAAAAAATTAACTTTTTTAATAAATAATAAGATAAATAAGCGTAAATATGAAAAAAAAAATCATAAGAATTACCACATACAATTTATACACAACATAATATAGCTCGGTCAAATTAGACCCATGTATACCGTTTACGTGGTTAAAAATATGTATACCAGTTAAAGGTTAATAAATTTACTGATATTATATATATTTTATAAGACATATTGAATTCAGTTTCACGCATATCGATCACGCATCATTTTGATTTCGTTCACCATAAAGCATATTATCGAAAATCAATGATCAATAAAGAGACAGTAATGAAATTTATAATAAAAATCGGGAATATATGCAGACTTTTAAAATTCCACATCAGAACATAGACCTCTTATTAGCCAAAGTTGGCACGCAGACAGGTTGGCAACTGCAGTTACTTTTCTAGCTGCTACTGCCTACCCATGCTGTTTTATTATCCTCTGTCACCTCATACGACACCCACAGAATGGTTTGACGTAATGGATATTCTTACGCCGCCCACTACACGGCATTTTATTTATTTCACTTTAATTATTCTTGTTTCAATTCAACTTATTGCATCTGATTTCTAAATCAAATAAATTATACGTTAAATAACTACGTACTACAAATTGCTATCATGACGTAGCTTAAGCTCATGCCAAGCTTTATAACAATTAGTCACTGTTGATAATTGAGACACTGATACAGTATTAGTAATTCCATATAAACAAACAAAGAAAATAAATGTAATAAGAAAATAAAACAATGTAAAATATATTTTATGTTTAACGAGCTTAGAACTATTTTATTAAAATTTAAAAATCCAGAATAAATAACACTTAATTACTTTTTAATACTGATTAATAAAATGTAGACTACCAAAAATAACTATTGTAATTTGAGGTTAAGGTGATGGAGATATCTCGATTATGTCATAATATAGAGAGTGTCGAGAATGGCGACAAGAAGAAAAGTCTATACAAGCTGTTATTATATCATGGTAGAAACAATATTTTAAGACTACACTTTTCTTATGTATATTATCCAAAAATATTACTAACTACTTTTAAAACGCCCGTGACATGTTAGTTACATTTTTAGGAACTATAATAATAGATAACCTACTATCTACTAATCTACTATTTACAAACTCTATTATAATATTTATAGGGATCTTGCACTATGATGAAAGATTCAAACGTTTTTTAAGAATATTAATCTATCAAATAATCAAAGAGTATAAAAAAAGTATCTTATTTAAGGCCCTTTTAAGTGTAGTAACGAAAGGATGTCTATTGGGAACGCTACATCACATTGTTAATTTTCATAAATTAGTACATTTTATTAGTTATAATATAAATGATTGTATTTAACAACAAAACAGATGTATTTCAAGCTTAAAATATCCATTTGTGCAGAAAAAAATAAAACCATATAACAAAGAACGTATCTTGAGTAAGGAAAGAAACTGGTGTTTAGAAGCCTTAATTTGTTAGCTTTGAGTCACGCTCGCTTCGCACTTAACTTTTCTTGAGTTAATTCCATTGTTGTATGTAGTGGAACCAAATATTCAAGATCGTAAATGGAAACATAAAAGGTCACTTATTACTTGTGTTTATACTTTTAAATTTGTTTTTAAAAACCTTGTAATAGTAATAACAAAATATATAGTATTATAGTATGTTTAATGTCCATGTCACACCTATGCCGGTAGTTGTTGGGAGCACTAAGCTCGAAGTTGTTGACGAGTATGTTTACCTGGGACAAATAGTCCGAGTAGGTAAGTCCATCTTCGACCGAGAGGTCAATCGACGGATTCAACTCGGTTGGGCAGCGTTCGGGAAGCTACGACACATCTTCTCGTCAGACATACCTCAAAACCTTAAAACGAAATTGTACAACCAGTGCGTGTTGCCAGTGATGACTTACGGAAATGAGACGTGGTCCTTCACTGCTGGCCGTATAAGGAAGCTCAAGGTCGCTCAGCGAGCTATGGAGAGGGCTATGCTCGGAGTTACTCTGCGTGATAAACTTAGGAATGAAGATATCCGCAGTAGAACCAGAATAACCGACATAGCCCAACGGATTAGTAAGCTGAAGTGGCAGTGGGCCGGCCATATAGATCGAAGAATCGACAATCGATGGGGAAGAAAGGTTCTCGAGTGGCAGCCTCGTACCGGTAGGCGAAGTGTAGGGTGACCCCCCACGATATGGAGTGACGACGTGGTAAGACATGCAGGAAGTCGATGGATGCAGGTGCCTCAGGACCGTGCTTTGTGTCATGCCTTGGGGTTGGCCTATATTCAGCAGTGGGCTTATGAAAGGCTGTAATGATGATGATGATGATATAGTATTATAGAAAAAATAACTTACTTTTTACTGAGTATACTGTTTACCTAAAATTAATAGTCTGACTACTTAAGTCCAACTTCGACCGAGGGCTGAATCAACGGAATCAACACGACAGTCAAACCAGAGCAATATCCGCAGTAAAACCAGAGTAACTGACCTAGGCCAACGGATATGTAAGCTCAAGAAGCCCCTCTCTTAACAATTTATGTGGCCAAATAGCAGTTTCGCACTGCTTTGTTTCGGTCTGGGAATTTTATTGACAGCAACTGCAGTTTTAATTAATATATTTTGATTTGTTATCACAAAGATGCTGCTCCCTATTTCCTGTTTTTCAAAACACATGGGATAGTATGGGACAATGAATTCAACCACTAGGTAAAACAAACACATTTACACTTGGAGTTATGATATTTAAACAAAAAAAGGTACGATAAATGTGCACAAAAGTGAAAAAATATTTTTAAATTCTTGGCATGTTTTCTGAAATTAATATACTATTATGTACACTGTTATTGAAGTCCATCTGATATTGCCCACGACCTTAAGCCAGTAGTATTTATAGATTCACTGCATGCTTTAGAAATATATTGCAAAATTTCAGTTCAATTGAATTGCGAATGAAACTTTTCAACTTGTGGTCACAGTATTAGAATCTGTTTCACGTCACAATGGGTTTGCTTTTTCTTGTAATCCTTTTAACTCGTAGCTACATTCAAAGATAAAATTTAAATTGTTTGCTTACTATCACTTTTGTTGGTGTATTTGTAGCGGATATTTTGCAGCTTATTTATCTGATAAAAGAATTATTTTATAAAATACTGATTAAATAGATTTATTAACATTTTGTGAGAGATGAAAATTCCTCATTCGTATTTCGAAAAAAAATCTGTATGTAACGTTTGCGTGCTTAAAATATAACGAATGATTTTTTGACTGGGCATGAAACAGAAATAGAAAATTGCGGAAATATCGTTTAAATATTATTTAATTGGGAATGATAATACATTCATTGAAGTTGAATAATATATTAAAACATTCAAATACGTTAGTCGGAACCTTCGGACACCTCCTTGGGACAGATGGTCGCCCTCCCGGTGATAGAGCAAGTTGCCGGATTCGAGGATTACCGTGTCCTCCCCCTCTCTTCGGACTTCGGATGATCCTATAATATGCCAGCGTAACTTGTCTATCTCTTCTTCCAGCTCCACGATCTTCTCGTCAGTCCTCAGGGTGCGTGCGTTGTATGTTGCCAGGTCGAGTCGTCTTAGGTGGCAACCGAACCTCCACCGGAGATTCTTAGCACCCCCTGCCCCGCCGTTAACATGGTCGCCACCGTAGTCAGGAATAGCGGGGCCGCCGGGGACTGGGGGCCGTTTCTTTGTTACTCTCATCATAGGGGGGTATTTGCCATAGTTACCACGCTTGGCAAGCGGGTTGGCAACCGCAGTTTTTTTATTGCAAGTTTGTTGTTAACAGGAAGATACTGCTGCCCATCTCCTGCCTGTTTCTCTTTGTCGCCTTTTACGACACCCACGGGAAGATATGGGGTAGTGGATATTCTTAACCGCCACTACACGGCAACGTGCGCCATCTACTGTAAGTTAATTATACTATGCCTATAGCCTTCGCGGAAGTGCATGCAATAAGGTGATAAACATTTAGAGCAATCTGACGAACGGTATGGCAACGCAAAAAATACGAACATTAAAAATAATTTTTATGTATTAGATAGATTATAAATAATTCTTACTGAACGTCACACTTTTGTTTAATTTACTGGTTCCGAAAAAACCTCTGTTCTGGGAAGAACCAGCAAGAAAACCTGGGAAATGTTTTTTTTTTTAAATAACAGTTAACAACAATCATGTAGGTTACACAATTAACAACACAAAACAAATTAGAAATATTATCCATAAATGCCATAATATTACAATAACTCTTTTTATACAAACTTTGTCCTATAAAATTTTTGAACTTTGAGGAGGTCAAATTTTATATATTTTTTGGGATTTTGTTATAAACATCGCCCCAAAAATGAATGGAAATGCATGACCAAATACGAAAGTATAGGGAATTGTGAAAATGCTCATAATATGATACTTTGTCGTGACAAGTGATGTCACCGGCTACGTTTAAAAATTACAAATATAGTTTATTAAAGTTTTGAATTGAAACGTTTTTTTTTATAATATTTTCTAATGAAAACTATGAATACCCGTTTAGAGCAATTTAGTAGTTAAAGTTTAATAATTGTATGTAAAATAAATTTGTATGATGTAATTTCTATTAAATAGTTTATTTGTAAAATAATATTGTAATTTTCTTAAAAATTAGACTTTTTTTAGTTTGCCGTTTAAATGATTCTCCGAATTTGAATTTGATAAATTATACACCATGAGAGAGTGCCGCCGTGTAGTGACGGCGTAAGAGAATCCACTACCTCATAATATCATGCCGTTTTTGTTTCCTTCAGGAAACGGACATCAGCACAATGTGACAGACAAACATTCATACATAGTAGAGCCATGCTTAAGCTATATTAGTGGTACAGTTGTAGTACGAATGGTTCGACTCGACCGGGGAAGAACCACGCTCTCACAGAATACCAGCGTAAAATAGCAACTCAATACTGCAGTGTTTCGTATGGTGAGTGTAGAGAACCGGAGGCCCTTTTTACTGGCATCCTATCTTAGGCCTCAGGGGTGACAATGCATCTGCATTTTGATTCTTAATTGAGGATAAATGTAGATGTCTGTGGGCCACAGCATCCACTTACCGTGGACTGTATGCTTGATTGTCACCCTTATTCTATATGAAAAAATAAAAGATAATGGCATGTGTCAAAATGCAGTATTAAAGTTAGATCCGAGATTTCGTTGAGCATTTTTACTATTCCCTATACATTCGGTAATTACGGATTCACAGTTTAAAAAAAAAACTCTTCCTGTTTATGTGAAGTAAACTCAACAATATTAGGGTGATAAATTTGCTGGGTGTCCTGATATTACATATCTGCCATAGTGTAGTAGTAAGAAAGCCACAGATGTGTTTTCACAACTGTAAGTAAACTTCAAACCAGAATGCATCAATGGTTGTTGCTTAGAGACAAAAATATGTTAGAGGATAATACTTGCCCTGCCGGATTCCTTATTAGATAGTTAAGTAATAGAATCAAGTATTATTTTGCGCTAATTACGTAGCTGAGATCCACTTGAAATATGGTAATGGTAGAGCCATGCTGCAGCTATATTAGTAGTATAGTTGTAGCACGAATGGGGCGTCACGACCGGGGAAGGACCACGCTCTCACAGAATACCAGCGTAAAATAGCAGTTTAACACTGTTGTGTTTCGTATGGTGAGTGTAGAGAACCGGAGACCCTTTTTCATGGATACGAGGTATTCAACGCATCTGCATTTTGATTCTTAATCGAGGATAAATGATGTCCATGGGCCCCAGCAACCACTTACCATCAGGTGGACTGTGCGCTCGTTTGTCACCCGATCCTATATAAAAAAAAACTTGAAATATAAAATGATATCTTCTAAGATCTAACAGGCTAGTCCATTTCTCTTCGTGATGCTTCGTTTAGATACAAAACACATATTGTATTATTGACGGTGATGTATCTTTCCTTGTGTAGTGGTGTTGGGGATAGTAGTGTTGATACTCGTTGCAAAGCTGATAGTGCACGCAATCGAGAGAGGGAAAGAGCTTTGTCAACCAGAAATGACCCATTATCATTTTGTTGTTGTTATACATCTTATAAAAGAACATATTTTACGTATGTTTAAAAGGATTTTTTCAATTTAGAATTTTGCAACTAACATATTTAAATTAAAAACACTTCTTTAATCAGTACATTTCTCTTTATTTATCAAGAATAAAGAACGCTCTTGTAGCGCTTCTTTTTTTCAATGAAGAAAATGAACTTAGCAATTCCATACACGGTCGCGTTCGGTAGTCTTGGCTACAAAGCTAACTTGCGATGCAGTAACGACTTAGCACAATTGCAAAAACTACAATACTTGGACACGATTTGCTTCGTTAAAAAGACGCGACTTCTACTTTAGCTTTTGAGGTTTGATAAAGTAGAACAGTATTTTTTTTTTATATTGTGATTTACTATATTAACGCGAACACTACACATTGAATAAAACTACTTTTTAAATAAAACTAAGTGAACTTCCTAGTGGCAGCGTAAAAAAAAATTTCAACACATAGTCCATTGAGTTAAAAAAGTTAAGTTAAAGTTACAGCTTATATACGTCCCACTGCTGGGCACAGGCCTCCCCTCATTCCTAAGAGGGCTTTAAGGCAAGAAAATGTCCGCCACGCTGCCCCAATGCGTGTTGACGAACTACACATGCCTTGATTTTTTTCTTATTTCTCAGACATGCATGTTTCCTCACGATGTTTTCCTTCACCGCCGAGCACGTGGTAAATCAGCACTTAAAATTGCAATTAACAATTTCTTTGGTGCCGGCGGGGATCGAACCCGAGTTGCTCGCGTACTGTGAAATTTACAGCGAGCGCTAACCACCTGAGCTACCATGGATCTATCTATCTCCTATCTACCTATATAACTATCACCACATAGTCCATTGAGAGTTGGAAGATAAATGCCAAATTATTCTACAAATACAGATTACTTTCTTTCTAGTCCACAGTGGTGCCAACGTATTTGCTGTAGCCTTCCTTGTTTACAGTTTGTTATATGTGTCCATGGGCTGCAGTAGTCACTTACCATTAGGTGGACTGAATGTTCACATTTCTCTTAATTTTTATTTAAAAAAAAACAGTGTTTGAATCTGTATCGTAGGACATAAGACCATGATGGTATTATTAAATAAAACTAATTTTACGGATTTTATCGCGTATATTAACCTATTTTTATATTCCCGACGTTTCGGGTGCTTTCCAGCACCCGTGGTCACGGGGGACTGAGGTGTTTGACGTCCTGCTGTCATAGTTAGCACGGCTACCTTCAGTTTTTTAATATTAATTTTTGGTCCGATTTACGCAGAATGAGCTTACAGTATCTTGAAGTCTAGCAGTGGTATACTTGGGTTTGGATTTGATTTTATTAATTATGGGATCCCAAGCAGATGGCAGCACCCATCCATCTTCTTTATTGAAATTAGGATATTTTTTAATTTCAATAGCCTCGCGAATCATCCTTGGGAGGAATGGGTATTCTTTTGCGAGGATTTGTGGTCTATCAAATCTAATGTAATGGCGGGGACGATCTTGAACATGTTCACAAACTGCAGACTTCCCGATACGTCGGTGCTACACGTCAGCTATATGTTCTTTAACGCGGATTTTAATAGATCTTTTTGTTTGTCCTATGAACGAGAGACCACATTCACAATCCAGCTTGTACACTCCTGCATCTTGTAGAGGGATATGACACTTGACGGATGGTAAAAATTGACCAATCTTCTTCAGCGGCTTGAAGTATGTTTTAATGGAAGCTCGCTTCAAGATGTAGCCAACCTTGTCTGTGACTCCTCTGACATAGGGTAGTACAGCAGGCACACGCTCGACTGTGGCTGGCTTCACTCGGTCACTGTGACGTAGGCGCGGGACCCGAAGCTTGTTGTCTTGCAGTACTTGCTATTTTCCCACGGTAGCTAACTGTGAAGGATGATGGTGAGATTCACCATTTAGATATCGGTTGGTATGGGTATTTTTTCTGTACACAGTATGACCAATAGTGTTATCAGGATTTCGGTCTGCAGTTTGTGAACATGTTCAAGATCGTCCCCGTCATTACATTAGATTTGATAGACCACAAATCCTCGCAAAAGAACACCGATTCCTCCCAAGGATGATTCGCGAGGCTATTGAAATTAAAAACATCCTAATTTCAATAGAGAAGATGGATGGGTGCTACCATCTACTTGGGATCCCATAATTAATAAAATCAAATCCAAACCCAAGTATACCACTGCTAGACTTTAAGATACTGTAAGCTCATTCTGCGTAAATCGGACCAAAAATTAATATTAAAAAACTGAAGGTAGCCGGGCTAACTATGACAGCGGGACGTCAAACACAACAGTCCACCGTGACCACGGGTGCTGGAAAGCACCCGAAACGTCGGGAATATAAAAATAAGTTAATATGCGCGATAAAATCCGTAAAATTAGTTTTATTTAAAAATGTGTAGTGTTCGCGTAAATATAAGAAATCATTATGATGGTATTACTCATTATCGGCTGTTCATACAACAACTACATATATACAGTCCCATATTAGAAACAGAATACATACAAGAGATCAAAATAATCCTTAGAAATATTTTTCTTGCGTTGCACAAAGTGGAACACAAGAAAAAGATATCAGTCACCTTTTATGGAACATGAGTATTTAGTGCACGGTTATATGAGATATAATTTATTTAAAAAGTTATCATTACACTATAAAGTAATACCACGATTTAACAGAGTAAGCAATGATATTTGAGGCCGTTACTAACCGATAAGTTCACATTAATTCTGTTATTTATATAATAATGTCCTCCAAACCGACATTCGGTCACGACGGCCAGCCTCAACCGTCAGAGCAGGACTATAGTGCCCAAGTGTATGCGCAAGCACAGGTGCACTCTATTCCTTCACTCATAGCCCGTTGGGACGGTTAACCGACAAGACTGGAGAGAGATCAAGGGCAGGGCCAACGGCTTTACGTATTTTATTTTTTCGTACGAGGCACTGGAGTGAGGCGCTGCCAACTTCCTTACTTCGGGTTGGTACTGAGAATGTCTTGACGGAAAATCTCAACACCTTATAGCCCAATATACATATATAAATTTTGTAAAAGCTTATTTATAATAACGTACCATTGCTGCCCGCACAGTCACAGCCACAAATCTCTCATTTCAGAAAAGGTTTTAGCGAAATTAGTTTGCCGCGCTCTTGCTTGTTGTGAGACTTCTTTAAATATTTTATTGCCTCATACTTCCTCACGATGTTTTCCTTTACCGCAGATCACTTAGTAAATAATCACTTGAAATAAAAAAATAGTAAAAGTCTCATTTCTGAGAGAGTTTTAAGGCAAGTAAGCGGCCGCCGCGCTGCCCCAATGCGTGTTGGCGGACTTCACATATCTTTGAAATATTTTTATTTCTCATACATGCGTTGCTAATTCATTAGTGCCGGCGGGAATCGAACCCAAGTTGCTAGCAATCTGTGAAATTTATAGCGAGCGTTCTTATGTACTACATATAACGTTATAACGTTAAAGCCTATCAGAAGTCTACTGCTGAATATAGACATTCCTCATAAATTGTCTCATATGAGGGATTTAGCCATAGTTAGTACGCTTGGCAGTCGAGTTGACTACTGCAGTTTTTATTTTCTTTTTTATTTCTTCTTGGTTTGTTTCCCTCTGTCGCCTCTTACAACATTCTATACTATTCTCACACCGGCAATAGATGGCCAAACACATAACTAAGTAAACAATTTTTAAATAATACTTAACGTCACTATAAAAATTATATCTCCAAGAAGATACGGGCAATAAGTGGCATTTATTTTACAATAATGTCATAAATGCCTGAATATTTTGCACAATTTAATACTGTTAAATTATTTACTATATTATTAATTCATTCTTTATTGTTTTTACTCTATAAGGTTTGTATTTAATAACTTATTTTATCTCCCTTTCTCAAATTTACAATGCCTGAAAAAGGCTATTAAGTTGAGACAATTTTTTATTATTATAAGACCATTAATGTACACTTGTTTGGCAAATAAAGATTGATTGATTGACATTTAAATGACCGCATCTTCTTAAAGGTGGAGAAAAGTCTGAATTTGAATTTGATTTATTTAATCGATTGCTATAAAAACTAAAAGTAAGCTATAAAATAGAAACTTAAGTAATAATCTTGGCCTCTGCAGTCGTACTGATAACTTTACTGGTATTTTATTGCACTCCCTCTTTAAACTTTATATCAATAAAATTTATTAGATTCACTCTCCGTTTATTTGTTTATTTAAATTTATGATTGATTATTAAATCGTGAAAAATATTATTTTATTGATAACTTTAAATAAATAATGGGCAGTCATTGAGAGGCAATTGGAATTATTTTCTGAAATATTTTTTTATATAGGATAGGGTGACAAACGAGCACAGTCCACCTGATGGTAAGTGATTGCTGTGGCCCATAAACATCTACATATTTTCTCGTTTGTGAATCAAAATGCAGATGCGTTGCCACCCGTGAAGACTAAGATGGAGTGCCTCTTATCCAGTAAAAAGGGTCTCCGCTTCTCTACACTCACCATACGAAACACAGCAGTATTAAGCTGTTATTTTAAGGAAAATAAAATAATGAAAATTGAATAATGAAATAAAAAGAAATGAAGTTTTATAAGCTTGCATACATATATAATGTTATATTAAGTTGCCAAAATTTGTTGCGACATGATTTAATAAATATATCTTTTTCATTCTTTCTTACTAACTTAAATTTACTTTCTTGGTAATTTTAAATTTGATAGCGATTCTTAAAGAATATTAAAACACCGTTAAGGAAGCAATTTGTAGCTACAAATAATCAAAGGTAATGTGAACTACTGTCACAAGGGCCATGTTCGACGGATTTCCTTTCCCAATTTACTCCAACGCATGACTAGTTTTATTGCGACACAGGGAAGAATTTGTGTGTACATGTATTTTACAAGCTCTTTCGTATTTTCATTTTTTTTTGTTAATATTTGACAATATTTTGTAAAAGCCAAACACAAGATAATTTAATTATACATATAGAATAAAGATGACAAGCGAGCATACAGCCCACCTGATGGTAAGTAAATGTTGTGGCCCATAGATAACGACATCTATTGTCGATTAAGAATCAAAATGCAGATGCGTTGTCATCCCTGGGGACTAAGATGGAATGTCTCGTTTCCAGTAAAAATACTCTCCGTTTCACTTACTCCGCTTCAATCACCATATGAAACTCAGCAGCATTAAGCTGCTATATAGTTGCAGCAGAAATATTTCGGCCTGACCGGGGAAAGATCACGCTCTGACAACATACCAGCGTGACATATCAGCTTAATGGTGCTATGTTTCTTATGGTTAATACTGCTGTATTTCGTATGGTAAGTGCAAAGAACTGGACAGCCTTTTTTCTGGTAACCGGGGATCTACATAACGTCAAGTGGACTTCTGTTTGTGTATCGTTTATCACCCTTATTCTACAAAAAGGACCTTGGTAGAAAAAAGGTTTTCATCCTTAGAAAACCGACGTAAAAGATAAATCCGAGCATGATAAAATAATCCTTTTTAACCGCCACCATTCAGAGGCTTTATCTCATTTATGAAACGATATAACCAAAAATATTATCAAAGGCGACCTCGACGTATTATTTGCTTACGTGTTGCTAACTCAACACGTTTACCGCTTGCTTTGGTTTTTGAATATTTTTATTATAATCATTTTATTTCAAAACATATTAACGGGGATTAACATATTATTAGTAACATGCTTTCTTCTCAATTTTTATTATTGTGTCATGTTGGAGAATGTTTACCAAAAATATTTTAAAAATTACTGATCTGATTTAACATTACTTTTAGTTATCTCTCGAAATTTTCACTTTTAAATTATGTAAAAATGTTAATTTACATAGCTTTTAAACTTTGTTTGCCAATGAATGTTATACTCATTACAAGAAACGGTATGTCAATTTATAGTTCTTTTATATATATATAGTTAATTTTAATTTGTTCTTCTACGATTAAATTATAAAGCTCCAGTATTTCTACGTAAAATATATCACAGATTAAAAAATAATTTTTTTAACTCTAAAAAGCTTCCATTTTATATAAATCTGAAGCTAATAAAAAACTCATACGATCAATTTGAAGAACGTTTCTCGGGCGCTATCATGTCTGATTAGACCAATTAAACTTACTCGGCTTTTTCTATTGTATTATATCATATAAGTACAGTAAAATGGTGACAATCGAGACATATTATTAGGAAAGAATGAATTCCAGCTTTGTAATAGAATTATAATAAATTATTTTAAATAAGTTTAAATTTTTAAACCAAGGCCGGCATAAAATATTCACTCAACTTTTTTTACGCGCTGAACTCGTAATATTACATTCTACGATATTGGTATTATTGCAATAAAGCACGTTCCCATAAAGCGTCACTTAAAATTATTAAAAAGGTATTGCTATAATTTAAATGAAACGTTGAGTTTTCATTTTTAAGTTCGAGTCACTTTTTAATTAAAATAACTGCTGATAATCTTTTGTTTGATAATATTATACATTGCGCGTCGAATGAAATTAGTTTCGCGTTGATATTATCATATTCTTAGGATGCGCGAGACGCAAATGTTTGCTAAGAGAAAAAGGGACTCATAGCAAATATATGTTCCAGGATTCTTAAAGGAATACGATGTCTTCCAAAGCAAAATAAAATATAATTACTAATAGGTAAAACATTTTCAAAAATAGAAATAATTAAAATAATATTATTTAACAGAAATATGTATAAGGTATAAAAATGTTGGAAATGCTGACAGTTTCAAGGTTTCTAAAATTGATTCCGCTTTAA